>JAVJIF010033390.1:0-321225 GCA_038442645.1 Agave tequilana
TATATATATATATATATATATATATATATAGAGAGAGAGAGAGAGAGAGAAAAATGTATATCAGCCCGCGGGCTGAGAGTACTCTCTCAGCCTGCGGTGACGTGGCTCGATTTGTCACCTCACTGACTTGCGGCCCGCTTTTAGGGAGAAGTTAAATTACCAAATACCCCTTATGATAACTTTTCCTTATTGTTTATTATTATTTTTCCCCCTTTTATTTTGCCGCTCTTTATAGGATATAAATTACTTTTCGCCTTATTTCTTTACCTCTTTTTTGAAAGATGTAGTTTCTCCTTTTCAGCCTGGGATAAATTTTTTTTTGAAAATATAAAATCTTTCAGATCAATGTTTTCAGTCTGCGATAAATTCTACTTTATAGTTTAATTTTTTTGTATATAATGTAGTCAGAGTCTTTAGTCGCATTGTACATTTAAACTGCGACCTTAGTCAAAGTCTTTGGTCGCAGTGTACATGGTGAAATGCGACCAAGGTCGCAGTGTTGTTATTGATAAAGATAGCCAGCAACTGCAATCTAGGGCTGCATTACATGGACTGCGACTTTGGTCGCAGTACGTTAAGTAATTATTTTTTTTGAATATAATGTAGTCAGAGTCTTTGGTCGCATTGTACATTTAAACTGCGACCTTAGCCAAAGTCTTTTGTCGCAGTGTACATGGTTAAATGCGACCAAGGTCGCAGTGTTGTTATTGATGAAGATGGCCAGCAACTGCAATCTAGGGTTGCATTACGTGGACTGCGACTTTGGTCGCAGTACGTTAAGTAAGTGTTGTTTTATTAAGTGTTATTTTTTGGATTAAGTCATTTTTGAATCTAAATGAAAAATGAAAAGTTGTCTGTTATCTGATGCGACTTGGAGTCAGTCCGTGAGACGCGACCTGTCATAAAGATTTTATGAGATCTTTTAACGTCAAGTCTATGTTGACGAACCCCGCACCATTCGTTGTTTCCCGAAGCGGTTGTCTACGCGTCGGTTCTTCATTGGGTTTAGGCGTTAATGTCTTTTAATGCCAAACCGGCGCTGGCGGTTGGAGACCATTAATGCCGACGATTCTGATTAATGAACCATTAATTATGGTTATTATGGGCTGCCTATAAATAGGGCTAACGCTCTCCCTTTAACAGTCCATAATTAGACTGTTTTCTTTCGAGAGCAATTGCTCTGAGAATTTCCGTCTTCTTCAGAGTCTCTAACAGGGGCCTGCCTCCATGAATGAAGATGACCCTATTGACGAACTTGATCGATGTTCGTCCACAAGGGAAGAAGTCATAGACCTCATCGTCCACAAGGGAAGAAGTCATGGTCCTCGTCGTTCACAAGGGAAGAAGTCATGATCCCTGACGAGGACTTAATCCTCACCGAGATCTGCTCTGACTTGATGCACCAGTCAAGCTTGCTGGTAACGGATGGTCAGAGTGGGTATGGCGGCGGGGGATGTGGTGGATATAGTGGTGGGTAGCATTCCCTGTGAGGTCTAAAACCTCCTCTCTTACCCCAGAAGTGACATCGAGGAAACTCCATGCTCACTGGATAACCTTCTGGTGAAGAGATGTTCATAAACGAAAGATTCTGCTGCCACCAGACCTCCAGGAGAAGATTGCTCTTAGTAGTCAACAAGGGCTCTTCTTGGCTCTTTTTATGTTTTGTCTTCTTGGATACTTTGATGTTTAGTCTTCTTTGTAACACTCAATCTTATTGATTCTGCTGCCACCAGACCTCAAGAAGAAGATTTCTCTTAGTCAACAAGGGATTTTTTGATGTTTAGTCTTCTTGGCTACTTTGATTTTAGTCTTCTTTGTAACACTCAATCTTATTGATTCTGCTGCCACCAGACCTCAAGAAGAAGATTGGTCTTAGTCAACAAGGGATTTTTTTGATGTTTTATTCTTCTTTTGTACTGCTGTATTTGTAACACTCAATCTTATTGTATAAGAGATCGTTTTGTATCATTTGCACATGCCTGGAGATAAATGCCTGGACATAAATAAAAGCATATTTATTTTTTTTATAAACTACGAACTTTTTCGCAGCCATGCATTGCAAACAAAACAACTATGATCATAGATGACACTGCGACCAAGTCGCATAAGATACATTGCAAACAGTAACTACTGTGACCAGGGTCGACACTGCGACCAAAGACTGCGACTAAGCAACTGTTGCGGTGACGTGTCACATCGTCGCAGTGTTGTTGTTGATTAAGACTAAAAACCAGCAATAGCGACCAAGATTGGAGATTATTTTTTTAAGACTGCGGCCATCAACTGCGACCAAAGTCGCAGTGTTGTTGTTGATTATTTATAAAGAACACCAACTGCGACCAAGGTCGCAGTGATGTTGTTGATTAAGAGTAAAGACCAGCAACTGCGACCAAGGTCGCTGTGTATTTTATTAAGACTAAACAGCAACAACTGCGATCAAGGTCGCTGTGTATTTTTATAAGACTACGGTCAGAAACTGCGACCAAGGTAGCAGTGTTGTTGTTGAGTAAGACTAAAGTCCAGCAACTGCGACCAAGGTCGCAGTGTATTTATTAAGTCTGCGTCCAGCAACTGCAACCAATGTCGCAACCTTTCATTTTAAAAATTTTTAAGGGTGAAGTAATATAATTATTAACTGCGACCAGGTCGCAGTGTTGTTAAGGATAAAGATGGTCGCAGTGTACATGTTAAATGTGACCAAGGTCGCAGTGTTGTTGTTGATAAAGATGGCCAGCAACTGCAGCCTTAGGTCGCTTTACATGGACTGCGACCTTGGTCGCAGTACGTTAAGTAAGTGTTTTCCTTTAGATTAACATGCATAGCGACCAAGGTCGCCGTGTTCTTGTTTTATTAAGTGTTGTTTTGGATTAAGTCATTTTTTTGAATCTAAATGAAAAATAAAAAGTTGTCTGTTGTCTGATGCGACTTGGACTGACTCCGTGAGACGCGACCTGTCATAAAGATTTTATGAGATCTTTTAACGTCAAGTCTACGTTGATGAACCCGCACCATTCGCTGTTTCCCGAAGCTGTTATTATGGGCTGCCCATAAATAGGGCTCACCCTCTCCCTTTAACAGCCCATAATTAGACTGTGTTCATTTGAGAGCAATTGCTCTGAGAATTTCCGCCTTCTTCAGAGTCTCTAACAGGGGCCTGCCTCCATGGATGAAGATGACCCTATGCACGAAGAAGACCCAGAGCTTGATTGTCCTTTTTCAGGTTCGCTGGGCCTGTGGGAGAATATTTTGGCCGGTGAACTTGATCGATATTCGTCCACAAGGGAAGAGTCATGGTCCTCGATGTCCACAGTTTTTTAGTACACGGGGACGTCAATAACACCACTGCTCTTATTCAACAAGGGCTTTTTGATGTTTAGTCTTCTTGGTTCTTTTGATGTTTAGTCTTCTTTGTACTGCTATATTGTAACACTCAATCTTATTGTATAAGAGAGCGTTTTGTATCATTTTCACATGCCTGGAGATAAATGCCTGGACATAAATAAAAAGACCTCAATAACAACACTGCTCTTAGTCAACAATGGCTCTTTTTGATGTTTAGTTTTCTTTCTACTGCTATATTGTAACACTCAATCTTATTGTATAAGAGATCGTTTTTTTTATCATTTTCACATGCCTGAGATAAATGCGTGAAAATAAATAAAAAGCATATTTGTTTTTTAATAAACTACGACCTTTGGTCGCAGTCATGCATTGCAAACAAAACAACTTGGACCAGAGACCACACTGCGACCAAGGTCGCATAAGACTACAGTGCAAACAGAAACAACTGCGACCCGGGTCGACATTGCGACCAAAAACTGTGACCAAGGTTGCAGATTATTTTTTTTAAGACTGCGTTCATCAACTGCGACCAAAGTCGCAGTGTTGTTGATTATTTATAAATACCATCAACTGCGACCAAGGTCGCAGTGATGTTGTTGATTAAGAGTAAAGATCAGCAACTGCGACCAAGTTCGCTGTGTATTTTATTAAGACTAAACACCAACAACTGCGATCAAGGTCGCAGTTTATATTATAAAGACTACGGTCAGAAACTGCGACCAAGGTAGCAGTGTTGTTGTTGATTAAGATTAAAGACCAGCAACTGCGACCTTGGTCGCATTGTATTTATTAAGTCTGCGTCCATGGTCGCAGTATTTCAACCAATACATAGTAGTAAAAAATGTAATTCACACAAATAACTTTAGAAAACAGATTTTATATATATTTAAAAAGAAAAACAAAATACAATTTTTTAACTTCTAATCGTCGTCATCACCATAGTAATCAGATTCGTCGTCAAGAGTCATGCTTTCGTCTTCTGTATCGCTTTCGTCTTCTGTCTCTTCCTCCTCTTCAGGTACAGTCTCATCGTCGCTTTCTTCCTCTTCATGTTGTGTTTTGGTTCATCAATGAACTCCCAGAAAGGGTCGTCTGTATCAAGCTCAGATTCTGACCCATAGCGAGACATTGTTTCAGAACTAAACATAAAATCATCATTTGATGATTGGCTTCTTTCCGGTGAAGACGGTGGTGATGGTGAAGACATTTTTTGAATGTATTTTCGGAACAGTGAGAGTAACGAGTTTGAGCAAAAAATAACTTAGTATGTTTTTAATCCTTTGCTCATGACCCTTTATATGTATTTAATCCCGGAATTCCAAAAGGTTTAAGCTCTCGGACCACGTGAATATCTCTCAAATATATTTTCTATCTTTTCCCAAAAATTGTATACTTCCTAGGTGACTGTTCAGTTATCCAAAACAGTTTAAAGTTAATACACTATAACTTTAAATTACTTTGAACTCCAAAACAGTACATTATTGCGACCAAAGTCGCATTGGGAACTGATAAATGATTAACTGCGACCATAAATTGCATCCGTAGTAGGATTGCGACTATGGTCGCAGTGTTTAAGAGCAGCAGTCGCAGTTTTGGATATGTAATTAAAAGAGCTTATAAGTTAATATAGTGAGAAAGAGACCTTACAAAAAAAATAGAATTAAAAGCTTTAAAAAGAAGACAAAATATAATTGAATATCAGAAGATCAGGAAATCCTAATCCTCGTCATTATCACCATCATAAGCAGATTCATCGTCTTCATTCTTCTGCTCTTCCTCTTCATCACTTATTTCCTCATCATCTTGAGGTTTTTTTTGTTTCACCGATGAACTCCCAGAATGGATCGTCTCTATCAAGCTCTTCGTCTGACCCGTGCTAGGAAGCGAGCCTACAGCATCAGAGGACATGCTTTCATCAAGCATGTCTCCGTCAAGTGGCAGAGGAATAATGTCTTCTTCACTAACGCACATGAAAAATTCATTATCATCATGAATAGGAGGATCAGTTAATACATTATTTGATGTAGTGAGATAGTCAAAAGGAGTGAAGTCCAGACTGGTATCAGATTCACTAGAATATCCTAAAGACAAAGACCGGTGGGGGATTGATTGAAGTTGAATTCTGAGTGTCAGAGGAAGAAGATGGGGAAGACATGATTCAAGAATGAATTTTTTTTTGAAAGTTTTTGAAATCAAATTGAAAAGGAAGAGCAAAATTATAGTTTTTTAGGTATGAGGTAATATATTAGTTACAAGCATTATATAAAGGTCAATATTGTGGAAGAACATGAATAGTAATAATAATTGTTACAGGTGAGGGTTGAATATGGTAGGAAGTGGTAAAAAAAATTAAATATTTAATTGAAGATTTATTGCTGGAGAATCCGAAGTACAAATTAACTTTTTATAGAATTGTTTGGCTATATCTTTAGATTACGTATGGTGCACATCTTTCCTTTCTCGAGATTAACATTAGTGCATCTCTTTTTTTCTAGACTGGTGTTGTATCACGGTAGATATAATATTAATTACTTCTTTTACATAAGGCATGAGAAAGAAGATTGCGAATTTGGTCGCAGTACCGAAGGAGGTCGCATTGCTATGCGATAGCATTTTTTGTCTTGTATTCTTTATTCTGTATTAAGTCTGCGACCATGGAATGTTTTTTTACTTTTGAATGCTAGAGTCGCAGTCGTCATTTAAAAGGGGTATTTTTGTCATTTTGATTCACGATTGTTTAGGCGGGATTTTTTGATTTTTTGTGGCGCCCACACTCTGCGACCGATGTGTGGCCTATATTCAGCCACGTCCTCAGCCCGCAGGCTGAGAAACTCTCTCAGCCCGCAGGCTGAGGTACAGTAAGCCCATATATATATATATATATATATATATATATATTATATATATATATATATATATATATATATAATATAAGTTATAATATTATTATACTTATAAATCATATATTATACATTAGGAATATTACATATACACTGCTAGAAAACTCAAAACTGGGAGCTCCTCATTGAAAAATCCGTGGGAAATGCAACTAGATCTATGGGGAAGAAATATTCCCCACGGATTTGTTACCCGCTTTATGACAAACCTGTTGAATATACGCGAGCAATGTAACTTTACCCATGAATATTCCATGATGAAATGTTGAGTGAGAAATGCCATCAACCACGAGCCATTCCCCACACAAAATACGTGGGGATTGATTTTTTTTTTTTATTCCCACAATTAATTTCCCATGGAGTTTTGTGGAGAATGATAATTTCTTTTTTAGAGTAACATCCCCCGTTCTTTGTGGGATAATGATCATTTTCTTAAAGAAAAAGAAATACTACATCCCCATAGAAGTTCTGTACAGGATGCTGGAAAAGGGGAAAAAATAAAAAAAATTGAATTCAGAAATTCTGTAGGAAATGTTGTTTCTGAAATTTGCAAATACATCCCGATGAAAAATCCATGTCACAAGTTAGTGTTTAAATTTGTAATATTTGCAACTATAACTTTTCAAAAATTTCCATCTATTTCAGATTTTGGCCCTCTCAAAATGTTAATTTTGTATGGGCACCATATACGTTTAAAAGTCAAGATTTCTTTCTATAGAATTAACTTGAAAAAAAAAAATCTGACTTTTTGCATAGATCTCATGTTTGTTTGTCTTTCAATCAGATCTCATGTTTTTTCAAATTATTTCTTTTCAAGATGAACTCTTTGACAACAGATAAACCTTTAAACACATGTCCTTTCAGAAGAAACAGAAATATATTACAATTTACAATCAAAAAGCAAAACAGAATAATATTACATGAGAGCCAAAACATTATGAGCTCAAACTAGAAGTAACATGATATTGTGACCAAACATAGAGTGTTAATATTCACATAATGAGAAACACAAACAACCACCCGATATAAACATCATAAGCAACGAGAAACCATCTAGGATCCAACAAGCATCATCAAGCCAAGAGGAAAATCAAAGTCCCAGCTTACATAACTTGTAAAATCTCCATCTGTTTCTCTTTACCAGCAGAATCAGGGGAACAAAATAGCAACATAACGTAAACAAACTCTAAACATAAGCAATAGTGTACTCGTGACTGTACCAGCAATGATATGTAAGTGTTGCCCAACAATGTCACCAGTCTAATAGAAGCCACCAGAAATGCTAGTGCCAGGCAATTGAACTTTTGTATCCTGACCTGCGTTGAATAAAGCTACTATTAGCATGTTAATTCGTCTCATAAAAGAAAAGAATGGTTAAACAACTAAAGTAAGTTTATGCCAGAACCATAAAGAAGAAGGAGATGGGTAGGGCCATGCCACATATCATGGGCATGATCTACGATGCGAAGGCCAAATGTCAAATGTAAGAACATAGATGTCTTTGCAGTTAGTAGTTTATTCTCAGCGAACTTGCCGATTCTTTCTTTTTTACCTTCTAGGTAGAAGTCATTGTAACAAATAATGGCAGTCTCTCCCTGAAGATAGAGAATGATCAATCACAGAAAAATGACTAATGCTATTGTCATGGAGGCAGTAAAAGCAAGTTTCCATAGAGAAAGTAGTACTAATATTTCATATGAAATCTGCTGTAACTTGAGCTATGTAATATGGCTATGAATGTCTAAGTAGTAAGTATTGTATTCAGGAAGAATAAATTAAAGAAGTCTATATTTGACTTCTTCAAGCAGATGTCAGTTTGTTTTTGTTAAACAGATGTATATCAATAATCTATATTAACTTGTATATATCATAACAGTCTACTACTGTTTTTTCGTTATTCCTGTACACAAATGTAAGTTTTGTTTGAAAGTTCCATAAAAATTTATGTGATGTTTCTTGCCAATTCGCCTTTGAGTTTTGGGTCCTTTGTTGCTCTTGAATTTTTTTTAGTTTTTGGATTAATCAGAGTCTGCTTAGTTTAGATATATATAATCCAATTAATAATACATTAGAATTATATTTTCTCAGCACTGTTTTTTCTTTATTCTTGAAAATGGAACATCTCAATTAGTAATTTCAAGAGATATTGGCCTAAATTCACGGTTTTCACTCTCATCACAGTTCAAAAATGAGCTAAGAAAGTATTTTGAAACAAATGATGCAACATCAACTAAGAAGAAATAGAGGAAAAACTCGATTTTACAAGCAGGGACTTAGTCGGCCTTCTTATCGCAAAGAATTTGAAGTCGAATGCTTCACAAAGATTGAATTTTGAGAATTTAGGTATTTCTCTCTTTAAAAAAAAGGAAAGATGTAGTTTGACTTTGACCATACCAACACGAAACCAAACACATATGAACTAGTGGCTCCCTCACATAAACACATATTTAGTTGTCAATATTGTAAATTCTACAAATCTATCATAAAGTAAGTAAAAAAAAAGGGTATTGGCAACCAATGATATTATTAAATGTTCACTACACATAAAGAGAATGACAAGGGAATAGGAATTACACTACCAAATTTTCTTGAAATCAGTCACTTGAGCCTCTCATATAACAACCCCTCATCCAAAATGTAAGAATTAAAAGATGAAGAAACTTCATTTTCATCTGGACAACACAAGAGTCAGTGATTTAGCATTCATAAAAACATAAAAATAAGTTTGCAACTTCCCAATCCCGCGGGTAGGGAACACTACTGCGAGATACATAAGCAAGTGAAATACCCTCACAGATGTACGTTAAACATTAGTACAGATAAGAATCAGAGTATGGGTGCATAGTGGTAATATACATTTTAATAAAATAGTACACTATTATCACAAAACGTGATCCAATATTACATGAATATTACATCACCAGGTGTAAAAGCTGATTTATAAAGTACAAAAGCTAGAGAGGCTCATGAGTTGTAAAGGAAATTTCGAGAGCCGGTCAAGAGGGAATTGGAAGGGAAAGAGTTATGGCTAGTCCACAAGCTCCACAGAAAAGCTTGATCAACAATGAAAGAATCCACTACACTCCAAACTCCAGAATCTAGACATGCATATCTAGGGGCTGTCAGAAATAACCCAACGAGTACGTAAAATGAAGCCAAGTGGCATGCACAGGAAAACACACATGTACAGGATCAAAGTGTCATGGCTCGGTCATGTAAGTACAGGCAAGTCACACAAAGGGATATAAAAGTAAATAGATCCGAGAGAACAAAAAAATCAGGAATTTAGTACAGAATACAGAGGTCGGGTATCATGCAAGAGGCAAGCAAGTTACTTTAATAACACATAATAATAACAATCAATATCGTTTATTATTTTAATCATTCTCTTATAGTGTCCTATACCACTACAGTCCATACAGGAGTCCGTACTCCAGCAGAACTCATCCGAACCATGGCATCAGGATACCATTACCTTAACGAGAGAGTGACCGAATAATATATGTTCCTGATATCATCATTGTTGAGTTATTAACACATCAAGTCTTGGGTAATGAGTCGTGTATTCAAGCACGCAAATACAAGCAAGAAAATAAGAAAGTGACGAACTCTTATACAATATCTTAGAAAATCATACTTAGTAAAATGGAGTTTCAGCTCGAATCATAAAACATGAATTGATGAACTATAACACCATGACAAGCTATATGCACAAGTCAATTAATATACTGAATTTCGAGTAATCCATAATAATAATAATCAGTACTGCATCATATTTCAATCATCCCCCTACCAGTGTCTCATACCACTGGCAATCCATACTAGGGCTCGTACTCCAGCAGAACTCATTTGGATCTGATATATGAGTACCAATATCTGAACAAAGGAGAGAACACATATCATATGTTTCTAATATTATTATTATTTAGTTATTAAATTATTATTATAATTATTCATCTGATCTATATTTTTGGTATGTGTCCTAGCGTCCCAGCACACATACATCCACT
Source organism: Agave tequilana (assembly GCA_038442645.1). Taxonomy (NCBI): domain Eukaryota; kingdom Viridiplantae; phylum Streptophyta; class Magnoliopsida; order Asparagales; family Asparagaceae; genus Agave; species Agave tequilana. The sequence continues at coordinate 10,250 of JAVJIF010033390.1, forward strand.
TATGAAGAAGACGAGTTGTTATTAAAAATTGATGGGGGTATGAACAGACTATGTTTACAATGGGTCCCTTACATACCCGGGATAAATACCCTTAATTGTTCCGATGCTGAGCCGGAAGCTTGTCGTTTGGCATAATGGAGGGGAAGAGTCTTATTCGTATGTCCATGCAAGAAGGAAGTATGTATATAAGTAGGGGTGCCATCACACATCTCGGAATACCTGAAGGCCCTTAGGTAGAGCCGAGTTTGAGTTGCACAACATTCCCAGACCATTGTAAACATGAACACATAATGATAGATATCCTTCAGTTTCTCCCCTCCCAGTTTAAGTTGTCTTATTATTACAGATTTTAAGTTTATGATTATCGATTTACGGGAGTAATAGGAATATCATAGCAAGAGGAACATGAGTAATGTAGGAGTACAGAAGTCAGGTGTATAACATGATAATGTTGTCAAGTCCCCGTAAAAAAGATAATCATAAATCAGGCAAGTAACCGATCAAGTGAGTGTGTGGTGTCAGGTGGAGTATAACAATGCAGGTAAATAAGCTGTCAGGGGTCAGGTGAAGAAGAAAATATAAGTAGTTACAGGATTACAACATCATGCCAGAACAATACAAGAAAACATAATCACATGTTAGAATAATATAAGAGAGTATAACATCATGTCAGAATAATATAAGAAGCATTAAAATTCTTCACAACCATAATATTAACAATTACAAATTAAACTATCATGCAAGCAAGCAGGCAAGTGAGGCTAGGTAGGGCTGGAGCATAATTAGGCCATGTCAGCAGTATATAATGCTAGACACATGGCGAAGCTAGATTCTTGGAAGCTAACATACAACGCTAGGTGCTAACCCGCACGACGAAGCTAACGCTCGCAACGAAGCTGGTGTATGAACGCACACCAAGACTCACGGCGAAGTTACACGCGTGGTGAAGCTAGATGCTCACAGCGAAGCAAACGTATGAACGCTATGCTAACGCTCATGAAGAAGTCACGCTCGCGGTGAAGCTAGATGCACACGACGAAGCAAGCGTATGAACGCTATGCTGTCGTACACGACATATATATGCATGAAACAGAACTAGTTGTAAAAGTGCTAAACGCTAAGCTCGCTTACTGATGGAGCTAGAGAACCCAAAGGATTTAAGCCCAAAGCTGGAGAATAGCTCGAAGGCTGAACTCGAAGGCTGGAAATATAGCCCAAAGCTTGAGCCCGAAGGCTAAAACTCGTGAGGAGTGGACAAGAGTACCTGCACAAATGTTAGAATAAGAACACGCACATAAACAAGTATCACCTACATTATTACAAATATTCACCACACAGATACAAACACACGCCTAGATAATACAAGTACCAACTACACAGTTACAACCTCTTCTACACAACACAACATACGCCCACAAATATACAAACACCCGCACAACACACAATAACAAATATTATGTAACCCAAAAACTGGTACTTGCCAAGGAAAAGTACTCACCTATCAAACATCTCGGATGCGGTGGCGAACTTCGTGGAACGCTGATGGCGTAAACGCAAAAGTGGGCGAAGAGGGATAAAGAGGAGAGAAAGGTGAGTAAAACAGAGGAGAGAGAAAAGGAGGAGAGAGAGAATTAAAAATAAAGAGAATGCATAAGAGGGAGAGAGAGAAAGGGAAAGAAGAAAGAGAAATGAAAAGAGAGAAAAAAGAGAGGGCATGAGAGAGAGGATGGGAGAAGAGAGGGAGATGAGAGAGAACGGGAGAGAGAGAATGAAAGAGAGAAGAGAGTAGAGAACAAAGAGAGAGGAAGAAATAGAGAGAAGGGAAGAGAGAGAGAGTAAGAGAGAGTGAGAAAAGAGAGATGAAGGAGGCGAGAGGGGAGGGGTTGCACGACCTGTTGGCCCAAAGGCTCATCACTCTAGTTTTGATGATGACTAACTCACGTAGTTATAGTACTAATGATTTTTTGTTTATATATATTTTAGATATTTGATCAAGATCTTAGTAGGTGTTTAGCATCAACAAAAGATTCGAAGTCAAGTTTTGAAGCTAGCACATGTTGATTTAAGAGCTCGTGCATCAAGATCGCATTAAGTACTTAAGAGGAGTCTAGCTCATGGATCAAGGCTTAGATCAAGTCAAGATGGAGAAAAAGATTTTCAAGAAAAATTTCAAGAGAAGGTTTTCAAGACTTGTGTCATGTTAGTAAGTGTTAAGATTTGTATTTTAGATAAAATATAAAGAATAGATTAGTTGTGAACTGCTCAAGCTCATACACACACACGCACAAAAAATTTACATGTGTTTTCATAAAACAGTTTTGATTTTAGAAAATACCGTTTGATTTTTGAGCTTCATAGTATATATCTTTATGTTTCATGGATAAAGTTCATCAAAATGAGTTTATATGTTTATATGTGTTTTGGATTTCATCCATACACATTGTTGGTACAAATGTTTAGAAAAACTTATTTGGTAATTCTATATCATATGTTTAAGTTTTGTATTTATCAAAACTTATTTTTGAGCTTATTATCAAAAACATAGATATTTCATCTCATATGTTTATTGGATAATATCCATATATACTAAGCTTCAAAAGTGTTTAAAATATCTTGTTTTTGTATTTGAAGAAGTTTTGAAAAAATTATTTTTTAATTTGAAGATTGTTTTTGAAAAATAAAGATTTTTGTTTAAGGCTAAATTTCTATATTACAAAAATGGCTCAAAATGTTTGTATTATCTGTTGATTTTTTATCACACATATTTGTACTTCAAAGTATTTCAATGAACTTATTTTTGTAGATTTTTAGTAATTTTATGAGATTTTATAAGAGTTTTAAAAATCAAGTTTTTATCCTAAAGATTTGCTAATCTGGCCTTCTGCCGATCGACCGGCCGGTCGACCGATACAGAAGTCGATCGACCGGGTGGTCAACTGATGTTCACAAAACATGCACAGTCCTTTGGCTTGAGGGCCGGTCGACCGTCCAGAGAGCTTTGCTACCGCAGGTCATGCCCAGGGTACGGTCGACTGGGCGGTCGACTGGCAGGCTCTAACGGTCAAAAATTTGACCGCTGGCTGATCTATAGGCTGGTCGACCGACAGCAGGTCTTCTGCTGAGTTGGCTGCCAACGGTTATATTTTGAGAGGCTATAAATAAGCCATCTCTTAGGCCGTTTTCTACAAGTTTTTGAGAGGATTTCAAAGTCAATTTTTCCCATCTCTATTAGAGGTTTTCTTCACTTGCTTTAGAGTTAATACTTCCATATCAAAAGGAGAGTTTTCAAGAGTATTTTTCGAAAGAGATTTCTTGAGTTCTCCTCCACTACTCTATCTAGTTTTTCTTACACAAACTTGAGCTTTTCATTGCTATATCAATCCTCTAGGGATCTTTGTTGTGAGAGTGCTTGTGGTGGTCAAAGTGTAGAGATCACCGATTGTTCATCTTTGTATTTGAGGAAGTGAACTTGCGGGTTCGTGTTGTGACGAGTTCTTGTGGGAGCTCGGTGTAGAGGTGCGGCCTCTGTAAGCTAGTGTGCTTGCGTGTGTTTTCTTGCAGGAATAAGAGAGGGATTAGTGAGTCCAAGAGTCCTAGTGTGAACTTGTTGTAGGTATTGCGGCACCGAGTGATCTTACGGGATCGATTCTAGTGGAAATCCTTCATAGTATTGAACCTCGAAACAATTCTCCTGTTTGCGGTTGCTCTCTCTCTCACTTGTGTTATATATCTTGCCTGATCAGTCACATATATTGCATATACATTATCACCTTACCATACTTTTTAGCTAATAAATCCTATTAATAAGTCTTCTTCTTTTGTTTAATGTAGGCCCAATTGCTAAAGGAAAAGAAAGAGAGACAAGTCCAAAAGCCCACCAAATTCTGGTTTAATTCAGAATAAATTCGAAATCAAGGAATCAGGGCAAATCTTGGCATATCAGAGAGGTTGAAAATCGGTTGAAATGAATCCTCCCAAATCAAGCGATTGAAGCCAACAATCAAAGGCTGTTTCGTCAAATTCTGGAGCAAAAACGAGAAAACCAGCAGAATATATAGGAGAATCATCAAACCAGGAGCACCCACCACTTGGGTGTGACCATCTGGCCCTATCCGCGTTTTCGCGGCTTGGTTAAAGTTGTTGGGGGAGCGTTTGCTCCCCCAATCTTCCTATGATCTCCCCCCTCTGGTTTTTCCCTATAAATACCAGTTTCAACAGAGAAGAAAGGAGCGAAGACTAGGATTAGAATTTTTGTTTATTCTTTAAGGATTTAAGCTCTTTGTTAGATAGTATAGAAGTTGTATTTTTATTTTATAATTTGTAGTTCAGTGCAAGCACCAGAGAGAAGAGTGGAATTGAGTGTGTAATTCGTCTTTGAAGTGACAATCAAAGGAGCTTCTACTTGCTTGATCAACTCAACTCGAATTCGGTATGTTCAAGTTTACTTGTCATTCTCTTGTTTGTTTTCAGTTCATAATGAGTAGCTAATTCAATTTCTGGGCTCACTAATGGACCTCTTCTATCATCTCTCTCTTGACTGATTTTCATAAAAGCAACACTTTTTTGAATTAGAAAGTACCTTAGTGAAAACTTCGTTCTTGAAAGCACATGAGGATTTTTTTATTTTAAACTTGGACTTTTAAAGCACAAATCTCTTTGAACTATTTTTATTCCATACTAGCTTCTTCGCGCTTGATGGTTTAACATTCACTTCTTAATGATTTGTAACGAAAGGGCTTAAGATTTAAATGAAACGATCTTATTTGTTTTACTTGGACATTAAAAGAAACTAAAGGTTTTTGGTTTATAATAAAAGTGATGCAACCCGAATGTCCTTGAGATAAGTACATAGTTGAGTTAAAAATTAGTGAGGCCAGATCTTCTCCTTCTTATATTAAAATCAACCAAATAATTTTCAAGCTTTTTAAATCACCTTCTCCAAAGCCTTTTCCACATTTGCAATTTCTCTTTTAATCATTTTCCTTCTCTCCATTCTTCTTTTCAACTAAAAAAGAGTACAATTCTTTGTTACTAAACAAAACACCGAAAAGCTTTCATTGCATTCCTCCTCGTGGACACGACCCATTAGCCACAAGCTACACATTAATTTCTTACCTCTTTCATTTTAGCAATCAATTTTGGCGCCGTTGCCGGGAGGGAACGGTGTATTTGTTTTTAACAAGTTTGGTGTGTTGTTTTAGGGACTTCAAGATTCAAATCTAGCATTCAAGCTTTGCAAGAGAAGACTTGCAAATTCTGTGCCCCTACTCTCGAAAGTAGGAAACAGAATTTCAAGAAATTGCGCTGCAAAACTTGAAAATTTCATTGGACTACTAAAACTTTTTTTTGCAGGACATATTGCTCGCAAAAAATTAAGTTTTTGTACGTTATATTCTTACTATATCTAATATCCACCATCTCTGTTTTAATCTAACAGTAATTTGAGTGATTGTTAATTGCTTAAAAAATGTTTAGACTTACATTCTAGGCATTTGTCTAATTACGTTTATTTTACAATTACTGTTCAAGATAGCTGGAGACAAGGTACGTATGCATAGCATATAATTTAGGAAGCATTCTTGGGTGATATTTGCTTTTTCAAGCTACGTTTCTATATCTTGCACACTTTGCACAAATCAATTCTAAGGGTAAAACCCAAGTCAAGATAAGGTGGGAAAGTCATTACCCTTCCTTAGCCCACAAACCATCTCCAAGCACGCACAACCTAAGCCTAAGTAAAATCTGATAGACGTTGGCCTTAGGGACATCTCGAACTCACTAGGAGATTATCCTGAGGAAGGTGTTAGAATTTGACTCCCACCAAATCGGTGTCTAGGAAGGGGATTAAGGGCCGAAAGCCCGAAGGTTGGTGGTTACTTAATTAAGGAACGTATTTGACGGATAACCTCCCACCAATCTTGTCCTGACCTGGCTGATTAGTTTGTGGTCAAAGTCTGCATTATACCTCCAGTGGACAATCAACCAGTTAGGAGTTGTCTAGGTCAAGGTTACCTTAGACTAGGCTTGGTTGTTTTCTCTTCTTGACTATTGGTGAACTTGTTTGTGATTGTGTTTGTGTATGCAAGTGTGGTCAAGAGACCCTAATTCATCTAGGTTAACTAGAAACACATCACTACCCAAGTTCGAAACAAGACCAGATTCGGTTATGGATCAACCGACATCTTTGCAGGATAGGTTCTATCCCTTTAGAACATCACTTCCATCCTGCATCCACTTCCATCGGTTGGTGAACACAACTTTGAGTTTAAGCCACAGTTCATCAATACACTCCCTAAGTTCCGAGGCTTAGAGTCCGAAGATGCTTATTTCTTCATAAGAGAATTTGAGGAAGTATGCTTAATGATGAAAATTTCACACCTTACAGATGATGCTATTAGGTTGAGATTTGTCCCATTTGCTCTTAAGGACTTAGCCAATAAATAGCTCTACAGCTTAGCGGCCGGCTCTATCACATCCTGGGATGGTTTCATCAAGGTCTTTTTGAAGAAATTCTATTCAATCTACAAGACCGCTCTCGTTAGGAAAAACATTATGCAGTTCAAGTAAGAACCTAGTGAACCGTTTTGGAGGTACTTTGTGAAATCACCTAGAGGGGGGGTGAATGGGTGATAATACAAATCTTATTAACTTAATGCGGAATTTAAAAACTAATTGCAATTACAAGAGATGCACACTCAAACAAGCCAAGCAAGTAAATATGAATGAACAATATGAATAGATGCAAGGCACAATATAGAGAGAGAGAGAGTAAGAGCCAAGGGATCAAGCGCAAACAACATGTGAAAGCTAATCACCTACTAATAACTTGATTAATGATCTAAAACTAAAATCACAAGATTATTAGTACACATAACTACATGAGTTAATCATCATCAAAACTAGAGTGGAAGGCTTCTGGGCCAACAATCTCCCCCTTTTTGATGATAACAAAACTCATGGAGTTATATATGCATGGATTAAAGTTAAGCTTCAAAGAAGCTCCCCCTTAACTCATGCATAAACAAATAAACATAAATATGCAATGAATATTAAACATGAAACATGCATAGATATGCATAAACAATAAAAAGGCTCTAGATACCAATGAAATTGTCAAAAATAAAACATTGCTCTAGATACCAATTAAACTTAAACTAAATTAAACTTAATGTATGCAAAACATGCATATATAAAAAACTCAAACTCTAAATCTTTCTCCCCCCTTTTGTCAATCATCAACAAAGGGTAAACAATCAAAACAAAACAAAATCTTCTCCCCCTTTTTACTACAAAGAAACAATCAATAAGGGGTAAAAGCAAAAGCAAAATAATAAATTTTTCTCCCCCTTTTTGTTCGAAACAACGAATCAAGAAAAGGGTTAATAAAAATAATGTTCTCCCCCTTTTTGTCTAAAACAAAAACAAAGTCAATAAGGGGGTGACAATCAATTAAGATATCAATTAAAAATTTGTCAAAGTAAAGCATCTTGATACCAATTGAAAGGAAACATATTGATACCAATTTTAAGCAAAGCATATAAAAATCTTGATACCAATTGAAATTAAACATAATAAATTTTGAATGTCTAAACAAAAATTTGATACCAATTTTAAATATTTTTCATTTTGAACATGTGATACCAAATTGAAATTTTCAATCAAAAAGTATGGAGTGGAAAAAAATACAATTGAAAATTTTGAAATACCAATTGAAATTTTTGAAATACCAATTGAAAGATGAAATACATGTTTTCTCCCTCTTTATGAAATACCAAATGAAACAATGAATAAGCTTGTATGTGGATACCAATTGAAAACTAGTCAATTGAAACAAGATAGTCATTATAAAACAAGCTTTATCATGATCAAAATTTGTGCTCTAAGATATATGAATATAATAAGCACAAATAAAACATATATATGTATGAAAAATTAGATACCAATTGAAATTGATATTCTTTGAAATGCAAGCATACATATACAAAAAATATATGAGTATACAAAAATGTCAATATTGATACCAATTGAAAGAATTCAATGATACCAATTGAAACAACAATAATATCAAATGTATATCTCATATTACCTAGCCTCCCAATCATGTTCAAGTTTAAAATGATTTTCACTATAAAGCATACATGAGCATGATCTCCCATCCAACCACCCATGGAAGGTAGGGGTTTTCAAAAATAGATTTGAAAAATAAGTTTTGTTTGAAAAACTCTACCAAAATGAAGAATACCGTAACTAGTTATATGAAAAACTTGTAAACTAGTACGAAATCCTTCAAGCAAAGAATAAAATAAAATTATTTTTCATGAAACATGAAATCCACATGATAGTCAACACTCTAATTCAATTAAGCATAAATATGACTCATGAAAACAAACACATGAGTAAACAATAAATGTGAGTGTACAAATACAATGTGAAGAACATAATCATGAAAGATGGACAATAAGCTCAATTGAAATTCCTTAAAACATGAAACTTGAAAATCTAAAATTTTCAATAAAACTAATTTATACTTCAAGGCATATGTATGTTTTGGCAAAACAAAAAGTATACATACATATCCCTAAACACAATTTGAGTCCATAATAAAGATTTGCATGAAAAGCAAATGACTCAAGGGGTATACATGTATATTTTAAGGATTGGCAAAATAAACATATACATGAAGTGAAAACACATGATCATAAAAAATGTCCAAAATAGGGAATACAAGTTAGAATGTATGAATTATCAAAACTAGACTATACTTAGAACATCAAATGGGTACAAATAAGCATCCAAGCACAAACATATATAAAGGTTTATTTGTGGCCCACTACATGTACAAGTATAAATTCTAGTCTTAATGAAAACTAACATTTAAACATATATTCAAATCATGAAGCACGAAACAAGACATAAATCATCATTATGTAAATCCACATGCTATTAGAGCTATGATGTGCATAATAGCTAAACAAATGGTGAGAACACAACATATGGGTCCATATAAACATGGGTGATCTCAAGAGCTATACATGCATGTCAATGATCTAAGAATCATGGCATTTAACATAATAAACTATAAACATCAAAATAAAACAAAAATCATAAACACACATATGATCATTATGTGTATGCATGTGCATTAGATCTAGAGCATACATATTAGTTAAAACAAGGTGAGAACACAAAGATAGGTCCATGGGTGTCTCAAATAACTAAACATGTATATCACTAATCTAAATCACATGGCATAATCATAATGAGCTATAAAACATGACATGCTATAAATCAACGACATGAAAAGCATAATAAGCATGCAAATATAAATGGGAGTTAGAGATCGATACCAAAACCGATGAAGGCACCTCTCTAGTTCTCCAAACCAATGGAGATCCTCTCCACCAAACTCCCCTTGAAAGTGATGCATCCAAATTGTTTTCTTTAAGCACGGAACGCATCCACTTCAAGGCACCGCTACTCTCACGTGGTGCGAGAGCCCACACCTACATCAAAAATTTTAGGGGTGGTCTTTGGTACCCATTTCCTTTTGGGTCCATAGGGGTTAGTATCTTTCCTAACCCAAACAAGATTATTTGCTAAATTTTCAATATGTAAACGATCATAGCAAAATCTAGCAAGGTGGCCTTTTCGACCACAATGTGTACACATGTACACATGGGCATACATAGTGTGAAGGTTGTGATCGTGATGAGCATGTGTATGCCGTGATGGGTGTGCATGCAAAGATGGACCTTATTTCTTACAAACCAAGGTTTCCAAGCGTGTATGATTCAAAGCACATTGGCTCAAAGTGGAGCCCAAACAATCTACACTTTTCTTCAAAACATTTATGTCATTTTCAATACTAGAAGATAAAGTGGAGCATGTAAAAGATGTGCTAGGTGAAGCTACACTAGCATGGCAAACATGTGAAGATAATTCAATTTTCAAAGATTCATTTTTCTTTAAAACCAAATCCAATTCTTTTGTAATGAAATCAATTTCATTTTTCAATACAAGGTTATCTTTTAAAACAAAATCTAATTTAGAAGATAAAACCTCATTGTTTTTCACAACATCATCACAATCATTTTTACTTTTCAAAACATCAATCTCTTTTAGGGTAAGGTCTAGTTGAGATCTTAGTGAGTCACGTTCACTAGTAATCTCTTCCTTCTCTTGTAAAACCGATTCAAAAGTTGAGCACAAATCCTTCATTTCTTCTTTTAAATCAAAGTTCTTCTTTTTCAAAAGTTCATGTTTTTCTAAGAATTTTTCAAGCTTTGAGGCAAGTTCTACATTTAAATTTTGAACTTCCAAACACCCATAGCAATATGAACTAGAGCTATCATCTAGTTGAGAATCTGATTGTACCTCAAGGGAGTCTTTCCCTTGGACCATGAGGCAATGCTCGTCGGACTTGTCTCTCCTAGATCTCCTCAACTTGTTGATAATCCTTGGTAGCTCGGGAGAAGTCAATATGCTCCAAACTGCAAAAGCCGAGTCATAATGAGCAAACACATGTAAAAGATCTTTATTAAGAGATGCTCTAAGTGTCTTAAGGGCTAATGCATTGGCCTTCTTATGCTTGCTAGCATTAGGGTAGGATTCTTGAGTAGTGGCTTGATAAACTAGATGTCCTAGGCTTTTTAAGTGACTACTCATCTTGGCCTTCCAAAAATCATGTCTAGACAAATCAAACATAGGAGGGCTATCCATGAGTGCAGACTAAATGTGTGCAAATGAACAATGCAAATGAAGATTAGCAAACCAAGATCTCACTCCTAGGTGGTTAAACCTAAATATCAGGAGCGGAGGCTCTGATACCAATTGAAATCACCTAGAGGGGGGGTGAATGGGTGATAATGCTAATCTTATGAACTTAATGCGGAATTTAAAAACTAATTGCAATTACAAGAGATGCACACTCAAAAAAGCCAAGCAAGTAAATATGAATGAACAATATGAATAGATGCAAGGCACAATATAGAGAGAGAGAGAGAGTAAGAGCCAAGGGATCAAGCGCAAACAAAAAGATATGTTTCGAGGTTCGAGCACCCAGCTCTACATCCCCGCCTTCACCACCGTGAAGGATTTCAAGTCCACTAGCTTGTCCACAAAGGACTCCCACAAAGGGAACCTCCACCGAGGATTTGGGGCAATACAATCACAAGGAGTACCCAACTCCTCTCCTTACAAACACAACCTCCTCCTTGAGGCACAACTCCAAGCCAACAAACAATCACCTCACAACTTGAGGGATTAGCACAAAGCTACATAAGGATCACCTCACAACTTGAGGGATACAATCCAAAGGCACAAAGCCAAGCAAGAATTGGGTTTACAACTTGGTGGTCTAAACAACAACTACAAACAATTTCTTTCCCACACAAAGATCCTATAGAATAAGATAGTAGATGTAGATCAAGTGTGGAGAAAACCAAAGGAATGGAAATCAAAAACTCAAAGAAAATCTTTGGGAAAAACTAGAAACCAAGATGAAGAAATTGAATCAAAATCTTTTCCCAAAAACCCTTTCTTGATTTTCCAAACCCTAGCAAAGACACCAAATAGATTGATCAATTTAAAGCCCAAAAACTTTTTTTGATTACTGTGAAAACAGTAGAGAGTCAGGAAAAATTAGCACCAAAAATCTTAGAGAAACCTCTCTTCAATGGGGTATTTATAGCCCAAACAGAAAATTAGCCGTTAGGCTGATCTGGCAGCCTGACAGGCTGGCGGTCGACCGCTCGGTCGACCGCCAACGGTTATAAATATGACCGTTGGGCAAACTCGGTCGACCGTCCGGCCGACCGCCCAGATACAGAGAGCAGACTTCTCTGCTCCGGTCGACCGCTCGGTCGACCGCCCAGATACAAAGAGCAAGGCACTCTGATCCGGTCGGCCGACCGGCCCTGTGTCTGACAAACGTGCACAGGGCTGTGCACGTCAGTCGACCGCAACGGTCGACTGGCCTTGGTTCAGTTGACCGTTGCGGTCGACCGACTTGGCCTGTCAGCCACAGTCTGGATCAGAAACTGGGTTAAAAAATATTTCTAAAAATCTTTTATCTCTTCTAAAAAATCCCCAAAATAGTTTTAACATTTTGCATTGATATATAAACATGTGATAAATATTACAACTCAAATATGAAGCATATGAAACTATTTTTGTGTTTTAACATTTTTACCAAAATCAAAACTGTATTTTCTAAAACTTGGATTTTTGAATTGAAAATACATTTTGTCCAAAACTTATCCAATTACAAAAACATGATATTAAACAACATTTAGGCATGATGTATATGGATATAATCCTATATACATGAAACATATATATCCATGTTTTTGACTTTAATTCCAAAATATGTTTTGTTAAAAATACCAAAACATAAAACGCATGAATAAGTAAGTCAAAACTAAGTTTGTTTAGGAAGTTAAGCATGCATGTATATAGAATGAATCTACTATACATAAAACCATTTAAACTTGTTTTGAATCTATCTATTCATGAAACCAAGATTGGTTAAACAAAAAACGGAACAACCGAAAACCAATATTCAAAACATGAAACGTGTGTGTTGTGAACTTGAGCATATCACACTATTCTAATCTTTACAATTTGGATCTAAACACAAAACTAAACTATGGTACCGATGTCTTCTTGTAGAGCACCGTCTCCAAGCCGACTCGATCCGAAACTCCTTGATCCACCGAGCAAGTGCTATATATGATCTTTGACGCTCGGGCTCTTGAATCAACATGTGAAAGCTAATCACCTACTAATAACTTGATTAATGATCTGAAACTAAAATCACAAGATTATTAGTACACATAACTACATGAGTTAATCATCATCAAAACTAGAGTGGAAGGCTTCTGGGCCAACACTTTGAACGCTTCAAAGACCACCTTGTCCAATGTCCTCATCATGGAATAGAGAAATGGCGATAATGCCAAATTCTTTATGATGGTTTAGACTACTCGACGAAGACCCTCTTAGAAAGCATGTGTCAAGGGGGATTCTTGCAGAAGGATGAGTATGAAGGATGAGATTTATATGAGAATCTAGCTGAAAAGATCATCCAATGGGGATCTACTAGTGAAAGCTCTAGGAATCCAAACTCTATCTCTTCAAAAGGAGGTTTCCATTCAATTGAATCATCCATAGCTAATGAGGCTAAGTTAGTTAACCTAGCGAGAAGACTGGAAGATTTAGAAACTAAGGAACCAAGTCCAGTCAATCAAGTCAGCCCGAACTAATTTTCAACTCCGGGTTGTACTTACTATCAGGCCATGAATCATGTGTTCGAAGAGTGTCCTGTATTTCAAGCTCACCAACACTTTTCTGAACCGATGAAAGGCCGAACAATGATCCTTACGCTCCAACGTACAATCCTGACTGGAGAAATCACCCAAATTTCTCATGGAGCCAACAAAATAATGACCACCCACGGTCAAATCATGCAAGACACTTCCATCATTCCAATAATTCTTCCAATCATCACCTAACTTTTCCAATCACCCTCACAATTCTCCCAATAATTTTTCGAATTATCAACAAAATTTTCCCAACCAAGCTCCACCATCTTCCTTCTAGAATCCTCAACTCGAAATGAGAATGACTGATTTTGAGTGAAACATGAAAAGGTACATGAAGAACCAAGATTCCCTCATACAAACAATACAGAGGCTAGAGGGTCAAATGAGTCAGTTAGCCAACCCACAACATGAGAGGCAAAAGGGTACCTTGCCCAGTCAACCAATTATGAATCCTAGGAATTCACAACAAGCTCATTTGGTTGAGGATCAATCATTGAATCAATGTAATGTTGTTCATACATTGAGGTCGGGAAAGAAAGTTGATAACCTAGTGTCAACACCACTTAATCCTAGTCAGCACAATCACACTTCGGCATCCACCTCATCTAATCCCACTCCTCCTAAATTTGATGAATCTGAAAAAGATAAGTCAACCAGTCATGTGCACCAGCCTATAGCACCATTTCCTAATAGGCTGAAAAACAACAAGCAAAATCTACACATGGATAAGATAATTAAGATCTTTAATCAAGTGAAGATAAATGTGCCACTTCTTGATGCCATCCAACAAGTCCCATCTTATGCTAAGTTTCATAAGGACATGTGCACAAAGAAGAGAAAGACTAATGTACCTAAAAAGGTCTTCTTAGCCACTAACATTAGTGAGCTACTATCGGGTCTGATCCCTATTAAGTACAAGGATCCAGGTAGTCCAACCATTGCCTGCACAATAGGACAAGCCGAGATTAATCGTGCACTTCTTGACTTGAGGGCAAGTATCAACTTGCTTCTGATAAGAAAAAGAGTAGTGTGGTAAAAATGCACAGATATTCAACAAAAGAGAGAAGGTTTAGAGACAACCTTAGGTGCTTTGATCACTCCACAATGTATTCAAAATGCTTAATGTACTCTTTCCGAATCACCGTAATAGCATAGGCTATACGAGTCGATTCTCAGGGAGAGCTTGCGATGGAAGCGTTACGGTTTGGTATTGAAGATGGAAAACGAAGGTTCTTCTTTGTTTTTAAAAGAATGAAAAAGAAATGGAAAAAGAGATAAAAGAATTTGTGGATTTGTGCATGATGGAAAGAAAATGAAAAGAATTAGAAAACAAGATTTGCTTTGGAAAGAAAACTAAAAGAAGGAGAACTTTGTAAAAGACTTTAAGATGTGAAAAACCATGACTAGCTACCTTTCTAAATTGCTAACTTACTAGACTCCTTTATGGTGATGCTTGCCTCATGTTGATTCATCGGCATATGTATGTCTTGCGTGTTGGTCTAGTTACTTTCCCACTTGATTGATGGGTGATCTTCTTGGACTTGTCTTATAGCCTCATTGATTTCATCGGCTCTCAAGATAGAATTTCAATGGTGGACTCGAGGAGTGACACTCAAGGGATGCTAAGGAAGAAGATACAACATTCATTAGTCATTCAAGGCAAATACAACAAGTTAGCATTGAAGTAATGAAGTTGTACAACAAATAGCATATGTTTGGTGATCCATCTCCATGTTCCATCAAGGCACTTGTTCTAAAGACAAGGCTCTAAATGAGGCACACATGAATCATATGGAATTACAATAAGAGCTTGCCAAGCATGAAAGTAACCCATCGGGGATGAAAAAGACTCAACAATTGCAAGATGAAAAATTAGCAATCACCCAAGAGTTAGAAGTTAGCAATGTTAGTGGTCAGCTAGTCATGTTAGAAGAAGTTAGCTACTAGCCATTACAAGAAAAGAAAAGCAATTCATGAATGAAAGTGCAAGAAAAGTAAAGCTTGAATGAAAGAATGCAAGTAAAGTACTAGAAATTGCTTAAGTAGAGAAAGGAGATTAGATTAATCCTTACTTCACAAGTTGTCACACCTTGGTTTACACAAGCTTTCTCTCTCTCTCAATCTCTCTCTCACAAAATTTCTAGGAGGAAGAAGAAGAACTAGAGCAATAAAAATCCTAGAGAAAAACCTACAAAATACAAGCTCTATCCTCTAATCTCTCCTCTCTTCTTTCGCTGGCCCTGGTGGTCTATTTATAGACTCAGAGAAGAAGGCTCCAGAATCAGACAGCTGGAGAGAATCTTGGGCTCAACCCTTGGGCTCTCTTTTGGGCTTTGATTAATTCTCCTTTAATTCTTGATAATTAAAGGGATTATGAGCCTCTTCTCCATTAGAATATGGACCTGCAAAAATAGAGAGAAAAAGATTAAAAATCACATTTTTATTTATGATATGCATGGTATGGATGTGGCAAAATATGCAAAAATGAATAATAATCACACCCCCATACCTAGCTTTTGCTCGTCCTCGAGCAAAAAAGAAGGAAAAGAAAAATCCTAACTAGATTATTACACCACTTTCGTAGGTGACACGATTGCACTGAGCACGTGCAACAAGCCGTTAAACCTCTAGGTTACCCTAGAGGAGGAGTGTTGTCTCCTGAGGGTTTTCAGCGGATTGCACCCACAAAATCCATAAAGAAAAATAAAGGGTTAGTGAAAATTTTGATCCATGTTTTAAAGATTCTTACTTGAGTTATAGGTTTCAGGTTACCCTAAACTTGTCATTCCTCTTATAAGTGTCTATTTAGAGTTTTGTTTTCAATTTAGGTTAAGTTTTTAGGGAAAAGATCAAAAACTGGATTTTGTATCAATCCTAGGATATATACATCTATAAATATGAAGGATCTTTCTTAGACTAAGTTCATTTATTTACTAATATATATAACACATTTTTTTTATTATTTATTTATTTATATATACAATATTTATTTATTTACATTTCCTTAGCATCCTTAGGCTTTCTAATTTACCCTTGTAACGAGCCTCTTACCGATGACTCCCAAACCAGACGGTCTTAGGGCACCAGATGAGAAAACATCCCTAGGGTTCGAGGACTCGAGTAAACTAGGCCACGAAGGAATTTAAGGACTTAACCACCTTTGGGCGTGATTGGCAATGCTTCTTGAGGCACGACTAACCAGCTTAATTAGTGGCTAAGTATTTATTATTTATTTATATACACATTTTTTTTATTTTAAATTTTTTTATATATATATATGTAAATAAAGTCACAAAGTCTTTGATTAATCCTTCAATATGTTTAATGTATATATCCTAAAGAAAGAATTAAAATCTAGTAATCTTTCTTATCTTTTATTACTTAACCTAAAAATCCAACAAAACTCCTCTTTTCGACTTATAATTAGAAATCTTAGTTAAGAGCTTCCTTAATCCCTAAATTCAAGCTTGATTCTTTAAACATGGATCAAGAATTTCTTTTTTTTTATATATAATTTTTTTATTTTTTTCTAAAATGTAAAATCTAAAAGAAAATAGAAAATCTATAAAGAAAGGTAAAATCTAAAAGAAAATAAAAACCTAAAAAGAAAATGAAAATCCTAAGTTAGAATCTACCCCCCCATACCTATCTCATGCATTGTCCTCAATGTATGCAAGATAAAAAGATGCATGAAATAGGTAAAAGGTATGAAATCACTCCCTCCGTCGTTTTGGACCAGCGGTGGTGCTAGGTCCAGCCGACTGTGATCGTCTCAGCGCACCCTCGATATTATCCAACCTAGAGGATTGCTCCTCTACCTTCTTCCTAAGTCTCACTTGTCCCTTGAAAATCTTCTTCATGCCCTTCCAGATGGTGGATATGAAGGCACGTGAATCATTTGGGGGATCCTGCCGCCAAAACTCAGGCTCATCTTCTTCCTCAAAACTTTCCTCAGAAGAGGACTCTACCGGTATATCTTCGGGTTGGACACTGGGAGTCCAAACCGCGTGCAAACAACTGTTATATGAACTGGTAGGTCTCTCTGGTGTGACAAACACTCGGTCAAAGGAATCAAAGACATCGTCTGGTAGGAAAGTCCTACACAGACGTGTAATCAAGATGGGATGGGAGTGTTTGGTACCCCTAGTGCGGGAGGAATTGGCTATGATCGCATGGAAGATGGTCTTATTTAAACAGACAGTGTGTTGCCGAGTCATCAAATCATGTATTATTTGCAACACAGGTCTGTTAAAGGTTGTGGTGTGGTCTAGCCCTAAGATGTTGCGTTGGATCCAGCGTCCAACGCAATGCACATTTCTAAACGTGGTGCTAGCCTTTAGCCCACGATCCTGCTCTGTACAACGAACCCCCATAACAGTCATGTACTCAATCAGTGGAAGAGGGTCGCTGTGTTGTGTGATAGTCGGGACATTTGTGTGTTCCTCAAGGAGAGGAATAGTGATGATCCAGTCGCCCATGGGCATGTGTATGGTAAATTGGTATGTTTGCGTGTCAACAGATGCATGGTTGATGTGAGTGTAAAACATTGTCACC
This sequence comes from Agave tequilana, assembly GCA_038442645.1. NCBI lineage: Eukaryota > Viridiplantae > Streptophyta > Magnoliopsida > Asparagales > Asparagaceae > Agave > Agave tequilana. Next base: position 28,126 of record JAVJIF010033390.1, read on the forward strand.
AATTCGGGACAATAAAATGCGTCGTTCTCAGCAGTATCGTACACTAAGGTATACCAATTCAAGCCCTAATGCGGTCTAAGAACATGTGCCCATATCCATTTGAATCACACAATATTCGCCCAAAGTCTTTTTCAGAAAAAATGCTAGGTGCCATGATATGAATTGAGATCAAAGCAATAAAAAGAAAAGATCGGATTTCGAACCGCCCCCGGAATTCGTGGGGGGAAAATTCGATCTCTGCAGAGGGTACAGGAAAGGCTGATGAAGTTCCTGGCACCAGATCGGCCACAAGCGCTTCAGATCGACTGGTACAGAATTTGGCGGCGCGCAGGAGGCTTCAGGACTGCCGCGGATCAGCGGCTGGGGTCGCGGGAATGCGGCAGGAAGGAGGACTCTGGGAAGCAGAAAATTTTCAGAGGGCGGTGCTTGAAGGAACTTTTCAGATCTGAGATTGAATTGCGTTTGAGGGAGGAGGGGTGAGGTAGAGAGGCTATTTATAGAAGGGAAAAAATTTGAGAATCCCACTTTTATCCCAAGGTTAAAAGTGAATTTACCCTTGGGACTTGGAATTTTGAAAATGAGTTTGACCCTAGGGAAGAGATGTAGACCTAGGAATTTTGAATTTTGAAAAGGATTTTGAATTTTGAAAGTGGGGAAACTCTTTTAAGCACAAAAGTCCCTTATTTATTATTTATTTATTTATTTTTATTATTATTATTTATTATTTACGAAAAGTGTACAAAAAATTATTTACAGAAAATATTTACAAGTGTATCCCTTGCCTAGGCTGTTCTTTTGGTCTTTTCCCCTGGCCCGTTTCCCATCGTTCCAGTGTGTTTGTTTGCGCGAGCTTGGTTGGGAAACGAGTTCTATTACTTTCTTAGCCCTAGGCATCTCCAGCTTCAATTTCTCATTGTTATTCATCCGCATTTCACCACAATGTTCCCTAAAGAGTTCTTCATCACCATTTTTTTCTCTTTGAATTTCTTTACTTCCAATGTCAAGAAATTTCAGCTCCTCTCCATACAACTCTTCAAAACTCAGGTCAACATTTTCCTTCAAAAGTGTACAATCAGTTAACCGTCCCCGAGTTGACTCATCCAGGCACATGATTTCGTCAGCGAAGAGGTCTTCAAATGATATATCAATTGGAGGTTCTTGAATTGTATCCTCTTGGGATACGTTCACAGTTGGCTCCCTGAAAGTGAAAATATCCAAATCAACTTTCCCCTTTTGAAAGGGTACTCGGATAACAGGATTTCCTATTTCAAGAGAATCACAAAGTTGTGACTCATCTTTTGAATCTTCACTTTCTTCCTCCAAATTGTCTCTAACAAAGCTGACCTCGAATGTTTGATCTTTTGTTTTACGAGGTTGTGTGTGGAAGACATTCACTTCACGAGTCATGTTACCAAAGGTTATCCTCATTGATCCATTCCGGCAATTGATGATGGCATTTGCTGTGGCCAGGAATGGTCGTCCCAAAATGACAGGAGTTTGAGCCCTATGATTAGTGTTAGACACAGGTTGTGTCTCAAGAATTACAAAATCCACAGGGTAAATGAACTCCCCAACTCTGACAAGGACATCGTGAACTTCCCCCTTAGGTTTCTTGACAGAGCGATCAGCCAATTGTATTGTCATTTGGGTAGGGCGGAGATCACCTAGCCCTAATTGTTGGTACACAGAAAAAGGTAGGAGATTGATGCTGGCCCCTAAATCAAGAAGTGCCCTATTGAGGGTAGTCTTTCCTATGATGCAAGTGATGGTCGGGCTCCCTGGGTCCTTGTATTTCTCCGGAATTGACCCAGTGAGCAACTCATTGATGTTGGATGCTAGGAAGACTTTTTTAGGGACTTGTGTTTTCCTCTTCTTGGTGCACATTTCCTTTAAGAATTTCGCATATGATGGTACTTGTTGGATTGCATCAAGAAGAGGGACATTGATTTGGACCTTATTAAACATTTCTCTTATCTTCTCCATGTGAGCATCTATCTTGTGATTCGTAAGCCTATTTGGAAATGGTACACTAGGCTTATAAGGTTGCTCATCTTCCTTTTTTTACCCTTGGCTTTTGAAGTGGATGGCTTTGAACTAGAAGATGGGTTGTCAGAAGTTGGTTGCATTTGGATTGGAGGTGTTGGCTTTGGTGATGGCTGGGATGATTGATCAGAAACCTTATTATCTACCTGTTTTCCAGATCTCAGGGTATGAATAGCATGGCATTGACTGGGGCCCGTGTCTTCCACTTCATGCAAAGGGAAGTGATGTTTGGGATTTGGCAATGGCTGGCTTGGTAGCATTCCTTTTTGTCTCTCGTTTACAGAATTAGCCAATTGCCCTATCTGGACCTGTACTTTATTCATCTCCTGACGATAGTCCTTTGCAAAGGTTTCTAACATTTTCTTTAACTCCGATATTTCTGAATCATTCTGGGGTGGATGTTGATGGTATGGAGACTGGAAGTGTGTTTGGTACTGTGGTGGGTTCTGATAAGATTGTGGTTGTGGTGGACTTTGGTATGGATGAAAATTCTGTGTATTTCGATTGAAACTGAGTGGATTAGACTGAGCATTATAAGGATGTGGAAGTGGTGGCCTATGTTGCTCAGGACCAGACTGACTCCACGAAAAATTTGGATGGTTTCGCCATCCCGAATTGTACGTGTTGGAGTATGGATTGTGATAGGGTCTGGTAAAGGCTGCATTCGTGTTCTCCTGATATGATTGAGACTGATATAATGGACACTCCTCAAAGAAATGGTTGAGATCATGATAGTAGGTGCAACCCGGTTTTACCACAGGTGTTGGGTTGACCTGATTGACAACAGAATTTTCCCTTGCCTCAAGCAGTTCTATCCTCTTCATTAATTGTGTGATTTTTGCTTCAGCTGCTATGGAGGATTCTATCGAGTGCATCCCGGTTCTGGAAGTAGTGGGAGTGGGTTTATCTGGACATGACTCCCACTGAACGGTTTTCTCAGCTAGGGCTTCAAAGAGATCCCACCCCTGGTGCTCAACTTTCTTCAAAAATTCCCCTTGGCACATGGATTCAAGGAGTGTTTTCGTTTGGTAATCTAGACCGTCATAGATAATCTGGCATTGACGCCATTTCTCTATGCCGTGATGAGGACATTGGGTTAGAAGGTCTTTAAAGCGTTCAAGATACTTCCAGAAGGGTTCATTTTATTCCTGCTTGAATTGCATTATGTTTTTTCTCATGAGGGCTGTCTTGTGGATGGGGATAAAATTTCTTAAGAAAGACTGTTACAAAATCACCCCATGAAGATATCGAATTGGCGGGAAGATTGTAAAGCCATTTCTTAGCTAAATCCTTCAGTGCAAATGGTATGAACCTTAACCTAACAACATCCTCGGTCAATTGGGAAATTCTCATCATTACACATACTTCCTCAAACTCTCGAATGAAGAAGTACGCGTCCTCAGACTCTAGACCATGAAATCGGGGAAGTGTATTGATGAATTGTGGTTTCAGCTCAAAGTGATTTTCATTGGGTTCAGGGAGAAGAATGCATGATGGAAGCGAAGTGCGAATCGGGTAGAATCTATCTTGAAGCGAAACGTTGTTTTCCATAATGTCAAGTGGTTGTGTATGTGCAAGTGTAGAAAGTCTAACAAGTCTTGCAGAATTTGAATCCCGGTACCACTCTCGCATATACAGTCACAAACAACGTGCACCGATCACACCAGCGAAAAGAAAAAATGAAAATAACAAACAATAAAAGAAAAATCAATCGAAGCTATCTAGGGTTCCTGGACCTAGACGACTCCTAACTGTTCGATGAACTGAAGAAGGTTGTTGCTTGAATCAGACCACAGCTAATCAGCCAGGTAGGGGCAAAATACGGTGGGAGGTATCCGTGCGTAAGCAACGGGCCTTAATTACGCCAAACCACGGTATCTTCGAGGCTTAACCTCTTAATCCCCAGCCTTAGACACTGATTTCACTGGAGTATGAATCAAAATCAATTCCCAACTTCAGCCGATCTCCTACTGAGTCCGGATGTCCCTAGGGCCAACGTCTATCAGATTTTATTATAAAGCTTGGGATTGTGAGTGCTGGGATGGTGGTTTTTGGGCTAAGGAAGGGGTGATGAAATCCCCACCTTATCTTATTTATTGGGTATGCCCTTAAAAATGATTTTGTGCAAGTGTACGATATAAACAAACAAGGTTCACTCAAAGCGATAAAATATCAACCAAGAAGTGAGTCCTAATCAAAATGCAATGCGCACGTACCTTGCTCCAGCACTCTTCAACAGTAAAGTAAATGAATTGAAAAGACACGTGCCTAGAAATGCAAACGTCTAATCAATTTTTAACTTTGCAACAAAATTTTTTACTGTTGATTATTAGCAGGAATATGGTGAAGCATACAAGAATTTAAGTATTGCAGCAGCTGTATTTTGCAGAGCAAGCAACCCTGCAGAAAATCTGTGAGTAGTTCACTCCTCCTTGCCGCGGATCCGCGGCTTTGGCCGTGGAATCGCGGCAAATCAGAGGGCAACTGGTCTCTGCTTTCGAGAGAAGAGGCCCAGAGCCACTTATATGTCACTGCAATGCTAGTTTTCCTGTTTCTTCACCTGTAACCTGCAACAGAGAAGAAAGTTCGTTTAGTTCTTCGATTTGAATCAAAAACCGTTGCTCTCCCCGGCAACGACGCCAAAAATTTGATAAGAAAAAGAGTAGTGTGGTAAAAATGCACAGATATTCAACAAAAGAGAGAAGGTTTAGAGACAACCTTAGGTGCTTTGATCACTCCATAATGTATTCAAAATGCTTAATGTACTCTTTTCGAATCACCGTAATAGCATAGGCTATACGAGTCGATTCTCAGGGAGAGCTTGCGATGGAAGCGTTACGGTTTGGTATTGAAGATGGAAAACGAAGGTTCTTCTTTGTTTTTAAAAGAATGAAAAAGAAATGGAAAAAGAGATAAAAGAATTTGTGGATTTGTGCTTGATGGAAAGAAAATGAAAAGAATTAGAAAACAAGATTTGCTTTGGAAAGAAAACTAAAAGAAGGAGAACTTTGTAAAAGACTTTAAGATGTGAAAAACCATGACTAGCTACCTTTCTAAATTGCTAACTTACTAGACTCCTTTATGGTGATGCTTGCCTCATGTTGATTCATCGGCATATGTATGTCTTGCGTGTTGGTCTAGTTACTTTCCCACTTGATTGATGGGTGATCTTCTTGGACTTGTCTTGTAGCCTCATTGATTTCATTGGCTCTCAAGATAGAATTTCAATGGTGGACTCGAGGAGTGACACTCAAGGGATGCTAAGGAAGAAGATACAACATTCATTAGTCATTCAAGGCAAATACAACAAGTTAACATTGAAGTAATGAAGTTGTACAACAAATAGCATATGTTTGGTGATCCATCTCCATGTTCCATCAAGGCACTTGTTCTAAAGACTAGGCTCTAAATGAGGCACACATGAATCATATGGAATTACAACAAGAGCTTGCCAAGCATGAAAGTAACCCATCGGGGATGAAAAAGACTCAACAATTGCAAGATGAAAAATTAGCAATCACCCAAGAGTTAGAAGTTAGCAATGTTAGTGGTCAGCTAGTCATGTTAGAAGAAGTTAGCTACTAGCCATTACAAGAAAAGAAAAGCAATTCATGAATGAAAGTGCAAGAAAAGTAAAGCTTGAATGAAAGAATGAAAGTAAAGTACTAGAAATTGCTCAAGTAGAGAAAGGAGATTGGATTAATCCTTGCTTCACAAGTTGTCACACCTTGGTTTACACAAGCTTTCTCTCTCTCTCAATCTCTCTCTCACAAAATTTCTAGGAGGAAGAAGAAGAACTAGAGCAATAAAAATCCTAGAGAAAAACCTACAAAATACAAGCTCTATCCTCTAATCTCTCCTCTCTTCTTTCGCTGGCCCTGGTGGTCTATTTATAGACTCAGAGAAGAAGGCTCCAGAATCAGACAGCTGGAGAGAATCTTGGGCTCAACGGCCTTGTAACTGCCGCGGAACCGCGGCCAGAGCCGCGTTTCCGCGGCAGAATCTTGGCCGTTGAGGCCGAGATTTCTGTTGCGGATGTCTCGCAGGTTGTTAGCCACGTGGACCTTCTGGAATGTCTGAGTTGGCGCGTGGATGTCTCCAGGTCCTGGGCTCAACCCTTGGGCTCTCTTTTGGGCTTTGATTAATTCTCCTTTAATTCTTGATAATTAAAGGGATTATGGGCCTCTTCTCCATTAGAATATGGACCTGCTAAAATAGAGAGAAAAAGATTAAAAATCACATTTTTATTTATGATATGCATGATATGGATGTGGCAAAATATGCAAAAATGAATAATAATCAGCTTCCATTCTCAGTTTATCAACAACTCGGGTTGGGCGATCTTAGTCCAACTCGAGTCACTATCCAACTGGCTGACCGTTCAGTAAAAATTCCAAAAGGGGAGATTAATGATGTTCTTATCCGGGTTGGGGAGTTTATTTACCCTGTTGATTTCATAGTTCTAGAGACACAACTTGTGTCTAACTCCAATCATAGGGCTCAAACTCCTGTTATCCTAGGGCGACCATTCCTTGCTACTGCCAATGCCATCATCAATTGTAGGAAAGGGTCCATGAGATTAACTTTTGGGGACATGACTAGAGAAGTCAATGTCTTCAACCTAGAAAAACAACCACGTAAGATAAGAGATCAAACATTTGAGGTAAACTTTGTTGAAAATAATTGTGATGAAGAGAGTGAAGATATAGAAGATGAGTCGCTATTTCTTAATGAATTATTTAAGAATGAATGCGATTATCTTGATGAGAAGGCATATGTCGGAGATCCTAATGTTAGAGTACCCTTTAAAAAGGGAAAAATTGATTTGAATATCTTCACTTTCGATGAGCCAACCAATAATGTATCGCATGAGAATATAATTCAAGAACCTCCGATTGACATACTCTTCGAAATCCTCCTCGAAGAAGAACTCATGTGTTTGGATGAACCAACTAGGGATCTTTTGGTTAATTACACATCTCTAGGGAAAAGTGTTGACCTAAGCTTTGAGAAGATATATGGAACTGAGTTAGAATTCCTAGGCATTCATAGTGAGGAAGTTCCAACTGAGAAGTATGGTGGTGATCAATTTCTGAATAATGAATGTAGAAATATGAGGAATGAAAACCAAAGAAGTTGAGACTGGGGAGGAAGAGAGCTAAAAGGACAGAAAATTGGCCTCCCCACTATTCCCTATAAAGAGGACCCATTGGAATGACGGTAAGAGAGCTAGAGGGATAAGACCGAAAAAGATCTAGGTGTGGGAGAAACTTGATGTTGTACATATTTCTGTATAATATATGCACCTCTTTTACATTTCATTTCATGCATGTATACATTTCTTTCATACATTGCGGACAATGCATGAGATAAGTGTGGGGGAGGGTTCTAACATGACTAATATAAGACTAATATAACTTCAAAAAAAAATGTAAAAAAAATTGTAAAAAAAATTGTATATATATATAAAAAAACTTTTTGAAAGGTAAGAACAATATTTTGATATATTTTTGTAAGAAATTAAGTCAATTTTAAGGAATAGGAAAATTATAATTAGAATTTCTTACACTTGGTCAAAATAAGATGACTTGTTTGATTTTTAGGGTTAGGAAGAAAATTTGTGAAAGTAATTTAGTCTTGATATTTACCTTGATGAAATATGCACACTAAATACACTTACACACTTAGGGTTTAAAAACAATGACTCTTATGCCTTATAAAATAAAAGTATATATGTATGAAAAAAAGAAAAAAATAATAAACAAATCTAATTATTGATTAGCTAGGTGCTTTGGCCTAAGCAAGCCTTGGTATTTATGCAAATGATAATTAGATAAGTTTAAAAAATATATATATAAATCCTCTGATTAAGCTGGGTATTTGTGCCTCATGAAGCATAAGTATTCACACCTAAAAGGGGTACATTTTATAAATAAAAACCTTGGTTTCGTGGCCTTGTCTGCTCGAGTGTTTAAGTCTTTAGGGGTGTTTTCTCACCTGGTGCCCTAAAACTGTCCGGTTTGGGTGTCACCGACTAAAGGTTCGTTACATGGGCAGATTAGAAAGCCTAATGAAATTGAGGAATAAATTTCACCAAAAATAAATATAAATAAAGCATAGGATTTAATGTTAAAGAACCCTTAGTCAACTTCACAGTCACGATGGTGTATACGACTCAGGGTAAATTAATAGACTAGATGAGAAGTACAATTTGACTCCTTACTTTGATTGATGACATGTTTTTGAATAGAGACTGAGTTTCGGAATGAAAAAATTTGATATTCCTATAACTTATAGATTACTTAAAGCCTTACAAATATACTTCAAATATTTTCTCCTTTAAAATGCTCTTCGAAAATACTAACATTTTTTATGGATTTTGTGGGTGCAATCCACTGAAAACCCTCACGAGACAAAACTCGTCCTCTAGGGGTAACCTAGAGGTTTAACGGCTTGTTGTACATGCTCAGTGCAATTGAGTGACCTGCGAAAGTGGTCTAATAATTAATTAAAATTAGTCTGATGTTTTGCTCGAAGGCGAGCAAAAGATAAGTGTGGGGTGTGATCAGTCACATATATTGCATATACATTGTCACCTTACCACACTTTTTAGCTAATAAATCCTATTAATAAGTCTTCTTCTTCTTTGTTTAATGTAGGCCCAATTGCTAAAGGAAAAGAAAGAGAAACAAGCCCAAAAGCCCACCAAATTCTGGTTTAATTCAGAATAAATTCGAAATCAATGAATCAGGACAAATCTTGGCATATCAGAGAGGTTGAAAATCGATTGAAATGAATCCTCCCAAATCAAGTGGTTGAAGCCAACAATCAAAGGCTGTTTCGTCAAATTCTGGAGTAAAAACGAGAAAATCAGCAGAATATATGAGAGAATCATCAAACCAGGAGCACCCACCACTTGGGTGTGGCCACCTGGCCACACCAGGGCTGCGGAAACACAGCTCTAACCGCGTTTCTACGGCTTGGTTAAAGTTGTTGGGGGAGCGTTTGCTCCCCCAATCTTCCTATGATCTCCCCCCCTCTGGTTTTTCCCTATAAATACCAGTTTCAACAGAGAAGAAAGGAGCGAAGACTAGGATTAGAATTTTTATTTATTCTTCAAGGATTTAGGCTCTTTGTTAGATAATATAGAAATTGTATTTTTACTTTATAATTTGTAGTTCAGTGCAAACACCAGAGAGAAGAGTGGAATTGAGTGTGTAATTCGTCTTTGAAGTGACAATCAAAGGAGCTTCTACTTGCTTGATCAACTTAACTCGAATTCGGTATGTTCAAGTTTACTTGTCATTCTCTTGTTTGTTTTCAGTTCATAATGAGTAGCTAATTCGTTTTTTGGGCTCACTAATGGACCTCTTCTATCATCTCTCTCTTGATTGATTTTCATAAAAGCGACACTTTTTGAATCAGAAAGTAACTCAGTTAAAACTTCATTCTTGAAAGCACATGAGGATTTCTTTATTTTAAACTTGAACTTTTAAAGCACAAATCTGTTTGAACTGTTTTTATTCCATACTTTCTTCTTCGCGCTTGATGGTTTAACATTCACTTCTTAATGATTTGTAACAGAAGGGTTTAGATTTAAATGAAATGATCTTATTTGTTTTACTTGGACATTAAAAGAAACTAAAGGTTTTTGGTTTATAATAAAAGTGATGCAACCCGAATATCCTTGAGATAAGTACATAGTTGAGTTAAAAATTAGTGAGCCCAGATCTTCTCCTTCTTATATTAAAATCAACCACACAATTTTTAAGCTTTTTAAATCACCTTCTCCAAAGCCTTTTCCACATTTACAATTTCTCTTTTAATCACTTTCCTTCTCTCCATTCTTCTTTTCAACTAAAAAACGAGCACAATTCTTTGTTACTAAACAAAACTCCGAAAAGCTTTCATCGCATTCCTCCTCGTGGACATGACCCGTTAGCCACAAGCTACACGGTAATTTCTTAACTCTTTCATTTTAGCAATCACATGCTTATATTGCTTATCTCTTTATATGCTTGATATACTTGTGCTCAATTGATATATGCTTGGGATTGTTTGCTCACACTTGTATTCAATCAAGAGAGCCATAGTGGCACCTCAACTCTTAATCTAGAGGAATCTTGAGGAGATAGTCCAGAGCCCTTCACCGAAAATTCGGCTACACTCTTGTGTTATTTTGTGTGTTTAGCTTAATAGCTTTAATTTGCTTAAATAGTTTCTAATTCTGCATCATTGACATTAGATTAGCTAGTACACCTATTTATCCCCCCTCTAGGTGTATTTTCAATTGGTATCAGAGCTTGGTGCTCTTGATTTGGGTCTAACAACCTTGAGTTAAAGATCTTTATTTTAACTAATCACTATATTTGAACACACGCATATGTATTTCATGTCACCTCCTATGTTTGATATTCTTAAAATCCATACGTGGAAAGTTAAGATGTCAATGTACCTCAAAGCCCTAGGGATTCATGTTTATTTTGCCACTATTACAGAATCATATTGTTTAAATGGCAAAAATCTTGAGGCTAATGCAAAAGTCATCCATGCTTTAAAATCTACCCTAAATGATGAATATTTATCTAAGATTTCTAACTTTGATTCGACTTTTATAGTATGGAGCACACTATCTCCCTTGGTGAACAAAAACAATACTATATGGGGAGTGACTCGGATGATGGAAGTAATGCTTCCAACATATGCTACATGATCTAAGGGGATTGCCCCCCTTGAGGTAAATTCCGATTCGAGCTAGAAGAAGATATTGACATGTCTTATAATGAGCTTGCATTTTTTTGTCAAAAACTTCTTAAAAAATATGAATTGTTGAAGAAAGAAAAAGATTCTTTTAAAAATAAATATGAAACTATTTCAAAAGAAAATGAATTTTTTAAAAAGGAGAATATTTCCTTATCTTCAAAATTAAATGACATTTGTGAAGGAAACAATTCATTGAAAAATAAATTATTTTGGTTGAAAAAAACGAAATTGTTTTGAAAGAAAATAACTCTTTGAAAAGAAAAATTGTTTTAAAAAAAAAGGAAAACATTTAAGAAAAAAGATAGTTGATTCTCATGCTTATCATGCTAATAATGTTGCATCCACTTTTAATAAAAATGAGATTCATGTTCTGTAAAAGAGAATTAATTGTTTAAGTTTAAATTTGAGCAATTGTGCATTTAACTATAATAGATTGGAATCTATATTTTGCAAGAAACTGATTCCACATGTTCATGCACAAATCCTATGGCATACATATGCACTCCATGCTCACTCTCATACCACTCATATGCATACTAGAGTGTACAAATGTACACATTGCGACCGTAAAGACCATTTAGCAAAGTTTTATTTTGATAAGATAAATCATATAAATTTTACAAATAATAATATTTGGGTTCCTTATAATGCTAACCCTCGTGGACCCAAAAAGAAATGGGTACCAAAATCCACACCCCTTGTATTTGATGTAGGTGTGGGCTCTCACATGACATGAGAAGTATGGTGCCTTGATGGTGGATGCATTTGAGCTTGATGGATAACACATTGGATGCATCACCTTCAAGAATGTTTGGTGGGAAGACCACCATGGTTTGGATGCATATGATTTGATAACTATCTCTAAACTCCTATTTTAGTTTACATGCTTTTACATTTGATAATTTTAGCTTGTTTTGGTTTCAATACTCATTATGTTAAATAATTATGTTTTGTACTTCATGTGGTGATTACTTGTTTAGATGTAATTTTCATTAAAACTTGTGTTTGAGATATGTATGCATATTTTTAGTTTTGATAGAATATACATAAACCTAGAAGTTTGTTTAATGAAAAATAAATTTTTGATTTTCATATGTTTTGATGTTTTGAGCTTTATTGTTAATTTCATGAATATGCTATTCATATGATTCTTGTGCACTTGATCGGGGGAAAACCAAGCACAGAAAGTGTATATTTTAAAATCAATATTTAAAGTGTGTGCGCTTTGGCTTCCTCGATACTTCCGTTATAGTATAGAGGCTAAAACGAGTCGAATCCATAAGGACGGGAGGCGATAGAAACTTACACGGTATGTTCACGTGTGTGTTAAAGTCTCTTCAATGTTTGAAAGAATGAAAAGAAAAGAAAACAAAGAATGAAAAGAGATGCACGGTGAAAATAAAGAAGTGAGAAACAGAGAAGAATAGTATTTGTGATTTTTGTTGGTATATCTAAAACAAAGTAAAAGGAGAAAGAAAATTCATGGCTACTAACTACTAAATGACTCCACTAACATGCTAACTTTTTAGTGATAGTTGCCTCACATGCATCCTTGGCCCTCACTAGTCCTTGGTTCAAGAGCGTTTCAATGCATGACCCATACGATAACTTTCACATCCAAACTCAACAAAACAAGTTTAAGCTACATTTAAACCGTTAAAATTAAACAAGAGTAAGCATGGAATAAAGTAATGTTAGCTTGTTAGAGAGTTAGGATGTTAGAGTGTCAGATCCATCATCATGAGCCATCAATGGCTCTTGCAAGAGCAAGGCGAAGCAGAGGCTATTAGATTCATGTGAATTATCATGTAAGAAGTTTTCAAGTTAGTGATTAGTAGTTAGTTGCCATAAGAGAAATTAGCTAAACATGTAAAAGGAGTTAGAGAGAAAATAAAGAGAGATAAAGAGAGAATCTTTCATAGCTTGTCACCTTCTATTACAAGCACTCTTACTTTCCAACCATGTATCACTCTCTCCTATTACAAGATCTAAAAGAAATAAAAAATATAAAGAGGAAGAAAAGAAGAACTAAACTAAACTACCCTAAACTACAACATGAAAAGAAACTACCCGACTCTTTGGATTTTCCCTGAAGAATCCCCAAAGGGGGTATTTATAGGCACTAAGGGAACGGGGACCAGGGGACAAACCCTGGCCCAAAGCATTGGCGCTGTGTTTTCGCGGCTGTACTGGCACGGCGTGCGCAGCATTGCCTGCTGCGCGTTGTCACGTCGGTCCCCTGTCGGCTGCATACCTTGGTTTCTGGTTTTGGGTGCCTGATTTTGACAGATCACCTTCCTAGGTCAATGGCTATCTTTATAGGCCTTTAATCACCCATTAAATGGTGATTTTGGGTCTTCTTCTTTATTTCCACACCATGGACCTAGAATCACAAAAGAAGACAATTATTAGCAGTACTTATTATAAAATGAATGTGAAGATATGATATGAAATATGCAATTTTAGAGACTAATCACACCTCCACACTTATCGTTTCCTCGTCCCGAGCAAAACAAAAAACTAAGAAGATTATTACACCAGTTTCGCAGGTGTCGCGATTGCACTGAGCATGTGCAACAAGGCGTTAAACCTGTAGTTTTCCCCTAGAGGAAGAGTTTTGTCTCCTGTGAGTTTTCAGCAGATTACACCCATAAAATACATAACAAAAGAAATTAAATGTCAGTATTTTTGAAAACGCATTTTGAAATAGAAAAAGTGTTGAAGTATTTTTGCGAAAATATAAGTGATCCAGGATCATAAGTTAACCAGAAATTATTCTTCCTTAAACTAAGTCAAAATACAAAATCTTGTTATAAATTAAATGTAAGAATTAAAATTTGAATTGATTCTTTGATCTTTCATAAAACTCTTAAAAAAATATGCACTTTGTGAACTTTTGGGATATTGACTCAAACTTTCATGCCATTTATTTATATTATTATATATTTTTTCTTCCTTTAGTTTTCTTAAGCTTTCTAGCTTACCCGGTTAGTGAGCTTTTAGCCGGTGACTTCCAAGCCAGATAGTTTTAGGGCACCATATGAGAAAATATCTCTCGGACCTAAGGACTCGAGTAAACAAAGCTACAAAACTAAAGGGGATTATTTTATTTTTGTCCACCGTTTTAAGCGTGAATAATCATGCTTCTTGAGGCATAATTACCCAACTTCAATAAGTGATTTTATAATCATTTTTTATATATTTTTATAGCATTTTTATGACATTTTCAGTCTTTGTTTCAATTCTAAAAATTGTGTAAGTGTGAAGTGCATAAAGCTAAGAAAAAAAATTTAAAATCAAATTATCTTGTCAATCTTACTTCCTTATCCTAAAATTTAAACAAGATATATTATTTTGACTTGGTTTTAAAATTCATAATTTTAGGTCTTCTTAATTCCTGAGATAATCTTAATTTTCTTAAAATAAATCAAAACTATTTTTCTTAATTCAAAAAGTTTTGTAAAAAGAAACAAAAAGAGTTTCTATACAAAAGAGAATTTTAAAAAGTTCCTAAAAAGAACTGTAAAAGAAAGAAAATGTAAAACTAACTATGTTAGTAAACCCTCCCACACTGTTATCTCATGCATTGTCCTCAATGCATCGTGAATGTGTATATACAAGAAACAAATGGAGAGGGAAGAAAAATTACCTCATGGTGGTGGTACGGTGGTGGCCTGACTGGGCCAAGCGTTGCTACCCAATTAAGATATCGTGGATCTTGCAGAAACCTACCAGTGACCTCTCTAATAGGACTCAGTAAAAGAATGATTGAGTGAATGGTCTTATTTAAAAAATTATCCCCATCTAATTTCTAATTTTTAAAAATAATTTTCTCCAACATCCTTGTCCAACAATGAAGTGTGATTTTGGAAGATGATTGATTTGGACTCAAATTGAAAAGGAATAAAAACTGATACCGACTCGGGAATTTGACTCAGATCAAATCGAGATTCAAAAGGTGAGAGTCGAACTTGGTTCAAAAATGGGGTCCAAACCAAAAATTGATGTTCACACACTTATCCTATCAATGAAGTGTGATCATAAGATATTGGTGATTCAATTTCACAGTGTATTGGTACAGATTCAATGTTGACTCCGGAATAGAGAAAAAATCTAGTTAAGATACTGGAGTTTTTATTGAATCAAAAAATGAAATAAAATTACCAACTTGAGGTTCAGGATTACTTTCAAGCTCAAGTTCAATTTCGAGAAAAGGATAACTTGCCAAAATATCAAGGTGGTTCTCAGAATTTTGGGCAAGTTCAAATGGATATAATGAAATTAAATCGTGATTTTCGTCCACAGAAGGAATGTGAATGGGTGAAATGATCGATTCAAGTTTAGGAATTATGGAGAATAAAAACTGGCTCAAGAATTTTACTTAGTTTAGGTAACACTACAGGAGTCGATATTGATTCAAGGATTGGACTCAAATCGCTAAATTGAAGCTCAGACTCACACTGATCTTCAAGTTCAATTTTAAGAAATGGATAACTTGTCAAACTATCAAGAGGTTGATGTTGGTCAAGTTCAGGTTGGTATGATAAAATTAAAGCTGGATTTCCAAAATGACATAATTCGTGAGTCGTATGAACATTTGGTGGACATGGGAAGTCAATCGTATTTTGCATTATGCGCTCAGTCTCTTGCACGAATTCTATAGTTTTTTCCCACAATAATTTTTCTTTGAGTTGTTCTGGAAAAGAACTACATGAATTTTAGAAATTTTGTGGACATGATGAGGCTACCATTTTTTCAAATTATTTTTGGGCCTCTATCACTTCTTCCAAACTCTATTCCAATGATGTTTTTTCTTCAATTGGTGGTTCAGGAGTATATAATTAAATCGGGAAATGAATATTGTGGACAAGATGGTTGAAAATTTGACTCGGGGTAGGTGAATCCCCATTGACTCTATGAAAAGTTGAAATTATTTTGAAAATTGTGGTCATAAGATTGGAGGTATGGGCCATATTGAGTCGAATAATCCCAATCCGACCTATATGATTGGTTTATGTTGTACATATCCGGGTTGAAGTTATCCGAGTCAAATAAGGTCGGGGTGAAATATGGATTCGTATTAGGATTGAAAAAATTGTTGTTATTGAAATCCATATCACAATTTATAAGAAAGAAAACAAACAAACAAACAAACAAATAAATAAAGAAAAAGAAAACGAGACTAAGCTAGGGTTGACTTAGACCTAAACGACTCCTAACTGGATAGACTATCCAGGGGGGTATATTGTCAGAATTTGACCACAAATTAATTTGCCAGGTAGGGGCAAGATTAGTGGGAGGTATCTGATTGGTAGTGAAAAGTGCATTTTTATCATTATATTTACCATCACATTTTCATATTTTTTCCTATAATTCTGCACATTTACTAATATTTTGTGATTTATTGTGTGCAGGCCTCAAAATATTAAAAGAAAGAATTAAAGCCTAAAAAGAGCCCAAAAGCCCACATTTAAAGCCCAAGTGTAAAAGTGCAAATATCAATTGTCAAAATTGCAAATACACAAGGGCCAAAGTTGCAAATATCAAAGAAGAGGGAAGGATAGACTTCTATTCAACCCTAAACACTTGCAGATGAGGATAAAGCCAAAGAAGGAGAATTTAAGATCACAAATTCGTGGATAAAAGATTTGGGATCTAGGTAACTTGATTCCAAGTTATATCCAAATCCAAAGATGAAGAGCCGAGATTCAACTTCCAGAAGAAAACGCCCAGATGGACGGACCAGGGGAGGCCACGCGCCAAAGCGCTTGGCCAGCCGCCACTACCAGGCCGCGGAAACGCGGCCCAAGCCGCGTTTCCGCGGCAATCTTAACGTATCTGGCCAGCTGTTTTCGTATGAGAGTTGTGTTGGGACTCTACCTCCTTCTGCACCTATAAATACCCCTGCAGTGCAACCGAGAAGGTCGTCCAGAGCCAGAGGCGAAATCTAGGGTTTTAGGCTTTCTTTTTTCTTGTAGTTTAGGTTTTCTTTTCTTCTTTTTTTATTTTTATGTAAGTGAGGGAGATGGCTATGTTGAGAGTGACACCGATGTATGCTTCTCTTTCTTCCATTGTATCAAGTAATAAAGGTAACTTTTATTTTTTTATGTCATTGCTTTACTTTTCTTTTTGTTTTCTTTTTCTTTTCTACTTTATTTCTGTTGATCTTTGATAAGCATGCAAGTGATTTCCGAACCACAAGTATAACAAGTCTTGGTGGTGCCAACAATATTTCATGGAGATGTTCTCCTCCTCAAGGTACGTATCACTTCATACTTGCCCAAGCTTGATGATATAATGCGAACAGGGGACTGAGATCGATCCTATGTTTATTCGTTCAACACCTCCAAAGCAAGGTAGAAAGTGTTAGGTTTTCACATATTTTCTTAACCATACTAAGGTTAGTGCTCTTTTCTTTTCTTTTCTTTTCTTCTATTTTATTTTTGTAGATTAAATCACCATCTCCAAATTCTTTCTTTCTCATCTCATTATAAATACCACCTCTAATCCTCCACCTTCATAATCTACCGCCTTCTTTCTAACTTAACTTTAACTATTCTTTTTGTTAACTTAAAGAAATAACTTACAAACGCTTCTATCGCTAGTCCCTCCCTGAGGATCACGACCCGCATAGCCACTGCTACCGTGGATTCGAATTGAGCAACTTGCACACCTTTAATTCTCAGATCTAATATTCTATATTTTGTGTGCAAGGAAAAACTCAATCAACAATTTGGCGCCGTTGCCGGGGAAGGACGGTAAGTTATTCTCTAATAATAAAAAAAAATATTAACTAATTCGTTTATTCTTTTCTGTTTGCAGGTTTGGAGAACAGAAAAACAACAGCAGAAGTGGACATATAGCAACTCTGTGCCTCTGCCCTAGAAGGCAGAGCAGCAGAGCCTACTCATCTGCCGCGCAAACGCGGCAATAGCCGCGGATCCGCAGCAATAGTAGTGAACTACTGACGTATCTTTCTGCAGGTTGCTAAAAAGTGTAAGATTTGTTTTCTGCTCTGTTAAAATTTGTTCTGTGATAAACCTGTATACTGCTAATTAATTCAACAGTAAAATATTTGTTGTAAAAGATAAAAATTGATTAGACGTTTGCATCCTAGGCACGTGTCTTTTCAATTCCTTTATTTACTGTTGAAGAGTGCTGGAGCAAGGTACGTTCGCATTTCATGTAGAATAGGACTCATCTCTTGGTTGATTTTCATGCTTTGAGTGAATCTTATTTACATATTTTGTACACTTGCACAAATTTATTCTAAGGGCATAACCCATTAACAAGATAAGGTGGGGATTTCATCACCCTTCCTTGGTCCAAAAATCAGATTCCAAGCACTCACTAACCAAGCCTAATTAAAATTAAGTAGACTTTGCCCTAGGGACATCTCGGACTCAATTAGGAGATTATCCTAAGGGGGATCAATGCTGAAAGTTGACTCCTGCCAAATCAGTGTCTAGGAAGGGGATTGAGGGCCGAAAGCCCGAAGATTGGTGGTTATTTAATTAAGGAACGTCTTTGACGGAAAACCTCCCACCAATCTTGCCCTGACCTGGCTGATTAACTTGTGGTCAAAGTCTGCACCCTACCTCCCGTGGACAGTCTAACCAGTTAGGAGTCGTCTAGGTCATAAGTCTACCCTAACTTAGGATAGAATTTTTTTTTCTTTTTGTTTGCTTATTTGTTTGTTTTCTTTTTCTTTGTTTGTGTTTGTGTGATATGGCCTATAACAACAATTTTTTCAACTTTAATGAGAATCCATATTACACACCAACCTCTTATTCGGATATTACCAACCCGGCATATCATAACTTTGACCAATCTAGTGTGCCAGAATGGTCTTATCCGAATGATTATAACCCATACCCCCCATCTTATGACCATAATTTTCATACTTTCAACTCTTCACAGAGTTCATGGGGTTTCGTTTCCCCCGAGTCCAATTTTCAACCGACTTGTCCTCCGTCTCCACCTTGTCCACAATATTCCCAAGAGTCATACTCAGATCCACCCATTCAGAATAGAAAACCATCTATCCGGGAAATGATGAGTATGCACGAGTCCAAGCAATAACCACCATCAATCTTAAACATGATGATGCGTGAGTCCACCGACTCACAACTTCATCACGATTACACTTCCTTTTTCCAAGTCCAATCACAAAAGAGGCTTGAAGCCATGACTCAGGCTAGATTAGCTCGTGAGCATGAACTAGATATGATGGTTCAATCTTTGCGTTCTCACCGTCCGGCCAATTCTGATATCGCTGACCACTCTCTTAGAGCCGACGAACCAAGTTACTTTGGACAACAAGATTCTACTTCAGTGCCATCATTTGAACTTGCCGAAACTCCAAATTTTGATAACTTGGCAAGTTCTTCCTTTCCTGAAATAGAACTTGAGCATGAATATGATCATGATCTTCCACCCGGTGATTCAATTCTACTTCCTGATTCAATAATGACTCCGGTGTCTCCACCTGATTTCACTTTTCCCGAGTCAACATTGGATCCTGTTCCAATTCATCAAGAATTTGAATCACCCATTTTTGATGATCATATTGAACTTGACCAATTTTGCAATTTTGAAAGTCCCATGGATAAATTGGCAAGTTCTCATTTTTATGAAATTGAACCCAATGAGATATGTGACCTAGATTCTCAAATCTGTGATCAAGTTCAAATTCCCGAATCATTGTTGACTCCTATTTTGTTACCAGACTTAGGTAATCTTTTAGAGTCAGTCTTGATTCCTACACCTATCATTCCTGAACTTGAATCACCAACATTGAGTCACATTCCATTGTGGGAGGATTATTGTGGACTTGAGCTTCAACTTATTGATTTGGACCCACTTCCTGAACCTAGCCCGACTCCTGAACCCTTACTTGATTTAAGTTTCTTTCCTGAGTCGGTATTCGTTCCCATACTTCCCACGTCCAAGTCAATAATTCCATCTTTTCATACTCCATTTTGGGACAAGGAAGTTGACACAATTGACTCTGAAAATAATTATGAATTATGGAAATTTGATGGGGTGGAATTGTTAAAAAATGATAATACATACATTTTAGTGGGTTATATAAGAAAAATTTCTGGTGGGTTCCTCCATGAAATACTATATTATCTTGATTGGGTAGCAACGCTTGGCCCAATTAGACCACCACCGGAACCACCATCTTGAGGTAACTTCTGCCTTCCCTTCTTCTTTTTCATGCATATATGCATTCATTCATACATTGAGGAAAATGCATGAGATAAGTGTGGGGGTAGGCCTTACTAACATACTAACATAGGTAGAAACTAACCAAAAACTAACCAAAATTTCTTTTAAAAAAAAAAAACTTATAAAAAGGACAATATTTTGACTTATCTTTTGAAAGAAATCTAAGTTAATCTTAAGAATTAGGAAAATCATGATTAGGATTTCTAAAAACTTGGTCAAAATAAATAAATTGTTTAAATTTTAGGTATAGGAGGAGAAATTGAATAATTAATTAGTCTTAATTTTTACCTTAATGAAATTTGCATACCTAATGCATATCTAGGATTCTAAGACGAAGACCTCTGTGCCTCATGTATATATATAAAAAAAAAAGAAAATCACTAATTAAGCTGATACATGTGCTTCAAGAAGCATAAGTATTCATGCCTAAA
Source organism: Agave tequilana (assembly GCA_038442645.1). Taxonomy (NCBI): domain Eukaryota; kingdom Viridiplantae; phylum Streptophyta; class Magnoliopsida; order Asparagales; family Asparagaceae; genus Agave; species Agave tequilana. The sequence goes on from JAVJIF010033390.1 coordinate 48,597, forward strand.
GGTGAGTAAATAAAATAAAGTCCTTAGTTTTGGGGCCTAGTTCACTCGAATTTGAGTCCGCGGGGTGTTTTCTCACCTGGTGCCCTAAAGCCAACCGGTTTGGGAGTCATCGACTTTAAGTTCGCTACATGGGTGGATTAGAAAGCCTAATAAAACTAAGAAATATGAGATATGTATTAACACATATAATAGTCAATTAGTTAGGTATGAGGGCCTCAAGAAGCCTTGATACTTACACAAAAGAAAATTAGATGAGTTATACATATTAAAAAAAAAAATTATTAACACATCTAATAGTCAATTAGTTAGGTATTAGGGCCTCAAGAAGCCTTGATGCTTACACGAAAGAAAATTAGATGAAGTTATAAAAATAATAAAGAGGCATGAGAGTCCAAGTTAAGGAATTCCTAGTATAAATTTACAAGGATGCATATGATTTTTGGTAACGAAAAAGACTATATTAGAAGTTCAATTTTGACCCTTACCTAAAATGGATAACAATTTACTTTATAAAGACTAAGTCTAAGAATGAATAAAAATGAGGATCCTAAAAACTTATAGACTACTTAGTCTTTTCAAAAGTATTTCAAATATTTTCCTTTTTATGGATTTTGTGGGTGTAATCCGCTGAAAACCTGATTGGTAGTCAAAAGTGCATTTTTATCATCATATTTACCATCACATTTTCATATTTATTCATTTAATTCTGCACATTTATTAATAATTTGTAATTTATTGTGTGCAGGCCTCGAATTGTTATTTTAGCAATAAATAAAGCTTAAAGAGCCCAAAACCCAGATCCAAGCCCATGTTTGAAGCCCAGGTGAAGAAGCGCAAATACAAAGATTCAAATGCAAATACAAGGGCTAAAAGTTGCAAATATCAGAGATTAGGGAAGGATAGACTTCTATCCAACTCTAAACACCTGCAGATGACGATAAAAACCCAAGATAAAGAAGAATTTCGTGGAAAGAGGATTTAAAGAAATCTGGTTTAAGGGTAACTTGATTACTAAGTTATCTCGAAAATCCAGATTAAAAGGCCAGGATCACACTTCTAGAAGCAGGCGCCCATTTGGACGGACCAGGAGAGGCCACGCGCCGAAGCGCGTGGCCAGAAGACACCAAAGTGCCGCGGAAACGAGGCAAAAGCCGCGCATCCGCGGCAGTTTGGATAGAGATGGGTACCAGATTTCGTTGGCACTTCTATCCGGGACTCCTCTACATTCTGCACTATAAATATCCGTGCAGTCGCAACAGGGAGGGGCATGCAGAGACGATTAGGGTTTTTCTTTAGCCACTTTTATTTCAAAGTTGTAATTTTTATTTTCATGCTCGTTGTGGAAGAAGAAGGAACTTTGTAATTGGAGATCTCATCTGCAATAAAGGTTACTTTCTTTTGCACATTTAATTCTTGTTATTTTATTTTATTTTCTCTGTTTTTATTCTTTTCGATTTTCATCTGTGATCTCGTGTTTTCTTTCTTCTTCTTTTCTTCTAATCAAAAATAAAAAAAATAATAAATTATAAAAAAAAAGATGATGTCCAACTAATTCTTTGTATGGTTTGCTGATCACTTAAGCAACCCTAAGGCAAGTAGGATTTGAATCGATTGATGACCATCCATTAGAAACCCTAGGTTTAGTAATTGTTTTTCTTGAAGATAAAACGGATAACTAGATCTATTAATCTAGGTTGCACATTTAAAGGACTCCTCATGACTTCATGCTTAAGAACTAGGACAGCCTAAATTTAAGATTAATCTTTTCTTAAGCTGTACTTAGATGTTAGGATGAAACTTGTTTAGTTTTTAATAATGTAACTTAGTTATAATCTAGTATCGTATTTTCTTACTTGAATCACTCTTAATAACCTAGGGTAAATCACATTTATCTCAAGATGAAATTCAACATCCAAGACTTGCATAGTGGGTTGTGGTAGTAGATCAGTAAAACCATGCTTCTTAATCCATATTCTCTTCAAATCTAATCTCTTCTGTGTTTACTCAAAGCATACGAGGAATCTGCCGCAAAAGCTTGCATCGCATCCTTCCCTGAGGATCACGACCCGCTCGAGCCCTTGCTACAGCGGATTCGCATTGAGACTAAGAATTCTGAACTTCACTTCTTTTATTCTATAAAATCTCAATCAAATATTGGTGCCGCTGCCGGGGAAGGAACGGCACGATTTCCTCGTTCTAATCATTCTTTCTTTTCTGTTGCAGGTACAGAGAATAGGAAGCAGAAACAGAACAGCAGAAGACACATATTGCAATCCAGTGCCTCTGCCCTCGAAGGCAGAGCATCTGGACCTACAACTTTGCCGCGTTTCCACGGCAAAAGCCGCGGGTCTGCGGCAGTTGTAGTTGACTACTGATAGATTTTTCTGCAGGTTGCTCTGCAGTGCAAAATTCTATTTTCTGCTGTATTATTACTTCTGTGATCACTCTGCAACTGCTAATAATTAACATTAACCTATTTGTTGAATAAAAAAATATTTTTAGACTCTTGCATTTTAGGGCACGTGTCTATTTTTAATTCTTTAATTCTGTTGAAGAGTGCTGGCGACAAGGTACGTTTGCATAAGCATATAGATTAGGAAGCACTCTTGGTTGTTTACCGCTTTCTTGAGTGATTACTTTTCTACCGCTTTACACGTACACTAATCCATCTTAAGGGCATAACCCATAACAAAGATAAGGTGGGGATTTCATCACCCTTCCTTGGCCCACAAATCATATCAGTCACACTCACAACCCTAACCCTAAGTAAAACTTGACTAGACGTTGGCCCTAAGGTAACTCGGACTCAATAGGAGATTGACCGAAGAAGGAAATTGTTCGAAATTAACCCTTGTCAAATCGGTGTCTAGGCAGGGGATTGAGGGCCGAAAGCCCGAAGAACGGTGGTTATTTAATTAAGGAACGTCTCTGACGGAAAACCTCCCACCGGTCTTGCCACCTACCTGGCCGATTAGCTTGTGGTTAACGTCGACAATAGACCTCCTAAGGACAGTCTAAAGTTAGGAGTCGTCTAGGTCAAGGATAACCCTAGAATAGGATTTTTGTTTGTTTTTCTTTTTCTTTTTTTTTGGTTGTTTGGGTGAACTTGTTTACTGATTGTGCATGCCCGCTTGGTCGAGAGACCCACTTACATCCAGGCTAACTAGAACTAGTTCACCACCCGAGCTCAAGCCCGACCCACACATGGCACAACCAATATCACTCCAAGATAGGTTCTATCCTATTAGGACCTCTCTTCCTTCTTGCACCAAGCTTAACGATGAAGGTGTTGACCCATTTGAGCTTAAGCCACAATACATCAACACCCTTCCGAAATTTCATGGACTTGACTCCGAGGATGCATACTTCTTCATAAGGGAATTTGAGGAAGTATGTCTCATGATGAATATTCCTACGTTAGGAAAAGATGACATCAAACTTAGGTTTGTCCCCTTTGCTTTGAAGGATTTAGCAAAGAAATGGCTCTACAGTCTAGAGGCCGGTTCTATATCTTCTTGGGATAATTTTGTTAAGGCATTCTTAAAGAAATTTTATCCTGTTCACAAGACTGCATTGATTAGGAAGAATATCCTACAGTTTAAGCAGACAGCCAATGAGCCCTTTTGGAAATACTTCGAACGTTTCAAGGACCTCCTTGCCCAATGCCCTCACCATGGGATAGAGAAATGGCGATTATGCCAAGTTCTATATGATGGATTAGAATATCAAACTAAAACGTTGTTAGAATCCATGTGCCAAGAAGGATTTCTGAAAAAGGACGAAACTGATGGATGGAAATTGTATGAGGAATTAGCTGAAAATACCATCCAATGGGAACCTACTCCTGAAAAATCTAGGACTAATGACCCTACTTCTTCAAAAGGAGGTATCCATTCCATTGAGGCCAACATAGCAACCGATGCTAAGTTAGCTGCTGTTATGCGAAGACTAGAGGCTCTTGAAACTAAAGAGCCAGTCTCTGTGAACCAAGTCAGCCCAACAACTTCGGCGGGCTGTACTTATTGTCAAGATATGAACCATGTGTTCGAGGAATGTCCTGTTTTTATCGCGCATCAAAGCTTGCCCGAACATATGAGTGCGGCCTTCACAAGGCCACCAACAATCCGCCCTCCAACAATTTTCAAAATCCGCCCTATCAAAATCCTCCACCCTCTTTCCAATATTCACAAATGGAAACAAGGCTCTCCAATCTGGAAAGAAAGGTGGACACTATCGTTAAAAGCAATGACACGCTGGCTCAAGTCTTGACTAGGATAGAGATGCAAATGAATCAGCAAGAAAGGCAAAAGGGTACTCTACCTAGTCAACCATTCCCAAACCCTAGGAACTCTAGTCAAGCTCACTTGGCTGAAGAGAATCATATGAGTCAGTGCAATGCGATTCATACATTGCGGTCGGGAAAACAAGTTGATAACCAAGTATCAACACCATCAAGTTCTAAACAAGCATTCAGCTTGCCTGATCCCACTCCATCCCAACTTGATGCCAACAACACGAAAAAGACAAGTCAGCCGAAGATATGCACAAGCCCATCGCACCCTACCCAAATAGGCTTAAAGATAAGCAATGTGCACAAATGGATAAGGTACGAGAGATTTTTAATCAAGTCAAGATCAATATACCTCTTCTTGATGCAATTCAACAAGTCCCTAAGTATGCCAAGTTTATTAAGGACATGTGCACAAAGAAGAGAAAGACTAATGTGCCCAAGAAGGTTTTTCTAGCCACTAACATTAGTGAGCTATTGTCTAACCAGATCCCTGTCAAGTATAAGGACCCTGGTTGCCCCACCATCTCTTGCACAATAGGTCAAACTGCAATTAAGCATGCACTTCTTGATTTGGGAGCAAGTATCAACTTACTCCCCTTCTCAGTTTACCAACAACTTGGGTTGGGCGAACTTAGTCCGACGAAGGTTACAATCCAATTGGCTGACCGATCCATAAAAATTCCCAAAGGAGAAATTACCGATGTGCTCGTCCAAGTTGGGGAGTTTATCTACCCAGTAGATTTTGTTGTTCTGGAGACTGAACCTGTATCCACTCTTCGGTCTCAAACTCCCGTTATCCTAGGGCGTCCGTTCCTTGCAACTGCAAATGCGATCATAAATTGTAGGAATGGATCCATGAGGTTGACCTTTGGAAACATGACTAAAGAGGTCAATGTCTTCAACCTGGAAAACCAATCTCGTAAGATTAAAAACGAAGCAGTTGAGGTGAACTTCATTGAGAACATTTGTGAAAAAGAAAACGAGTCTCTATTTCTTGACAAGTTATTTGAGGATAAGTGCGATTTTGGTGATAAGATGACACATGTTGGGGATTATACTTTAAAGTTCCCTTTAAAAAACGAAGATTTGATCTAAGTATCTTCGAAGAGCCAAGCACTGAAATATCGCATGAGAATATAGTTCAAGAACCTCAGATTGACTTAACTTTTGAAAGCCTCTTTGAAGAAGAACTGCGATGTTTAGATACATCGATTAAGGAGATGTTGGTTAATTATTCACTTCCAGGGAAAAGTGTTGATTTGAGTTTTGAGGAGATGTACGGAACTGAGCTAGAATTTCTCGACATTCATAGTAAGGAAGTTCCAACTAAAAGGTGTGATGAATCTTTGAATAATGGATGTGGACGTATAATGAGGAAAAGCCTAAAGAAGATGAAACTGGGGAGAAAGAGAGTTAAAACAAAAATGTTTGTGTCCCCATTGTGCCTTATCAAGAGAACCCATTGGAATGATGGGAAGCGAGCCAGAGGTATGAATCCTAAGCAGCTCTAGGTGAGAGTGATACATTTTTGTATACTATTATTCTTTGCCTCTCTTTACACCTTCTTCATGCATGCATACATTTCATTCATAAGTTAGGGACAATGCATGAAATAAGTGTGGGGGAAGGGTATGTAAAATAGAAGTAAAAAAAAAAATTATTTTTCTCTATTATAAAAAAAAAAGAAAAAAAAATATTAAAAAAAATGTTATAAAAAGGAAATATTTTGACTTATTTTTGAAAGAAATCTAAGTTAGTTTTAAGGATTAGGAAAATCATGATTAGGATTTCTAAAAACTTGGTCAAAATAAATAAATTGTTTAAATTTTAGGTATAGGAGGAGAAATTGAATAAATAATTAGTCTTGATTTTTACCTTAATGAAATTTGCATACCAAATGCATATCTAGGATTCTAAGACAAAGACCTTGTGCCTCATAAAAAAAAAAGAAAGAAAAAAAAAAAAAATTCACCAATTAAGCTGATACATGTGCCTCAAGAAGCATAAGTATTCATGCCTAAAGGTGAGTAAATAAAATAAAGTCCTTAGTTTTGGGGCCTAGTTCACTCGAATTTGAGTCCGCGGGGTGTTTTCTCACCTGGTGCCCTAAAGCCAACCGGTTTGGGAGTCATCGACTTTAAGTTCGTTACATGGGTGGATTAGAAAGCCTAAGAAGACTAAGAAATATAATATATGTATTAACACATCTAATAATCAATTAGTTAGGTATGAGGGCCTCAAGAAGCCTTGATACTTATACGAAAGAATATTAGATGAGTTATACATATCAAAAAAAAAATAATAATAATAATAATAATAATAATATATATGTATTAAATAAAGAGGCATGAGAGTCTAAGTCAAGGAGTTCCTAGTAAAAACATAAGGATGCATATGATTTTTGGTAACAAAAAAGACTATATTAGAAATTCAATTTTAATTCTTACCTAAAATGGACAACAATTGACTTTATTAAGACTAGGTTTGAGGAATGAATAAAAATGAGGATCCTAAAAACTTATAGACTACTTAGTCTTTTCAAATATAATTCAAATATTTTCCTTTTTATGGATTTTGTGGGTGCAATCCGCTGAAAACCCTCACGAGACAACACTCGTCCTCTAAGGTAACCTAAAAGTTTAACGGCTTGTTGCACGTGCTAAGTGCAATCGTGATTCCTACGAAAGTGAGTTAGGTTAGATTAACTTTTCATTTCTTTTTCTTTTTCTTTGTTTTTACTCAAAGACGAGCAAAAAGATAAGTGTGGGGGTGTGATTGGTAGTCAAAAGTGCATTTTTATCATCATATTTACCATCACATTTTCATATTTATTCATTTAATTCTGCACATTTATTAATAATTTGTAATTTATTGTGTGCAGGCCTCGAATTGTTATTTTAGCAATAAATAAAGCTTAAAGAGCCCAAAAACCCAGATCCAAGCCCATGTTTGAAGCCCAGGTGAAGAAGCGCAAATACAAAGATTCAAAATGCAAATACAAGGGCTAAAAGTTGCAAATATCAGAGATTAGGGAAGGATAGACTTCTATCCAACTCTAAACACCTGCAGATGAGGATAAAAACCCAAGATAAAGAAGAATTTCGTGGAAAGAGGATTTAAAGAAATCTGGTTTAAGGGTAACTTGATTACTAAGTTATCTCGAAAATCCAGATTAAAAGGCCAGGATCACACTTCTAGAAGCAGGCGCCCATTTGGACGGACCAGGAGAGGCCACGCGCCGAAGCGCGTGGCCAGAAGACACCAAAGTGCCGCGGAAACGCGGCAAAAGCCGCGCATCCGCGGCAGTTTGGATAGAGATGGGTACCAGATTTCGTTGGCACTTCTATCCGGGACTCCTCTACATTCTGCACTATAAATATCCGTGCAGTCGCAACAGGGAGGGGCATGCAGAGACGATTAGGGTTTTTCTTTAGCCACTTTTATTTCAAAGTTGTAATTTTTATTTTCATGCTCGTTGTGGAAGAAGAAGGAACTTTGTAATTGGAGATCTCATCTGCAATAAAGGTTACTTTCTTTTGCACATTTAATTCTTGTTATTTTATTTTATTTTCTCTGTTTTTATTCTTTTCGATTTTCATCTGTGATCTCGTGTTTTCTTTCTTCTTCTTTTCTTCTAATCAAAAATAAAAAAAAAATAATAAATTATAAAAAAAAGATGATGTCCAACTAATTCTTTGTATGGTTTGCTGATCACTTAAGCAACCCTAAGGCAAGTAGGATTTGAATCGATTGATGACCATCCATTAGAAACCCTAGGTTTAGTAATTGTTTTTCTTGAAGATAAAACGGATAACTAGATCTATTAATCTAGGTTGCACATTTAAAGGACTCCTCATGACTTCATGCTTAAGAACTAGGACAGCCTAAATTTAAGATTAATCTTTTCTTAAGCTGTACTTAGATGTTAGGATGAAACTTGTTTAGTTTTTAATAATGTAACTTAGTTATAATCTAGTATCGTATTTCTTACTTGAATCACTCTTAATAACCTAGGGTAAATCACATTTATCTCAAGATGAAATTCAACATCCAAGACTTGCATAGTGGGTTGTGGTAGTAGATCAGTAAAACCATGCTTCTTAATCCATATTCTCTTCAAATCTAATCTCTTCTGTGTTTACTCAAAGCATACGAGGAATCTGCCGCAAAAGCTTGCATCGCATCCTTCCCTGAGGATCACGACCCGCTCGAGCCCTTGCTACAGCGGATTCGTATTGAGATTAAGAATTCTGAACTTCACTTCTTTTATTCTATAAAATCTCAATCAAAACCCTCACGAGACAACACTCGTCCTCTAGGGTAACCTAGAGGTTTAACGGCTTGTTGCACATGCTAAGTGCAACCGTGATTCCTACGAAAGTGAGTTAGGTTAGATTAATTTTTCTTTTTCTCTTTGATTTTTACTCGAGGACGAGCAAAAAGATAAGTGTGGGGGTGTGATTGGTAGTGAAAAGTGCATTTTTATCATTATATTTACCATCACATTTTCATATTTTTTCCTATAATTCTGCACATTTACTAATATTTTGTGATTTATTGTGTGCAGGCCTCGAAATATTAAAAAGAAAGAATTAAAGCCTAAAAAGAGCCCAAAAGCCCACATTTAAAGCCCAAGTGCAAAAGTGCAAATATCAATTGTCAAAATTGCAAATACACAAGGGCCAAAGTTGCAAATATCAAAGAAGAGGGAAGGATAGACTTCTATTCAACCCTAAACACTTACAGATGAGGATAAAAGCCAAAAAAGGAGAATTTAAGATCACAAATTCGTGGATAAAAGATTTGGGATTTAGGTAACTTGATTCCCAAGTTATATCCAAATCCAAAGATGAAGAGCCGAGATTCAACATTCAGAAGAAAACGCCCAGATGGACGGACCAGGGGAGGCCACGCGCCAAAGCGCTTGGCCAGCCGCCACTACCAGGCCGTGGAAACGCGGCCCAAGCCGCGTTTCCGCGGCATTCTTGACGTATCTGGCCAGCTGTTTCCGTATGAGAGTTGTGTTGGGACTCTACCTCCTTCTGCACCTATAAATACCCCTGCAGTGCAACCGAGAAGGTCGTCCAGAGCCAGAGGGCCAAATCTAGGGTTTTAGGCTTTCTTCTTTCTTGTAGTTTAGGTTTTCTTTTCTACTTTTTTTTTATTTTTATGTAAGTGAGGGAGATGGCTATGTTGAGAGTGTCACCGATGTATGCTTCTCTTCTCTTCCATTGTATCAAGTAATAAAGGTAACTTTTATTTTTTTATGTCATTGCTTTACTTTTCTTTTTGTTTTCTTTTTCTTTTCTACTTTATTTCTGTTGATCTTTGATAAGCATGCAAGTGATTTCCGAACCACAAGTACAACAAGTCTTGGTGGTGCCAACGATATTTCATGGAGATGTTCTCCTCCTCAAGGTACGTATCACTTCATACTTGCCCAAGCTTGATGATATAATGCGAACAGGGGACTGAGATCGATCCTATGGTTTATGCGTTCAACACCTCCAAAGCAAGGTAGAAAGTGTTAGGTTTTCACATATTTTCTCAACCATACTAAGGTTAGTGCTCTTTTCTTTTCTTTTCTTTTCTTTTATTTTTGTAGATTAAATCACCATCTCCAAATTCTTTCTTTCTCATCTCATTATAAATACCACCTCTAATCCTCCACCTTCATAATCTACCGCCTTCTTCCTAACTTAACTTTAACTATTCTTTTTGTTAACTTAAAGAAATAACTTAGAAACGCTTCTATCGCTAGTCCCTCCCTGAGGATCACGACCCGCATAGCCACTGCTACCGCGGATTCGAATTGAGCAACTTGCACAAGTTTAATTCTCAGATCTAATATTCTATATTTTGTGTGCAAGGAAAAACTCAATCAGTATCCGTGCCGGAGCAACGGGCCTAATTATACCAAACCATTGTTCTTCGAAGTTTCTCCTCTCAATTTTCAACCTTAGACACCGATTTGACAAGAGTCAAACTCTAACAACTTCTCCCTTTGTTCAATCTCTTAAATGAGTCTGAGATGTCCCTAGTGGCTAACATCTAGCAATTTTTATTAGGCTTGGGTTGTGTGAGTGGAGAGGTGATTTTTGGCCTAAGGGAGGGTAATGACTTTCTCACCTTATGTTGTATTGGGTTTTGCCCTTAAGTTTAATTCGTGTAAGTGTACAATATAGATAAGAATGAACGCACAAAGAGAGTAAATCACTCACGTGTTTGTCCTAACTATATGCTATGCAATATGTACACCTCCGTCAAGATCACAACAACACGAGAATAAAATACAGTATATTAGAATGAAAATTGACACGTGCTTAGATGCAGATGTTTAAACTATTTTAAAGCATCTAATTTCTATATTTTAGTTCTTAAAGTATTATAGTACACAAGTAACAAACATTAGCAACAGAATATAAAAATATATAAGAATTTACCCAACCACACAACAGAAAGTGTGAAATTCTGTAATGCTAAAGAATTTGACCTGCACACTAAAAACAAAGAAGAAAAGTTAACAAAAATGCAAAATCAAACCGTTCCCATCCCCAGCAATGGCGCCAAAAATTGATCGGGGAAAACCGCGCACAAAAAAGTGCATGTTTTGAAATCAATATTTAAAGTATGTGTGCTTTGACTTCCTCGATACTTCCGTTATAGCATAGAAGCTAAAACGAGTCGAATACACAAGGACGGGAGTTGATAAAAACTTACATAGTATATTCACGTGTGTGTTAAAGTCTCTTTAATGTTTGAAAGAATGAAAAGAAAAGAAAATAAAGAATGAAAAGAGAAGCACGGTGAAAACAAAGAAGTGAGAAACATAGAAGAATAGTATTTGTGATTTTTGTTGGTATATCTAAAATAAAGTAAAAGGTGAAAGAAAACTCATGGCTACTAACTACTAATGACTCCACTAACATGCTAACCTTTTAGTGATAGTTACCTCATATGTATTCTTGGCCCTCACTAGTCCTTGGTTCAAGAGCGTTTCAAAGCATAACCCATACGATAACTTTCACATTCAAACTCAACAAAACAAATTCAAGCTACACTTAAACCATCAAAACTAATCAAGATTAAGTATGGAATAAAGTAATGTTAGCTTGTTAGAGAGTTAGGATATTAGAGTGTTAGATCCATCATCATGAGCCATCAATGGCTCTTGCAAGAGCAAGGCCAAGTAGAGGCTATTAGATTCATATTGATTATCAAGTAAGAAGTTAATAAGTTAGTGGTTAGTAGTTAGTTTCCATAAGAGAAAATTAGCTAAACATATAAAAGAAGTTATAGAAAAAACAAAGAGAGGTAAAGAGAGAACCTTTCATAGCTTGTCACCTTCTATTACAAGCACTTTTACTTTTCAACCATGTATCACTCTCTCTCATATTACAAGATCTAAAATAAATGAAAAATATAAAGAGGAAGAAGAAGAAGAAGAAATAAACTAAACTACCCTAAACTACAATATGAAAAAAAACTACCCTACTCTCTGGATTTTTCCCTGAAGAACCCCCAAGAGGGATATTTATAGGCACCAGGAGAAAGGGGGCCAGGGGAACAAACCCTAGCCCAAAGCATTGGCGCGACCGCACAAGTACGGGCGCGAAAACGCGGCCAGAGTCGCGTTTCCACTATTGTACTGACGCGACACGCGCAGTGCCGCCTGCTGCGCGTTGTCGCATCGGTCCCCTGTCGGCTGCATGTCTTAGTTTCTAGTTTTGGGTCCCTCATTTCGACAGAATCACCCTCCTTGGTCAATGACTATCTTTATAGGCCTTTAATCACCCATTAAATGGTGATTTTGGGTGTTCTTCTTCTTTTGCATACCATGGACCTAGAATCATAAAAGAAGACAATTATTAGCAGTATTTATTATAAAATGAATGTGAAGATGTGATATGATATATGCAATTTTAGAGACTAATAGGCACTCACATTTCTTTTGCTTGCCATGACCTTGTTTTCATGAGCATTTATGAGTTTTATAGTTTTCAAGTGTCAACTCTTGTGTATTTAGCATAGGATATATAATTTGTTTTCATATTTGAAGGATCTTTAACTAGTTTTTGAAAAAATTACTTTAAACTAGTTATTCTTCATTTCGTAGTGTTTCAATATACAACTATTTTCAAATTTTATTTTTGAAAACTTCTACCCTTTAAGGGCGGTGGTTGGGCGATCATGCCTTGTATACCTTTATTGAATATCTTTTAAACATGTGCATGAATAGGGTGGTAGGTATGAGTTATGCACATGATCTTCATGTAATTTTATTTTTATATACTCATATGTGTTTCCTATATACGTATGCTTCAAATTTCAATTAGAATCAATTTCAATTGGTATTTTCATACATACATATATATGATTTTATTGTGCTTGTTTTAAAATATCTTTACATTCTTAAAGCACAAATTATGTTTATGTTAAGCTTGACTTTATTTCAAATGTTAATTGGTATCTTTACAAGCTTATACATTGATTTCAATTGGTATTTCAATTGATATTTATTTGATATCAAAATATATTTCATGTCTCACCTTCAATTGGTATCCAAATCTACTATTGGTATCTTAAAAAAAAATTTTAAATGGTATCGACATTTATTTTTGTCAACTACTATTTGATTTCATTGGTATTAAAAATTTGTTTTGTTGACTCAAGAAATTTCAAAATTTCGTTTTAAATATTATCAAAATTGTTTTAATAGTGGTTTCAAAATTTGTTGATATATATTGCCTAAATGCAAGGGGAGCTTAAGATCTCTTCTATATATAGATTCATGTTGAGTGTATCTCACATTGACGAGCTTGACCTCTCTTCTTTATGTGATACACATGTGTAGGGGGAGCTTAATATCTCGGCTTATACATTGTATATTATACTTTATGTAAGTTAGGGTCTAGTCATCCCTTCTCCATGTAATGCATGTATGCAGGGAGAGCTAACTTTACGTCTCTCTTTTTCATAAATGTATATCGTATATACATCTTTATTGTTTGTTTATATTCGCCCCTTTGTTGATGAATTGACAAAAAGGGGAGAAGAATTTTGAGAGTTTATATATGCATGTTTATGCATATATATTTTTTGTTTGTTTTGTTTAAGCATTCTATTGAATATCTATTTGTTTATTACTATGCATGAGTTAAGGGGGAGCTTCTATGAAGCTTATCTTTAATCCATGCATATACAACTCTATGAGTTTTGTCATCATAAAAAAAAAGAGATTGTTGGCCCAAGGCCCATCACTTTAGTTTTGATGATGATTAACTCATGTAGTTATAGTACTAATGATCTTGTGTTTATATAGTTTCAGATATTTGATCAAGATCTTAGTAGGTATTTAGCTTCAATAAAAGATTTGAAGTCAAGTTTTGAAGCAGCACGTATTGATTTAAGAGCTCGCGCATCAAGATCGCATCAAGTACTCAAGATGAGTAGCTCATGGATCAAGGTTTGGACCAAGTCAAGATGGAGAAGAAGATTTTCAAGAAAAGAATTTCAAGAGAAGGTTTTCAAGACTTGTATCATGTTAGTAAGTGTTAAGATTTGTATTTTAAATAAAATGTAAATAGATTATTTGTGGATTGTTCAAGCTCATATACATATATACAAAATTTATCTGTGTTTTCATAAAACAGTTTTAATTTTAAAAAATACCATTTTGGTTTTTGAACTTCATAGTATATATCTTTATGTTTCATGAATAGAGTTCATCAAAATGAGTTTATATGGTTCATATGTGTTTTAGATTTCATCCATACACATTGTTGGCATAAATGTTTAGAAAAACTTATTTGGTGATTCTATATCATATGTATAAGTTTCGCATTTATCAAAACTTATTTTAGAGCTTATTGTCAAAAATATAGATATTTCATCTCATATGTGTATTGGATCATATCTATACACACTAAGATTCAAAAGTGTTTAAAATATCTTATTTTTGTATTTGAAGTAGTTTTGAAAAAAATTCTTTTTCAATTTGAAGATTGTTTTTGAAAAATACAGATTTTTGTTTAAGCTAAATTTCTATATTCCAAAAATGGCTCAAAAAGTTTGTAATACGTGTTGATTTTTGATCACACATATTGGTACTTCAAAGTATTTCAATAAACTTATTTTTGTAGATTTTTAGTGATTTTATGGGACTTTATAAGAGTTTTAAAAACGAAGTTTTTATCTTAAAGATTTGCTGACCTGACCTTCTACCGATCGACTGATATAGAAGTCGGTCGATCGGGCGGTCGACCGGGCAGTCGACCGATGTGTACAGAACGTGCACAGCCCTTTAGCTTGAGGGCCGGTCGACCGTCCAAAGAGCTTTGCTCTCTGGATCTGGCCCGGTCGACCAGGTGATTAGTATTTACAAGGTATATGAAGTTAATTGCACAAGAATCAGGTATTAAAGAGATGGTTTATGGTTTAGAATTCACCTTTGATCTTGTTCACTTCGAATATGTGATTATTATACCTTGTTCCAATCTTTCGTTATAGCATATAGCTATACCGAGTCGAACCACAAGGAGAGCTCGCGTAGAAGCTTTACAATACTAGTGAGAAAAAGAAACGAGACCTCTTCTTTGTTAATTACACAATAGCAAGCAATGTACAAGAAATGGTGGATTGGTGGTGCATTGTGAAAAAGAAGTGTATTGTGAAAAAGAAATGAATTGAATGAAGTGTGATGTAAAGAAAGGAGTGCTAGAATAAAATGTGTAAAACTCTCTTGATAGAAAGATGCATGGCTAGCCTAACTACACCTCCTTGCTAACTGATTGTAATCCAATATTGCATATTTTACCTCATAATTCTCATGCATTTAGTTAATAAATACATGATTTTTACTCATCTTCTCTACATATTTGCAGGTACACACTCTCAAGGAGATAAAGCGAATAATCACTTTAATTAACACTAATTAAAGTGATTAAATCAGGATTAAGATAAGCCCCAAGATTTCAAATCAGATTCCAGAGAGATCCGCTCAACAACCCAAAGTTCTAGAATGCCACGTGGATAACAACTTCGCAACCAACCTGCAACAGAATTCTGTTGCCCAACAACCTTCAAGTTGCCGCGGAATCTGGGAGTTTGCCGCCAAAACGCGACAGATCCAAGGCCGTTGGATCGCGGATTTTGCGCCAACAACCTGGATCTCGAAGCTTCTCCAAATGCCTATAAATATGTGACCTATGACCTGCGAGCAAAAACTGAATGGAGAAGAGAGGAGATTAGTTTAGTATTGTAATTTTCATGTATTTTTCTCTTTAGGTTTTGTTCTTTAGATCCCTCTTCTTCTTCCCTAGAATTCAATGTAAAAGAGAGTGATTGTGAGGGAGAGAGCTTGTGTAATCAAGAGTGACACTTGAAGCAACAAGGATTGATCCATCCTCCTTCCTCTACTTGAAGCTTGGTTCTAGTTCTATGTGCTTTCTTTAATTGCTTTCTCTATTGCTTTCTTTAATTCTTGCAATTTACTTCATGCTTTCTTGTATTTTTCTTATGGCTTGTTGTAGCTAAATTCTTCTCCATGTACTAGTTTACCACTAGTCTTGCCACTTCACTAACTCATGGGTGTTTGCTTAATTTCATCTTGCAAGTGTATGATCTTCTCTTCTTCAATGGTTAAACCACCGTCTTCAAAGTGAGAAAGTAATTAGGTCAACACGCGAGACGAATTCCAAGCCGATGGAGTGACAACATTAGGCACGCATTCGCTATCAAGGAGTCTAGTAAGTCTTGGCAAGCTAGCAAGGTAAGCTAGTCATGGATTGCTTCTTCTTTAAGTTTTCTTTCTTTTTCTTGTGAATAACACATCCACTTCTTGATTTCTTTTCCGACAATTTCCACCATGAACATAGCCATCCTTTCTTTTAGTTTCTTTTACATTTGATTCACTAAGTTTATAAGCAAGAGAAGAATACTCGTTTGTTCACTTCACTACCACACGTTAAAGCTTCCATCGCGAGCTCTCCCTGAGAATCGACTCGGTATAGTCCTATACTATAACGGAGACAAGAAAGGGTACATCAAATACATTCTTATACACATAATAAGTATACCTTTCCCAGTCTAACCAAAATGGCGCCGTTGCCGGGGAGAGCGACGTTATTTTTGGTTTAAAGTGAAGTACTAAACGATTCTTCTTCTCTGTTGCAGGTTACAGGAGAAGAAAACAGGAAAATATTGCATAGCAGTGACATACAAGTGGACCTGGGCCTCTGCTCAAGAAAGCAGAGCCCAGGATCCCTCAACTTTGCCGCGGATTTGGGGATTTTGCCGCAGATCCGCGGCAATCTTGAGATCACTACTTACAGATTTTCTGCAGGGCCTCTGGTTCTGCAAAATACTGCTGTTGATATACCTGAAATTCTGTATTCTTCACCATATACCTGCTTAATAAAAAACAGTAAAAAGTTGGTTGAATTGTTAAAAATTGTTTAGACACTTGCATTTTAGGCACGTGTCTCTTCAATTCTTTACTTTTACTGTTGAAGAGTGCTGGAGGCAAGGTACGTGTTTGCATTGCATTTAGACTAGGACAAACTCCTTGCTTGATTTTCATGCTTTGAGTGTATCCTTGTTATATTTCTTGTACACTTGCACAATTCAAATTTAAGGGCATAACCCGTAAATAAGATAAGGTGGGGGAGGTCATTACCCTTTCCTTAGCCCGAAACCATTTACCCAAGCACTCACTAACCCAAGCCTAAATTAATAAAAAGTAGACGTTGGCCCTAGGGACATCTCGGACTCAATTAGGAGATTATCCTAAGGGGGAAAAGTGTTGGAATTTAACTCTTGCAAAATCAGTGTCTAGGAAAGGGGTTGAGGGCCGAAAGCCCGAAGGTTGCTGGTTACTTAATTAAGGAACGTCTTCGGACGGAAAACCTCCCACCAACCTTACCCTTCCCTGGTTGATTAGCTTGTGGTTAGAGTCTACACTAAACCTCCCGTGGACGGTCTATCAGTTAGGAGTCGTCTAGGTCTAAGTCTACACTAACTTAGGTTAGAATTTTTCTTTCTTTTGTTTGTTTGTTTGTTTGTTTGTTTTTGTTTGTGATTGTGTGATATGGCCTTCAAAAATTCTTTCAATAATAATCCATATTTCACACCATCTCCTTATTCGGATAATTTCAACCCGGTGTTTTACAATATGCACCAACCAAATACACCGGGTTGGCCTTATCCGAATCAATATGACCCATACCCCCCATCTAATAATTATAATGTCCAAAATAATTTCAACTCTTCATCGAGTTATTGGGGATTCCAGTCCCCCGAGTTTAATTATCAACCTCCTTGTCCACCATTTCCACCAAGTCCACAATATTCACAACATTCATTCCCGAGTCCACTTCATATACTCCTTTTTCTGAACCACTATTTGAAGAAAAATCTGAGTTACAAAGGAGTATAGAAGCAAATTTACAACAGGCCACGCAACACTTTCAGAAAACATTGGCCTCTCCAATTCCACCGTATTTTCAAGAGTCTTACTCAGTTCCACCGCTTCCTAATGAACAACCATTTGTCATGGAAACGAGTAAAGATCTCTTGTGTGAGTCCACTTTTCCATCATCACACATTTTTGACTCACACTATTCACAAAATTTCCGAAATCAAGATTCATATACTCCCATTCTAGGGCAACCATTTGAAAGTCAAGATGAGAGTATAGAGAGCTTTAAAGAGTCTATGTTACAAATGCAAAAAGATCTTACTGAGTCTTTCAATAGTGTGAGAGAACAATTGGATAACCTTCTTAGGAATGAGGAAACTCTATCCTATCAACCTTTGACTAATCCAGTTATACCACACTCTATTGATATGACCCAAGACTCTTGTCATTTTGGAAATCCTGATTCAATTTCAGCACATTCACCTGAACTTGTCCAAACTTCAAATCCAATTGACGTTTTGGCAAGTTTTCCTTTTTCTGAAATTGAACTGGAACATGAATTTGATCCTGAACTTTCATTTGATGATTCCAATCTACTTCCTGATTCAATCATGACTTCCATAACCTTACCTGATTTCAATCCATTTCCCAAGTCAGAATTGGATCCATTTCCTATCCATTGTGAAATTGAATCACCAATCTTTTTTGATGATCACATTGAACTTGACCAATTCTACACTTCTGAAAATTCCATTGATAAATTGGCAAGTTCTCCACATTTTATTGAACTACATGAGGAATGTGATCTTGAACCCAAACTCAGTGATTCAATTCTTTTTCCTTATTCCATAATGACTCCGGTATCTTTACCTCATATCAATCTTTTCCCGGAGTCAATCTTGGATCCTTTCACAATTCACAATGAAGTTGAATCATCCATCTTTGAGGATCATATTGAACTTCCCCAATTCTACACTTTTGAAGATTCTATTGACATTTTGGCAAGTTCTCCATCTTGTGGAATTGAACTCAATGAGAAATGTGACCTTGATTTTCTCGATCTCTTTACTTCTGAAACTGATTGTATAATTATTAAGGAAGATGTTGACTTAAGTTTTGAAGAATTGTACGGTGATGAGCTTGAATTTCTTAAAATTGGAAGTAAAGAGATATCACCCATATTAGGTCACATCCCATTGTTGGACAATGATTGTGGACTTGAGTTTTCATTTCTTGACTTGGACCCAATTTGTGAACTCACTTCGACTCCTGCACCATCACTTGACTTAATTCACTTCCCTGAGTCGGTGTTAGTTCCTGTTCATTCCGAGTCCAAGTCGACCATTCTATCATTTCATAATCCATTCTGGGACAAGGATCTTGACAAATTTGACTCTGAAATTATTAGGAAAATCTGGAAATTAGATGGGGTCATGTACATAATAAAGAGCCTTCATGCACACATCATTCTTGTGGGTCATATTTTTGCTATTTTTGGTGGGTTCCTGAAAACCCAAAGAAAAGATGATTGGGCCATGTTTCGTGGACCAATCAGACCACCACCGGAACCACCACCTTAAGGTAATTTTTTCCTTCCCTCTTCATTTTTGTTTCATGCATATATATATCATGATGCATATATATATCATGATGCATGAAATAAGTGTGGGGGAGGGTTTACTAACATAGAGTTTTTAGACTTTCTTTCTTTTACATTTCTTTCTTTTACATTTCCTTTCTTTCTTTTACATTTTTTAGAATAATAAAAAAAAAATAAAATAAAAACTTTTTGAAATAAGAGACAAAGTTTTGTTCTATTTTTAAGAAAATTAAGATGTATCTTAGAGATTAAGAAAGCCTTAATTATGACATCTTAAGCCTAGTTGAAGTAATAGATCTTGTTTGAAAATTATAGGCTAAGTAAGTAAAATTGAGGAGATATTTTTATCTTACATTTTTTGCCTTAGATAATATGCACTTCACACTTACACATTTCTTGGGATGGAAACAAAGACCAAAAATGCCATATATATAAAAATAAAAAGAAAAAAAAAAGAAAAAAAATATATATAAATAAAACATCACCTATTAAGCTGGATAATTGTGCCTCAAGAAGCATGATTACTCACGCCTAACGGTGATCTCACTTATTAAGCTGGATAATTGTGCCTCAAGAAGCATGATCATTCACGCCTAACAGTGATAAAAAATAATCCCCTTTAGTTATGTGGCTTTTTCTACTCGAGACCTTAAACCCGAGGGATGTTTTCTCATCTGATGCCCTAAGACCGTCTGGTTTGGGAGTCATTGGTTAAAGGCTCGCTACAAGGGTAGACTAGAAAGCCTAAACTAAGGGAAGAAAAAAAGCATAAAAAAGTATATATAAATAAATAAATGGCTTTATGGTTGGAGTTGAAATCCCAGGAAATTTTCACTTACACGGTGTGCATACTATCTAGGTTTTATGAAAGATAAAGTATTCAATCCAATTTTGAATTCTTACCTTAATTAAAAACAAGATTTTGCATGGATACTAAGTTTAAGGAAGAATAATTATAGGTGGACTTATGACCTAGGATCACTTATATTTTTGCAAAAATAGTTCGTAAACATGTCTCTTATTCAAAATGCATTTTCAAAACACTAACATTTGTCTTCTTTCTTTATGGATTTTGTGGGGTAATCCGCTGAAAACCCTCAGGAGACAACACTCCTCCTCTAGGGTAACCTAGAGGTTTAACGGCTTGTTGCACATGCTCAGTGCAATCGCGTCACCTGCGAAAGTGGTGTAATAAATTGGTAGTTAGGATTTTCTTTTCTTTTCTTTGTTTTTGCTCGGGACGAGCAAAAGAATAAGTGTGGGGGTGTGATTGTAATCCAATATTGCATATTTTACCTCATAATTCCCATGCATTTAGTTAATAAATACATGATTTTACTCATCTTCTCTACATATTTGCAGGTACACACTCTCAAGGAGATAAAGCGAATAATCACTTTAATTAACACTAATTAAAGTGATTAAATCAAGATTAAGATAAGCCCCAAGATTTCAAATCAGATTCCAGAGAGATCCGCTCAACAACCCAAAGTTCTAGAATGCCACGTGGATAACAACTTCGCAACCAACCTGCAACAGAATTCTGTTGCCCAACAACCTTCAAGTTGCCGCGGAATCTGGGAGTTTGCCGCCAAAACGCGGCAGATCCAAGGCCGTTGGATCGCGGATTTTGCGCCAACAACCTGGATCTCGAAGCTTCTCCAAATGCCTATAAATATGTGACCTATGACCTGTGAGCAAAAACTGAATGAAGAAGAGAGGAGATTAGTTTAGTATTGTAATTTTCATGTATTTTTCTCTTTAGGTTTTGTTCTTTAGATCCCTCTTCTTCTTCCCTAGAATTCAATGTAAAAGAGAGTGATTGTGAGGGAGAGAGCTTGTGTAATCAAGAGTGACACTTGAAGCAACAAGGATTGATCCATCCTCCTTCCTCTACTTGAAGCTTGGTTCTAGTTCTATGTGCTTTCTTTAATTGCTTTCTCTATTGCTTTCTTTAATTCTTGCAATTTACTTCATGCTTTCTTGTATTTTTCTTATGGCTTGTTGTAGCTAAATTCTTCTCCATGTACTAGTTTACCACTAGTCTTGCCACTTCACTAACTCATGGGTGTTTGCTTAATTTCATCTTGCAAGTGTATGATCTTCTCTTCTCCGATGGTTAAACCACCGTCTTCAAAGTGAGAAAGTAATTAGGTCAACACGCGAGACGAATTCCAAGCCGATGGAGTGACAACATTAGGCACGCATTCGCTATCAAGGAGTCTAGTAAGTCTTGGCAAGCTAGCAAGGTAAGCTAGTCATGGATTGCTTCTTCTTTAAGTTTTCTTTCTTTTTCTTGTGAATAACACATCCACTTCTTGATTTCTTTTCCGACAATTTCCACCATGAACATAGCCATCCTTTCTTTTAGTTTCTTTTACATTTGATTCACTAAGTTTATAAGCAAGAGAAGAATACTCGTTTGTTCACTTCACTACCACACGTTAAAGCTTCCATCGCGAGCTCTCCCTGAGAATCGACTCGGTATAGTCCTATACTATAACGGAGACAAGAAAGGGTACATCAAATACATTCTTATACACATAATAAGTACACCTTCTTAGTCTTAATCACTAACGTACTAACTCTATGTTGATTTCAAGATTGTCTCAAATTGAATCATAGACAATTGAAGATAGCTTGCATGTTCAAGTGTGATATTCCTTCTTGAAGACTAGTGTTCCTTTTAGTTAGTTAGCTTGAAGCCTCTTCTTGAATATTAGGTTCTCTTACTAGATGTACATTGAGGAACTATAGGCTTGGTACTCAATTAGTGCAAAGGTTAGAAGAATCAAACTCTTTTGGACATTCAAAGCTTAACTACAAAGTTAGCTTGAAGTACATGAGATGATCTTGCTACACAAGTGATACAACCATGGTAATCCATCCTAATGATCCAATCAAAGGCTCTTTATAAGAGACACACAATTCATATAGAGATCTAACAAGCAATCACCAAAGGATACAACCATACTTCATTGGAATTCACAAGAAACATAGAATTATGCAAGTATTGAAGTATACAATCAACTAGAGATAGTAGTAGCTAGGTGAGTCTTAGCTAGCCATGCAACTAGAACTTAGCCCTCCATTACACTAACAACAAAGCTATAATTCTCCATGGAAATTAAAGATCTAAGCAATTAAACTAGAACTAAAATTGAATGCAAGAAATTAAAGCACATGAAATGAAAACATACTCAAGTTCTTGCAAAGAGAAGATGAAAGCTCCAATGATGAATCCTTGATTCAAGAGTGTCACTCTCTTGATTACAAGCTCTCAAACTGAAATCTCTCTCTCAATTTGTCTAGAACTCAAGGAGGAAGGAGAAGAGAACTAAAAACCTAGAACAAAAATTACAACAAATCCCTTATTTCTCTCTCTCTTCACTAGATCTCGCGCAGACCTCTGGCCAGGTATTTATAGGCAAATTTGAGAAGCCTCTCGAATCTTAACCGTTGGCACGAAATCCGAGGCTCAACGGCCCTAGGATTGCCGCGGATTGCCGCGGATCTGCCGCCAGATCTTGGCCGTTGAGCCGGATCTTTCTGGTGAGATCTGGTGGTTGGGTGGTTGGCCACGTGGACTACTTGGATTCTCCACTTGGCGCGCAGATCTTGGTGAGATCTGATTTGATCTTTTGGCTAATTATGAATTAACCCCCTTAATTATCACTAATTAAGGTGGTTAATGACTTCTCCTCTTTAAAGTGTGGATCTGCAAAATTAGAGAAATATGGGTTAAAAATCATATTTAATATACAATATGCAAGGTATAAAGGTGGTATAAAATGCAAATATGTGTAACAATCACACCCCCATACCTAGCTTTTGCTCGTCCTCGAGCAAAAATAAAAGAAAAAGAAAGAAAAAATAAAATCCTAACTAATTATTACACCACTTTCGTAGGTGACACGATTGCACTGAGCATGTGCAACAAGCCGTTAAACCTCTAGGTTACCCTAGAGGAGGAGTGTTGTCTCCTGAGGGTTTTCAGCGGATTACACCCACAAAATCCAAAAAAAAAAGAAAAGGGTTAGTGAAATTTTTTTGATCCATGCTTTAAAGATTCTAAATTGACCTATAGGTTTCAGGTTGCTCAAAACTCTTCATTCTTCTTATAAGTATCTATTTAGAATTTTGTTTTCAGCTTAGGTTAAGATTTTGGGGAGAAGATCAAAAACCGGATTTTGCATCAATCCTAGGATATATATATCTATAAATATGAAGGATCTTTCTCAGACTAAGTTCATTTATTTACTTATATACATAACAAAATTTTTTTTTATGTATATACAATTTTTATTTATTTACATTTCCTTATCATCCTTAAGTATCCTAGTCTACCCATGTAACGAGCCTCTTACCGATGACTCCCAAACCAGATGGTTTTAGGGCACCAGATGAGAATACATCCCTCGGGTTCGAAGACTCGAGTAAACTAAGTTACTTAGGATTTTAAGGACTTAACCACCTTTAGGCGTTACCGGTAATGCTTCTTGAGGCACGACTAACCAGCTTAATCAGTGGCTAAGTATTTATTATTTTTTTTTATTTTTTTTATTTTTTTTGACCATCTTTAGGCGTGATTGGCAATGCTTCTTGAGGCACGGCCTACCAGCTTTATCAGTGGTTTTTTTTATTTATATACACACATTTTTTTTTTATTATATATATATGTGAATAAAGTCACAAAGTCTTTGATTAATTCCTCAATATGTTCAATATATATATCCTAAAGAAAGAATTAAAATCTAGTAATTTTTCTAATCCTTTATTACTTAACCTAAAAATTCAACAAAATTCCTCTTTTCAACTTATAATTGGAAATCTTAGTTAAGGGCTTCCTTAATCCCTAAATTTCAATTTAGATTCTTTAAACATAGATCAAAGAATTTCTTCTTTTTTTTATTAAAAAATTTTTTATTTTTCTAAAAGAAAGGTAAAATCTAAAAAGAAAGTGAAAAATCTATAAGAAAGAAAATCTAAAATAAAAGACCTAAAAAGAAAATAAAAATCCTAAAAAATAAAAAGGCCTAAAAAGAAAGTGAAAAATCCTATGTTAGTATCTACCCCCCCATACCTATCTCATGCATTGTCCTCAATGTATGCAATATGAAATGATGCATGACATAGGTAAAGGATAAACTACTCCCTCGTCCTCTTTGGACCCGCAGTAGTACTGGGTCCAGCTGAGTGTGTTCTCCTCAACATCGCCTCCATCCCATCTAATCTAGAGGATTGCTCCTCTACCTTCTTCCTAAGCCTGACTTGTCCCCGAAATATCCTCTTCATGCCTTTCCAAATAGTAGACATGAAGGCTTTTGGTTCGGTTGGGGTTTCCTGTCTCCAGAATTGGGGCTCATCTTCCACCTCTAAGCTTTCCTCTGAAGAGGACTCCACAGGTACAGTCTCAGGCATGCCACTGGGTGTCCAGAGCGCCTGCAAGCAACTATTGTATGAGCTTGTGGGTCTCTCTAACGTAATCGTCACTCGGTCAAATGTAGAAAAAATAGCGTCAGACATGAAACGTTGACACAGACGTGTAATTAATATGGAATGAGAAAACTTTGCACCCCGAGTGCGAGAGGAATTTTCAATAATGGCACGGAAGATAGTTCGGTTCAAACAGACCGTGTGATTCTGTGTCATCAAGTCATGAATAATCTGTAACACAGGTCTATTGAAGGAAGAAGTGTGATCTAGCCCTAGAATGTTTCGTTGGATCCAACGTCCAACGCAATGAATGTTTCTGAATGTAGATTGGGCTTTGAGCCCCCGATCCTGGGTAGTGCAGCGTACACCCATAATGGTTAAGTAATCAATTAAGGGCAAGGGGTCGCTAGGATGGTGAAAAATGGGAACATGCGTGATATGTGCAAGAAGTGGAAGTGTGACCAAAATATCACCAAATGGCATGTGAGATACAAATTGGTATGTGTCATGATTCACAGAGGCATAGTCTATTGAATTGTAAAATGTGTTCACAAGATCGGGACAATAAAAAGCTTCATGCTCATTATGATCAAACACCAAAGTGTACCAATTCCAAGCGCGGATTCGATCCACGAAAATATGCCCATATCCCCCTCTTTCATTAAAAAGTGCAGAAAAATCCCTCTCCACAAATAGATTTGGTGCCATAATTGCTAAAGACAATGAAGTAAAGGATTTGAGATAGGAAATTGCAAACCACCCCCGGAGATCGTGGGGGGAAATCCAACACAGTAGTGAAGAAGGCACAGAGATGGCCTCGGGAAAAATTACTCAGGATCTACCAGCAGCAGAGGAAGATAGTCAGAATAGAGCTTTCCGGCGCGCCTGAGGTGGCAGAGTTGCCGCGGATCGGCGGCAGGGCGCGGCAAAGGGAAGGATTTTGGTGATCAGAAAATTTTTGAAGTTGGCTGTGAAGGGGGAAATCTAGATCTGAAGTAATTTCTCGGGTGAGGGAGAAGAGTTGGGGAGGAGAACTTTTATAAGGGTAGGTAAAAAGGGATGTACAAAGTTACCCCTAGGTCAAAGTTTAAATTACAACCCTAGGTCAAAGTTTTTGAATATGAAAGGAATCCTAGGGAGGAAAGAGAATCCTAGGGATGTGAAATTCTTTTCATGCCCAATAATCCCAAAAAAAAAAATTTTTTTTTATTTTTTTATTTTATTCACAAAAAATGAGAAAGAAAAATATTTACAAAAGAGATCCCAAAATGATAATCAGGAGAATGCATGGGAAAATATACAGATGGAAAATGTCACAAATAAACTGGGTCGGAAAGACCCAATTCGTGAACGTCTTGTGACAATGAATCCGTGGTGAAAAATGGCTTTAAGCGTTGTCCGTTTACAGTGAATATATTGCCATTGGTTGGGTCAAGAATTTCGATTGCTCCGTGAGAGAAGACATTCTGCACAATGAAAGCCCTGACCACCTGGTTCGCAGTTTTCAAGGAAAAGGTGGAGTCGAGAATTATATAACAGAACCTGTTGTTCGACAACAAAAATCTTCCTGTGAATGGCTTTGTCATGGAAGAGCTTGGTCCTGTGCTTTGTAATCCGAGCGTTATCGTATACCTCGTTTCGTAACTCTTCCAGCTCGGATAGCTGCAGCTTCCTGAGAACACCGGCTTTATCCAAATCAAGATTCAGTTGCTTTAAAGCCCATAGTGCACGGTGTTCTAACTCAACGGGCAAGTGACATGGTTTCCCAAATATAACTCGGTACGGAGACATACCGAGGACAGTTTTGTAAGCGGTCCTGTATGCCCATAAGGCATCAGTCAGTTTGATGGACCAATCCTTACGATTCTGTCCTACAGTTTTCTCCAAGATGAGTTTTATCTGTCTGTTTGTTACCTCAACTTGCCCATTGGTTTGAGGATGATAAGCTGTGGACAATTTATGAGTAATGGAGTATTTTCGCATCAAGGCTTCAAAAGCCCTATTGCAGAAATGACTTCCATTGTCGCTCAGTATCGCACGGGGGGCTCCGAAGCGTGAAATGATGTACTCTCTTAAAAACTTAATGACAACTTGGTTGTCATTTGTTCGTGTAGGAATCGCTTCAGCCCACTTAGAAACATAATCTACGGCTACCAAGATGTATTGGTTACCGTAGGACAGAGGAAAGGGTGCCATAAAATCGATGCCCCAGAGGTCGAAGATTTCGACTTCCAAGATGGGTGTGAGGGCATCATGTTCTTTTGAGTAATCCGACCCGTCATTTGACATCTATCACACAGCTTGCAAAAAGTAAAGGCATCCTTAAAGAGAGTGGGCCAGTAGAATCCACTCTGGAGCACTTTTTCCGCAGTTTTCCGTGGACCAAAGTGTCCACCGCAAGCTAACTTGTGACAGAATGTCAAAACACTCTGATGTTCATCCTCTGGAAGGCATCTCCGTATAATTTGGTCAGGACAGTACTTAAATAAATACGGTTCATCCCAAAAGAAGAACCGCATTTGTCTCAGGAAACGATGTTTGTCTTGTCCTGACCAATGGGAAGGAATTTGCCTGGTAGCCAGGTAATTCACTATATCGGCATACCAGGGCTCTCCACGTATCTCGAGAATGTGCTCGTCAGGAAAGTCTTCATTAATCGGTATGTTCTCATGAGGTGCGTTCGGGATTCTTGACAAATGGTCCGCAACCACGTTCTCAACGCCCTTTTTATCTTTTATCTCCAAGTCAAACTCTTGCAAAAGAAGGATCCATCGAATCAATCTTGCCTTTGCGTCCTTCTTTTGCATTAAGTACCTCAGGGCGGTGTGATCAGTAAAAATAATGGTCCTGGACCCTAGCAGATATTGTCGGAATTTCTCCAATGCAAAAACGACTGCCAAAAATTCTTTTTCAGTGGTCGTGTAATTCAGTTGGGCATCGTTTAGCGTTCTGCTAGCATAGTATATTACGTGCTGCCTATTTTCAATACGCTGTCCTAAAACAGCGCCTATCGCAAAGTCAGAGGCATCGCACATAATTTCAAATGGCTTGGTCCAGTCCGGTGCAGATATGATCGGCGCAGAGACAAGTCTATTCTTTAGCTCTTTCCACGACTTTCGACATTCTTCATCAAAAATATAGGGTACATCTTTTCCTAGGAGATTTGTCAAAGGTCTAGCAATTTTGCTAAACCCTTGAATGAATCTCCTATAGAAACCAGCATGCCCTAAGAAAGATCTAATGTCCTTTAAACATTGTGGTTCAGTGAGCTTGGTGATAACCTCCACCTTAGACTTGTCTACCTCGATTCCTATGCTGGATATCTTGTGCCAAGTACAATACCATGCTTGACCATGAAATGACACTTTTCCCAATTAAGTGTCAAATTCTTTTCCATGCATCGTTGTAAAACAAGCTTCAGATGGTACAAGCACTGCTCAAATGTATCCCCATAGATTGAAAAATCATCCATAAAAATTTCTAAAAATTTCTCCACCATGTCCGAGAACAGGCTCAACATGCAACGTTGAAACGTTGCTGGAGCATTGCAAAGACCGAAGGGCATCCTACGGTATGCAAACGTTCCGAATGGACAGGTGAAGGTAGTCTTTTCTTGGTCTTCGGGAGCAATTGGGATCTGATTATATCCTGAATATCCATCCAGGAAACAATAATACTCATGTCCCGCCAATCTTTCCAGCATCTGATCAATAAACGGAAGTGGAAAGTGGTCTTTACGTGTGGCGGTGTTCAGTTTCCTATAATCAATACAAACTCGAATCTTCGTTGGAAGACGTGTTTGTATTAGTTCTTTATTCTCATTTTCCACCACCGTAAATCCAGCTTTCTTAGGCACAGCATGAACTGGACTAACCCATTGACTATCGGATATGGGATATATGATCCCATTGTCTAAGAGTTTCAGAATCTCCGATCTAACAGCTTCTTGCATAATTGGGTTAAGTCTCCGCTGTGGATCTCGTTTAGGCTTGGCATCTTCCGTTAAGTGAATCCTGTGTTGGACAATAGTAGGACTAATCCCCTTAATATCAGCCATGGTCCAACAAATGGCTTCTCTATTTTCCCTTAGCACAGTCAATAGGTCCTCTTCTTGTTGTTCCGTAAGATTGGATGCAATGATTACCGGAAAGGATTCTTTGTCATCCAAGTACTTGTACTTGAGATGACCAGGAAGAACCTTAAGCTCAGCAGACGGGACTGGATCTATAACAGGTTGCTCATGGTGCAAGGGAAGAATAGAAGTGGAATTAGTACTCCTTTCAGCATTTGATCCAACAATCTGATCAAGAGTTAGGTCGTCAGATTCTAACTCAAATTCCTCTTCAGATTCGTACTCCATCTCCTCCAAGTGTTCACTGGTTAATCCCTCTATCAAGTTCACATCAAAAGACTCATGTTCCACGTCCCTTGGCTGCTTCCCCAGATGGAAGACATTCACCTCCTTTGTCATATCTCCGAACGTCAGCCGCATTGATCCATTTCAGCAGTTGATGATCGCATTCGCGGTGGCTAAGAAAGGACGTCCTAGAATGACAGGTGTCTGCGCTCTGTGATTATGTACGGGTTGTGTCTCAAGAACGACAAAGTCCACGGGGTAAATGAATTCCCCGACCCGTATCAAAACATCTGTAATCTCCCCCTTGGGAATCTTTACAGAGCGGTCAGCCAACTGTATGGTCATCTGGGTTGGACGAAGATTGCCTAACCCTAACTGCTGGTATACGGAAAAGGGAAGAAGATTGATGCTTGCGCCCAAGTCTAGCAAAGCCCTATTTACAGTGGTCTGCCCTATGATACGAGAAATGGTTGGGCTCCCTGGATCTTTGTACTTCACAGGGATTGGACCATTAAGCAATTCACTTAGGTTGGAAGCCAAGAAGACTTTCTTAGGGACATTTGCTTTTCTCTTTTGGTACACATCTCTTTCAGAAACTTGGCGTACGATGGGACTTGCTGAATAGCATCTAAGAGAGGGACATTGATTTGCACTTGGTTAAATATCTCTCTGATCTTCTCCATGTGAGCATTATTCTTATGATTTGTAAGCCTATTTGGGAATGGGACAACAGGCTTATAAGTTTGCTCATCAACTTTCTCTTTTCCTTTTGACTGGGACGTGGATGGTTGTGAGCTTGTTGAAGGACTATTATGCACAGGTTGAACTGGGACAGAAGCTGATGGTTTTGACACAGATTTTGGAACAAATTTTGGAGACTGATTTGAGACCTTGTTGTCTACATGTTTTCCAGACCTAAGGATTTGAATGGCTTGGCATTGGCTTTGGCTGGGTCCCAAGTTTTCAACTTCGTGCAGAGGAAATGAGCTTTGGGATTAGGCACAGGTTGGCTAGGCAGCATTCCTTTTTGCCTTTCAGTTAGGGAATTAGCCAACTGTCCTATTTGGATTTGTAATTTATTCATATCCTGCTGCTGATTGTTCATCATAGCTGCTTGGGTTTTCGACAAGGTTTCAATCATTTTCTCCAATTCGGAAATTTTCTTATCTGAAGGATTGGGTGGTTGATGCTGTTGTTGTTGTTGATACTGGGGTTGAAAATTAGCTTGATATGGCACAGAATTTTGATATGGTTGGAATCTGGGTGGACTATGATATGAATTGAAATTTGGTGGGTTTTGGTGGTAAGTCGGTGGATGTGCCTGAGCAGGGTATTGTTGATGTGGGAATGGTTGTCTCGGCTGCTCAGGACCAGACTGACTCCAAGAAAAATTAGGATGGTTGCGCCATCCTGGATTATAAGTTTTGGAGTAAGGATTATAAGTAGGTCTGGTATATGCTGCATTTGTACTCTCCTGAAAATTTTGAGAATAGTACACTGGACACTCTTCCAACACATGATTCAGATCATTGCAGTAGGTACAACCCGGGTGGATAGGTAAATGGCTGGCCACAGGTGATGGGCTGGCCACTGGTGACGGGTTGACCTGACTAACTACAGAATTTTCCCTGGATTCTAGCAATTCGATCCTCTTCATCAACTGTGTGATTTTAGCTTCTGCAGCTATCGAGGATCCTATAGAGTGTAAACCGGTTCTGGAAGTTGTGGGTGTAGGTTTCTCAGAGCATGACTCCCACTGGATAGTTTTCTCAGCCAAGGCCTCAAAAGATCCCAACCCTGGTCTTCATCCTTTTTAAGAAATTCTCCTTGACACATAGTCTCAAGGAGCGTTTTGGTCTGATAATCAAGCCCATCGTATATAATCTGGCACTGGCGCCACTTTTCAATACCGTGATGGGGACACAGGGCGACTAGGTCTTTGAAGCGCTCAAAATACTTCCAAAACGGTTCATTCGCTTCTTGTTTGAATTGCATTATATTTTTGCGCATGAGAGCTGTCTTATGGATAGGATAGAATTTTTTTAGAAAGACCTTAACAAAGTCATCCCAAGAAGAAATTGAGCTGACGGGCAGATTGTACAGCCACTTCTTAGCGATATCCTTAAGTGCAAAGGGAATGAATCTAAGTCTGACAGCATCATCGGTAAGCTGGGAAATCCTCATCATAAGGCATACTTCTTCAAACTCTCGGATGAAGAAGTACGCATCCTCAGATTCAAGGCCATGGAATCGTGGAAGTGTGTTTATGAACTGAGGTTTCAACTCAAAATTATGTCCATTTGTGTTCGGGAGGAGAATACAAGATGGCAGTGATGTGCGAATAGGATAGAACTTGTCCTGCAGCGACACGTTGGCAGTCATGATTGTGTCGAGTGGTGGTGTATGTGGCAGTGTAGATACTCTCACAAGCCTAGCAGAATTTGGTTCCCTATACCACTCTCGCATACAAATACACAATCAACGTGCACCTTTCAAACAAGCGGAAAATGAAAAATAATCACGAAAAAGAAAATCAATCCAAGCTTTCTAGGGTTTCTGGTCCTAGGTGACTCCTAAATAGACTATCCACAGGAGGTTCAGTGTGGACTCTGACTATAAGCAAATCAGCCAGGGAAGGGTAAGGTTGGTGGGAGGTTTTCCGTCCGAAGACGTTCCTTAATTAAGTAACCAGCAACCTTCGGGCTTTCGGCCCTCAACCCCTTTCCTAGACACCGATTTTACAGAAGTCACTTTCCAACACTTTTCCCCCTTAGGAAAATCTCCTAAATGAGTCCGGATGTCCCTTAGGGCCAGCGTCTAGCAATTTTTAATTAGAAGCTTAGGATTGTGAATGCGTGGGGAGAACGGTTTGTGGGCTAAGGAAGGGGTGATAAAATCCCCACCTTATCTTCTTTATGGGATTTGCCCTTAAAATCAATTAGTGCAAGTGTACGATGTAAACAAACAAGGATCACCCAAAGCGGAATTAAATCAAACCAAGAGTGAGTCCTAGTCTATATGCAATGCTTTACGTACCTTGTCCCCCGCACTCTTCAACAGTAAATGTAAAGTAATTGAAAGACACGTGCCTATAATGCAAGATGTCTAACAATTTTTATCAGTTAACACCAAATCTTTTACTATTGATTAGCAACTATCAGGTGAAGAATACAAGATTTCAGATATATGAGCAGCAGTATTTTGCAGAGATCAAAGCCCTGCAGAAAACATATTAGTAGTGAACTCCTCTGTGCCGCGTTTCCACGGCAAAAGCCAGGAATCTGCGGCACTTTGGAGGGATCCTGGTCTCTGCTTTCGAGAGCAGAGGCCCAGGTCCACTTGTATGTTTCTGCTGTGCAAAAATTTCTGAATCTTCAACCTGTACCTGCAACAGAGAAGATATATCGTTTAGTTTCTCACTTTTAAAAATACCGTTGCTCTCCCCGGCAACGGCGCCAAAAATTGATTAGTATTTACAAGGTATATGAAGTTAATTGCACAAGAATCAGGTATTAAAGAGATGGTTTATGGTTTAGAATTCACCTTTGATCTTGTTCACTTCGAATATGTGATTATTATACCTTGTTCCAATCTTTTGTTATAGCATATAGCTATACCGAGTCGAACCACAAGGAGAGCTCGCGTAGAAGCTTTACAATACTAGTGAGAAAAAGAAACGAGACCACTTCTTTGTTAATTACACAATAGCAAGCAATGTACAAGAAATGGTGGATTGGTGGTGCATTGTGAAAAAGAAGTGTATTGTGAAAAAGAAATGAATTGAATGAAGTGTGATGTAAAGAAAGGAGTGCTAGAATAAAATGTGTAAAACTCTCTTGATAGAAAGATGCATGGCTAGCCTAACTACACCTCCTTGCTAACGTACTAACTCTATGTTGATTTCAAGATTGTCTCAAATTGAATCATAGACAATTGAAGATAGCTTGCATGTTCAAGTGTGATATTCCTTCTTGAAGACTAGTGTTCCTTTTAGTTAGTTAGCTTGAAGCCTCTTCTTGAATATTAGGTTCTCTTACTAGATGTACATTGAGGAACTATAGGCTTGGTACTCAATTAGTGCAAAGGTTAGAAGAATCAAACTCTTTTGGACATTCAAAGCTTAACTACAAAGTTAGCTTGAAGTACATGAGATGATCTTGCTACACAAGTGATACAACCATGGTAATCCATCCTTATGATCCAATCAAAGGCTCTTTATAAGAGACACACAATTCATATAGAGATCTAACAAGCAATCACCAAAGGATACAACCATACTTCATTGGAATTCACAAGAAACATAGAATTATGCAAGTATTGAAGTATACAATCAACTAGAGATAGTAGTAGCTAGGTGAGTCTTAGCTAGCCATGCAACTAGAACTTAGCCCTCCATTACACTAACAACAAAGCTATAATTCTCCATGGAAATTAAAGATCTAAGCAATTAAACTAGAACTAAAATTGAATGCAAGAAATTAAAGCACATGAAATGAAAACATACTCAAGTTCTTGCAAAGAGAAGATGAAAGCTCCATTGATGAATCCTTGATTCAAGAGTGTCACTCTCTTGATTACAAGCTCTCAAACTGAAATCTCTCTCTCAATTTGTCTAGAACTCAAGGAGGAAGGAGAAGAGAACTAAAAACCTAGAACAAAAATTACAACAAATCCCTTATTTTCTCTCTCTCTTCACTAGATCTCGCGCAGACCTCTGGCCAGGTATTTATAGGCAAATTTGAGAAGCCTCTCGAATCTTAACCGTTGGCACGAAATCCGAGGCTCAACGGCCCTAGGATTGCCGCGGATTGCCGCGGATCTGCCGCCAGATCTTGGCCGTTGAGCCGGATCTTTCTGGTGAGATCTGGTGGTTGGGTGGTTGGCCACGTGGACTACTTGGATTCTCCACTTGGCGCGCAGATCTTGGTGAGATCTGATTTGATCTTTTGGCTAATTATGAATTAACCCCCTTAATTATCACTAATTAAGGTGGTTAATGACTTCTCCTCTTTAAAGTGTGGATCTGCAAAATTAGAGAAAATATGGGTTAAAAATCATATTTAATATACAATATGCAAGGTATATGAAAATCACCTAGAGGGGGGGTGAATAGGTGATGAAGCTAATCAAAGGGCAATTTAAAAAAATTATGAAGCAAGTGAATGCAAATGCAATGCAACAATCTCCCAAAACAAGACTAAGAGCCGTATGCCCCTTGCGGGGTTCTGAACTCCTTCCTCCGGCTTCCTCGTAAAATGAGTTAGAGGTGCGCAATGCAACCTTGTTGTATGGGATTTTGATTGACAAGATGAAGTATGATGAAAATGGCAATAGTAATCAAAAACACAAAGTAATAGCAAGGGAAAGTAAACCAATCGCAAACACAAAGATATGTTATCGAGGTTCGAGCACCCAGCTCTACTCCACGCCTTCCCCAGAAGGATTCTAGCTACTTCCACTATCACAAAGATCAATTACAATGGAGTACCCAACTCCTACAATTTCAGCACAATTGAATTCCTTAGTAATCAAAAGATCACAAACTCTCTCTTTCAAATATCTCTTCCCTTACAAAGGTCCTTAGAGAATATTGAGAAGGAATGAAGCTCTTGTGTAAGTGAAGAAAAATGAAATCAAATCAGAGAGTATTATCAAGAAAACACTTCTGAAATGAGTGAGAAATATCAGCACAAAAACCAAGAAAAATAGCTCTTTTGAATATCACAAACTTTGAATTTTTCTCTTGAATAATTGTTGTAAAGAAACTCTCCCCAAACACCCCTATTTATAGGAGAGGGCTAGGGTTTAGGGTTAGGAATTAATTACTGAAGATTAGGAAGTAATTAGTTCCAAATATACCCTCCAACGGATTTTTAATTTCAAAAATCAAGTTTAAAACAGCTATTAAAAAATCTGCCCGTTACTGTTCAACGGACACATCGGTCGACTGGCCCGGTCGACCGGTAGTTCAAAAAAATCAGACCGTTATGAACTATCGGTCGACCGATCCGGTCGACTGCTCCTGACTGAGACTTAAAATAAAATTCCGGTCGACCGATCCGGTTGACTGGAAAGATACAGAGAGCAGAACAAGGCTATCGGTCGACCGATCCGGTCGACTGATGCCTGACTGAGACTCAAAACAATATCCCGGTCGACTGTCGGTAGACTGTCGGTCGACCGACATATATGCACACGGATACGTGCACTCTGCCAGGACTTCGGTCGACTGGTCCGGTCGACCGGACCAGCCTGACACAGACACGGTCGACTGTCGGTAGACTGCCGGTCGACCGGGCCAGGTCAGAAAACGAAAATAAAACAGGATTTTGAAGAGAATAAAATTTTTATCAAAACTATTTTGAACACAAATTCAGTATATAACATAATAAGAATTTGTAGAAGAAAGATTTAGTATTAAAATATTTTTGTATATTTTATAGGAAATAAACTTAGAAAAGACATACGCGTGAAAACGCGTGTGTTTGAGCTTCAAACCTACTCTCTATTCTTTAACATGCTATAAAGCTAGAAAATAAACCTAAGGACCTCTGAAGCAATCTTTGAGCTATCCAATGCCTTGCTAGTGCCTTCTCTTCTATGATCCTTCCTTGATGTGCAATTTGCCTTCAATGCTTGTTGGAACTTAGAAGTTTTTGCAAAAGCGAAGCGAATGAACTCTAAACATGGTACAAAACCTGAAACTCATCTTAGACAAAAGATTAGTACCAAATAGCACTTATTTGGTTTGTTATCATCAAAACACAAAACAATGGAGAGTGTAACCTCTTGGGCCAACAATCTCCCCCTTTTTGATGATGACAAAACAAATAGGCTATTAACAAAAATATAGGGAGGAGAAAACTCCCCCTTAAATTATGCTATATTTAAAACATATAAAAATGCTCTAGATACCAATAATTGAAATGATAAATAGAAGTGATGCACCAATTATTGAAGTCAATTTAAAACAACAATACAATACAAATAAAACTCAAAAACTTGCACTTGATATCAAAAACACCAAAAATCTATCAAAAACACCAAAATCAAAAATTGCTCCTTGATACCAATTTTAAACAAAAATACCAACTAAAATACAAAAACCAAAAACTCATAAAACCAAAACATCATATAAATTCATATGGAACCAAGACCAAATGAACTTATTTTTGTCCATGTAAACTTATTCTCCCCCTTTTTGTCATACATCAAAAAGGGTTAGAAAAACATGTTTAATCAATAATACACATATTTAACTCTCCACAAATAAACGAAAATCTAGCAAAATCAAGTGGTTTTGTGAAAATATCGGCTAGTTGAAAATCGGTGGAAACATAATCAATATCTATATCACCTTTCTCAAAATGATCTCTAAGAAAGTGATATCTAATCTCAATGTGCTTGGTCTTACTATGTTGATTTGCATTTTTGGTTAGATGAATAGTACTAGTATTATAACAAAATATTTTAATATTTTTATAATGCAAATCATAATCAAGGAGAGTATGTTTCATCCAAAAGACTTGTGCACAACAAGCCCCCGCGGCAACATACTCCGCCTCGGCGGTTGATAGAGCTACGGAATTTTGCTTCCTAGAGGACCATGAAACAAGACAATTACCGAGAAATTGACATGTCCCACTAGTACTCTTTCTATCTACTCTACAACCCGCATAGTCGGCGTCCGAATAACTAATCATAGAAAAATCTATAGTTTTCGGATACCAAAGACCTAAACCAATCGTTCCCTTAACATATCGAATAATGCGTTTTACGGCAATTAAATGAGATTCCTTGGGACACGATTGAAATCTAGCACAAAGACACACACTAAACATGATATCCGGCCTACTTGCCGTTAAATATAAAAGACTACCTATCATGCTTCTAAACAATTTAATATCAGCATTTTTACCTTGTTCGTCCTTATCAAGCTTGGTTGTTGTAGCCATGGGAGTGTTGCAAGCTTTAGCGTCTTCAAGTCCAAACCTCTTCACGAGTTCCTTAGCGTATTTGGCTTGAGAGATGAAGTTCCCATCATGCAATTGCTTGACTTGGAGTCCAAGAAAAAAGTTGAGCTCACCCATGGAGGACATTTCGAATTCTTGTTGCATTACCTTTTCAAAATCCTTGCATAAAACTTCATTAGTAGAACCGAAAATAATATCATCAACATAAATTTGGACAATTAAAATATCATTATCAACATGCTTAGTGAAGAGAGTGGTGTCTACTTTGCCTTTAATAAAGTTATTTGAAATTAGAAAACTTGAAAGCCTTTCATACCAAGCTCTTGGAGCTTGTTTTAAACCATACAAAGCCTTATCAAGTTTGAAAACAAAATCGGGATGAATATGATCGATAAAACCGGGAGGTTGAGAAACATAAACTTCTTCATTAAGAAAACCATTTAAAAATGCACTTTTTACATCCATTTGAAAAAGTTTGAAATTTTTAAAAGATGCATAAGCTAGTGTTATCCGTATGGCTTCAAGCCGTGCTACGGGTGCAAAGGATTCCTCAAAGTCGATTCCCTCAACTTGAGTGTAACCTTGGGCCACTAACCTAGCTTTATTCCTAATGACATTTCCGGACTCATCCATCTTGTTTCTAAAGATCCACTTAGTACCAATTATTGGTCTATCGTGGGGCTTAGGAACAAGGTGCCAAACTTGGTTGCGCTCAAATTGATTGAGTTCCTCTTGCATGGCAAGCAACCAATATGGGTCCGTCTCGGCTTCGAGAATGCCTTTGGGTTCAAAATGAGAAATGAAAGCAAAGTTACCACATAGGTCATGGAGTTTGGAGCGCGTTATGACTCCTCTTGAAGCGTCACCGATGATGAGCTCCTTAGGATGATTTGTAGCATATCTCCAAGCTTTGGGAAGCGGTTGAGTGCTTTCCTCATTATCCTTTTGAACTTCACCTAAAGGTTCTTGCTTATCTTCTTGAGCGGGTGAGTCCTTCAAGGATAGTTTCTCCATGCTTTCACCTAATGGTTCAATCTCTACAACATTCTCAACAAACACATAAGACTCCTCAAACTTAACATGCATAGTTTCTTCAATAGTAAGTGA
The DNA here is from genome assembly GCA_038442645.1 of Agave tequilana. NCBI lineage: Eukaryota > Viridiplantae > Streptophyta > Magnoliopsida > Asparagales > Asparagaceae > Agave > Agave tequilana. The sequence continues at coordinate 86,778 of JAVJIF010033390.1, forward strand.
AGATCTAATGAAAACTCTATATGCTTTGCTAGTAGAGGAATATCCAACAAAGATAGCCTCATAAGCTTTAGCATCAAATTTACCCAAATTCTCTTTTGTATTTAAAACAAAACACTTGCATCCAAAAACTTTGAAATATGAAACATTTGGTTTTCTAAAATGATACATTTCAAAAGAAGTTTTAGAAGAATTTTTGCATAAATAAATACGGTTTGATATATAGCATGCGGTGTTTACGGCCTCGGCCCATAAATATTGAGGGAGGTCGTATTACTTATCATTGTCCTAGCCATCTCTTGAAGTGTTCTATTTTTCCTTTCTACAACTCCATTTTGTTGTGGAGTTCTAGGACAAGACATTTCATGCTTAATTCCCTTTTCATCACAATAAGTCATGAAGAGTTGGTTCACAAATTCACCACCTCTATCACTCCTTATTTTCAAAATCGGAAAACCTTTTTCTTTTTCAACTCTTTTTCTAAAAATCTTAAAGTGAGAAAAAGTTTGATCTTTATTTTGCAAAAAGAAAACCCAAGTAAATCGAGAGAAATCATCAACTAAAACAAATGCAAATCTACTTCCATTTAAGCTTTTAGTTTTAGTTGGTCCAAATAAATCCATGTGAATTAATTCTAGAGGTCTAGTTGACATGATATCCTTGATTGGTTTAAAGGAAGACTTGGTTTGTTTCCCAAGTTGGCACGCACCACAAATGCGGTCTTTCTCAAAACTCAAGCAAGGAATACCCTTCACCAATTCCTTTGAATTAATTCTATAAAGATGTTCAAAAGAAGCATGTCCTAATCTTCTATGCCAAAGCCATGAATTTTCATCAAAAGCATTTAAACACTTAGTAGAACACTCTACATTAAGCATGTCAATTATATAAACATTATCATCACGAAAACCGTTAAAATACAATCATTCGATTTAATATCAAAAATCTTACAAGAAGTGTCATCAAAAACAACTTTAAGACCACGATCACAAAATTGACTAATACTAAGCAAATTATGTTTCAAACCATCAACTAAAACAACATTCTCAATAATAGGAGATGAACCAATTTGAATATTACCAATACCAATGATTTTGCCTTTGGAATCATCCCCGAAGGTGACGGAGCCACCTTCCATGTACCTTGATAGGGTTGTGAAGTTGTTGATATCCCATGTCATGTGTCTTGAACAACCACTATCAAGGTACCACCGCTCCCTACGTCTTGGAGCCTTGGTGTGTACCTACATCAAACAAATTAGGGCTTGATTTTGGTACCCACATTTTCTTGGGTCCATGAGGGTTAGAACCATTAACCCAAACAAGATTATTTGAGCTATGCAATTTATCATAACAAAATTTAGCTAAATGTCCATTTTTGCCACAATATGTACATCTATAAACTCTACCATATTTAAATGCATAATGAGTGTGTGATTTGTGAGCATTGGCATTGTGAGCATGAAAAGATTTAGCATGAGAAGTATTATTTGAAGTGTGAGCATGTGGAATCTTAGCATGAGAAACTTTATCATGAGAAGTATTCTTTTTAGAAAATTTTTCTTCAAGCTTCTTAGTATTAAAAGCACAATCTTTTAAAACTTTTTCAAAATCACTCATTTTAGATTTAAGAGAAGAAATTTCTTTATTATCAACAATAGGGGTTTTACCCTTGCAAGAAATCTTATAAGCATCAAAATCATTTTGAATAACAACAAGATTGGAAGAAAGATCATCTTTTTCTTTTGTAACCAAAGCAAGTTGGTTTTTGAGAAAAGCAACTTCATTTTGCAATTTAAAGCATTCCATTTTCTTGTTATCATAAGTTTCGGAAAGTTCTACAAAAGCATGAACTAGAACTTCCTTACTCAAATCATCATCATTATCATCTATAGATTCAAGAGTTTGAGGGTTTACCTTGGGTGTGTTTGCCATGAAACACATGTTTGCGGTATCCACTTGTTCTTCTTCGGACTCGCTTTCCGAATCCCATGTGGCCTTGTAAGCTTTCTTTTCATCTTGTTTCTTTGGCTTGAAGGAGGAAGTCATTCTTTTCTTGAACTCCGGACAATCGGCCATGATGTGTCCGGGCTTTCGGCAATTGTAGCAAATGATCCTCTTCTCCTCTTTGCCTTCAAACTTTCTCCGGAAATTTTGCTTGTTCTTCCTGTACATCCTCTTGATGTTGCGCACTAGGAGGGAGAGCTCCTCATCTTCTTCTTCATCTTCTTCATCATCTTCAATGGTGGATGAAGACTTGAAAGCTATGGACTTTTTCTTTGTTGGAGCCGCCTCTTCTCTTGCCTTCTTCTCCATCTCATGGGTTTTTAGGTTCCCAATGAGATTTATGATGTCCATCTCGTCCTTGTCATTCACTCCTTTAAGGTGGTGGCCTTGATCTCCCAAGATGGAGGAAGAGCCCGTATCACCTTGCGCACCTTTTGATCATTGGAGATGACGTCACCTAATGAAGAAAGACCATTAGTGATTTTTGTGAAACGAGTAATCATGCAATCAATAGTTTCATCATCAAGCATCTTAAATGATTCATATTGAGACCTCAAGAGATCTATTTTAGCTCTCTTGACTTGTGAAGTCCCTTCATGCGTGACCAATAAGTGTTGCCAAATCTCATAGGCGGATTGGCAATGAATTACCCGTGTAAGGTCATCCTCATTCAAGGCGGTTAAAAGGGAGTTTTGGGCTTTGGAGTTAGCCTCATATTCTTTAAGGTCTAGGTCGGTCCAAGTGCTCTCATCCTCATCGGGTACTTCATAGGGTTTGGTAAGAGACTTAGCCACTAAGCTACCTATTGATTGCAAAAAGATAGTCATCCTAACCTTCCAAATAGGGAAATTTAGGCCATCAAATTTAGGTGGGGATTTAATGTTGTCAGCCATGTTTACTAGTGTATGTATGGATGAATGAAAGTGTTGATTAGCAATATTTTAGGATCTCTCTAAGGATGTTAAGCCACACCTAGAGTCCAAGCTCTGATACCAATTGAAAATCACCTAGAGGGGGGGTGAATAGGTGATGAAGCTAATCAAAGGGCAATTTAAAAAAATTATGAAGCAAGTGAATGCAAATGCAATGCAACAATCTCCCAAAACAAGACTAAGAGCCGTATGCCCCTTGCGGGGTTCTGAACTCCTTCCTCCGGCTTCCTCGTAAAATGAGTTAGAGGTGCGCAATGCAACCTTGTTGTATGGGATTTTGATTGACAAGATGAAGTATGATGAAAATGGCAATAGTAATCAAAAACACAAAGTAATAGCAAGGAAAGTAAACCAATCGCAAACACAAAGATATGTTATCGAGGTTCGAGCACCCAGCTCTACTCCCCGCCTTCCCCAGAAGGATTCTAGCTACTTCCACTATCACAAAGATCAATTACAATGGAGTACCCAACTCCTACAATTTCAGCACAATTGAATTCCTTAGTAATCAAAAGATCACAAACTCTCTCTTTCAAATATCTCTTCCCTTACAAAGGTCCTTAGAGAATATTGAGAAGGAATGAAGCTCTTGTGTAAGTGAAGAAAAATGAAATCAAATCAGAGAGTATTATCAAGAAAACACTTCTGAAATGAGTGAGAAATATCAGCACAAAAACCAAGAAAAATAGCTCTTTTGAATATCACAAACTTTGAATTTTTCTCTTGAATAATTGTTGTAAAGAAACTCTCCCCAAACACCCCTATTTATAGGAGAGGGCTAGGGTTTAGGGTTAGGAATTAATTACTGAAGATTAGGAAGTAATTAGTTCCAAATATACCCTCTAACGGATTTTTAATTTCAAAAATCAAGTTTAAAACAGCTATTAAAAAATCTGCCCGTTACTGTTCAACGGACACATCGGTCGACTGGCCCGGTCGACCGGTAGTTCAAAAAAATCAGACCGTTATGAACTATCGGTCGACCGATCCGGTCGACTGCTCCTGACTGAGACTTAAAATAAAATTCCGGTCGACCGATCCGGTTGACTGGAAAGATACAGAGAGTAGAACAAGGCTATCGGTCGACCGATCCGGTCGACTGATGCCTGACTGAGACTCAAAACAATATCCCGGTCGACTGTCGGTAGACTGTCGGTCGACCGACATATATGCACACGGATACGTGCACTCTGCCAGGACTTCGGTCGACTGGTCCGGTCGACCGGACCAGCCTGACACAGACACGGTCGACTGTCGGTAGACTGCCGGTCGACCGGGCCAGGTCAGAAAACGAAAATAAAACAGGATTTTGAAGAGAATAAAATTTTTATCAAAACTATTTTGAACACAAATTCAGTATATAACATAATAAAGAATTTGTAGAAGAAAGATTTAGTATTAAAATATTTTTGTATATTTTATAGGAAATAAGACATACGCGTGAAAACGTGTGTGTTTGAGCTTCAAACCTACTCTCTATTCTTTAACATGCTATAAAGCTAGAAAATAAAACCTAAGGACCTCTGAAGCAATCTTTGAGCTATCCAATGCCTTGCTAGTGCCTTCTCTTCTATGATCCTTCCTTGATGTGCAATTTGCCTTCAATGCTTGTTGGAACTTAGAAGTTTTTGCAAAAGCGAAGCGAATGAACTCTAAACATGGTACAAAACCTGAAACTCATCTTAGACAAAAGATTAGTACCAAATAGCACTTATTTGGTTTGTTATCATCAAAACACAAACAATGGAGAGTGTAACCTCTTGGGCCAACAGTATAAAGGTGGTATAAAATGCAAATATGTGTAACAATCACCAGGCGGTCGACCGGCAGGCCCCAACAGTCAAAAATTTGACTGTTGGCTGGTCGACCGACAGCAGAATCTTCTGCTGAGTTGGCTGCCAATGGCTATATTTTGAGAGGATATAAATAAGCCATCTCTTGGGCTGTTGTGTACAAGTTTTTGAGAGGGTTTCAAAACTAGTTTTTCTCATCTCTCTTAGAGGTTTTCTCCACTTGTTTTAGAGCTAATACTTCCATATCAAAAGGAGAGTTTTCCAGAGTGTTTTTCAAAAGAGATTTCGTGAGTTTTTCTCCACTACACTATCTAGTTTTTCTCACACAAACTTGAGCTTTCTATTGCTATATCAATCCTCTAGGGATCTTTGTTGTGAGAGTGTTTGTGGTGATCAAAGTGTAGAGATCACCGATTGTTCATCTTTGTATTTGAGGAGGCAAACTTGCGGGTTCGTGTTGTGATGATTTCTCGTGGGAGCTCGGTGTAGAGGTGCGGCCTCTGCAAGCTAATGTGCTTGCGTGTGTTGTTCTTGTGGGAACAAGAGAGGGACTAGTGAGTCCAAGAGTTCTAGTGTGAACTCGTTGTAGGTGTTGCGGCACCAAGTGATCTTGCGAGATCGATTCTAGTGAAAATCCTTCATAGTGTTGAAGGCGGGGACGTAGAGCAAGGGTGCTCGAACCTGGAAATAATTCTTTCGTGTTTGCGATTGCTTTCTCTCTCTCTCTCTCACTTGTGTTTATATATCTTGCATGCTTAAATTGCTTATCTCCTTATATGCTTGATATACTTGTGCTCAATTGATATATGCTTGGGATTGTTTGCTCACACTTGTATTCAATCAAGAGAGCCATAGTGGCACCTCAACTCTTAATCTAGAGGAATCTTGAGGAGATAGTCTATAGCCCTTCACTGGAAATTCGGCTACACTCTTGTGTTATATTTTGTGTGTTTAGCTTAATAGCTTTAGTTTGCTTAAATAATTTTTAATTTCGCATCAATTGTATTAGATTAGCTGGTACACTTATTCACCCTCCCTCTAGGTGTATTTTCACGGCCGGAGCTGGGTCCCTGGAGCCGTGCGCATGGCCGGAGGAGGTGGCGTTACGGCGATGCGGCTAGAAGAGGAAGGGGTGATGGGGTGAGGATGGTGATGATGTGGTGGCGGAGATGGTGGCTTGGTAGTGGAGTAGTGGTGGGTGGTGGTTGTTGTAGGTGGTGGAAATGGTGATGGTGGTACCCGAGAGGAGCCTGGCCAGGCTTGGGGTGGCTGACCGGAGGGATCACCGGCAAGAAGGAAGCCAAGTTGGAGTTTTGTAGGGAGAGGGGAAATAGAGAAAGTGAGAGTGGGTATTTAGAGAGAGGAAAGATGGAGGAGAGAAGGAGAGTGGAGGAGAGAGGTGGCCACCGAGGGCCTGCTCGGGGTTGCCGGAGGTGGGACACCGGGCGGAGGAGGCCGGGGAGCTGGTGGAGGCCGAGGTGGAGTCAGCTAAAGGAAAGGAGGAGAGGGGAGAGGAGAGAGCGTAGAGAGAGTGTAGAAGAGAGAATAAAGAGAGAAAGAGATGAAAAAGAGAGAGGGAGAGGAAGGAGAGGATCAACTGAGGAAAAAGAGGGAGAGGAGAAAGTGAGTAGAAGGGAAAAGAAAAGAGAAGAAAGAAGAGGAAGGAGAAGTTTATAGAAGGGGGAAGAAAGAAAAAGAAAAAGAAAAGGAAAACAAAGAAGAAGAAGAAAAGAAAAAAGGGAAAACAATTAAAAATAATAAAAATAATTAATAAATAAATAAATAAATAAAATAATAGATAAATGAGCTGGGCTCAGGGCTCAGACTGGGTTCAGATCCACATCTGGGCTCAGGGACCTAGGATTGAGTTAGGCTCCAGTTCACAGAATACGACCAAATACCAAATAAAAATACGAGAAAATAGAATAATACATGCAAAAAATTGAGACACATATCTGGGTACGTATCCCGGGAACAGGGTGTTACTGTTAGCCCAAGGTTACAATCACCCGGAATTTGAGTTTTGATGATTACAAAACATATATAGTTATTTGTACTAATCATATTTTAATGTTTAAGTGTATTACAGGGTTCTATGGATTCAAGTTGTGTTCTTCCCTAATGATGACTCAATTCGGGTTCTTTTGACTCAAGATGACTCAATTCGGGTTCAAGGATTCAGGCTATGCAACATTCCATGGAGAAGCCCTAATTTGAAGACCTTGTAGTCACCTAGAACCTTTGTAAGAATTAGTTTGTTAAGGAATGAGTCTATGATAAGTTGGCTCAAGAAAACACACACACACCTTCATTTTTCAAAATACGGTTTTTGTTTTGGGTAATTGATTTAGGTTCATGTCTTGATGGTTATACATGACTCAAATTATTTTATAATTTTACATCTTGTTTATATCATGTATACCAACCTTTATAACATGATACTTAATCATATAGCCTTACAAAATTATTTTGAAAACTTTTTAAAGTTCAAAATTTTTCCTAGAAAAATCCTGTTTCAGGCCCAACGGTCGACCGGGCGGTCGACCGGATCCATTTCAGGCTTGATCGGTCGACCGCACCGGTCGACCGGGCCTAGTGGACATGGCGTGCACGTTTGTGCACGTCTGTCCGTCGACCGGACCGGTCGACCGACTGAAAGTCCTTTGCTCTCGGGTTTTGTCGGTCGACCGGGCCAGTTCACCGACAGAACAAAGAAATATTTTTGTTTAGATTCCGATCAACCGACCGGTCGATCGAGTCCAACGGCTAGTTTGCCAATGGACTGTCGGTCGACCGGGCCGATCGACCGACAGCCGCCAGCAGCCCCAACGGCTACTTTTCTGATTTTTGTGTCTTGGATTTGATTGGGATTTGTGTGTCAGCTATTTCTGAAATTTTGCAGGCTATTTTCAGACCTATTTAGCTAGTTATAATGATGATTAGATCTCCTCTAATCCCTATAAATAGATGGCATTGGTCACTTGCAAAAATCAAGGAAAATACCCATTGTTTTCATGTTTCAAAAGAAAGAAAAGTTTTCAAAGCTCTCAATTTTCTAAGTGCATTCTTGGTTACTATTTTTCAGTTGTGTTTCAAGCTATTTATTACTACTTTACAACTGAATTTTTTTTCTCACTACACTTCTTGAGTCAAAAATCCTTCTCATTCTATAAGGAAGTTGTAAGAGAGAAGTTTGTGGTCTTGTTGATCACCTTGTTACTTGTTCTATCTTGTGTTGAGATCCCTCTTTATAGAGGGTTGGATTGGTGGGAGTTCGGTACTCCGGTCTTCGGTAGACCTCTTGTATTTCCTCGGTGGATATAGTGGAAACCCTTCATGGTGGTTGATTGTTACACAATTCTGCATATTTTACCACATTATTCCCATGCATATTACAATAAAAATATGATTTTTACTCATCTTCTCTCTATTTTTGCAGGTCCACAACTGAAATGAGAGAAAGCCCAAAATCTCTTTAATTAGCAATAATTAAATAGATTAATTCAAAAAGCCCAAAAGAGCCCAAATATAAATCCAGAATCCAGAGAGATCCGCGCGCCAACTCAACAGTCTAGAAGGCCACGTGGATAACAACCTCGCAACAAACTCACAACAAGAAGCAGTTGCCCAATAACCTCCAAGTTGCCGCAAAATCCGGGATTTTCCCGCCAATTTGCGGCAAGGATAAGGCAGTTGAGTCCTAGATTTTGCGCCAACAAACTGGGTTCTGGATCCTTCTCCTGAGGCCTATAAATACTTCACTTGGACCTGCGAGCAAAGACTGAAGAAGAATAGAAGAGAGAGGAGAGATTAGAAGTTGTAATTTTGTATTTTTCTCTAGGATTTTAGTTCTTTAGATCTCCTTCTTCTTCCCTAGAAATTTTGCAAGAGAGAGTTGTAAGAGAGAGAGAGAGCTTGTGTACATCAAGGAGTGACACTTTGTGAAGCAAGGATTGATCCATTCTCTTCTTCTCTACTTGAGCATTTTCTAGTAATTCTTGCTTTCTTTACTTCTTGCTTTACTTTACTTGCAATTTCAATTCATGCTTTGCTCTTCTTTTGTAATGGCTAGTAGCTAATTCTTTCTACCATGAACTAGCTAACCACTAACCTTGCTAACTACTAACTCATGGGTGATTGCTATATTTAATCTTGCAAGTTGTATGGTCTTCTCTTCTCCGATGGGTTACTTTCATGCTTGGCAAGTTCTTGTTGTAATTCTCCATATGATTCATGTGTGCCTCATTTAGAGCCTTGTCTTTGAACAAGTGCCTTGATGGAACATGGAGATGGATCACCAAACATATGCTATTTGTTATACAACTTCTTTACTTTTCATTAATGAATGTTGTATCTCCTTCCTTAGCATCCCTTGTGTGTCGCTCTTTTGATTCCATTATTGAAAGTCTAAATTGTAGGCCAATGACATCTATGAGGCTACAAGACAAGTCCAAGAATGATCACCCATCATCCAAGTGGGAAAGTAATTAGACCAACACACAAGACAAATCTATGCCGATGAATCAACATGAGGCACGCATCACCATCACGGAGTTTAGTAAGTCCTTAGCAAGGTAGTAAGGTTAGCTAGTCATGGTTTTCCATTCTTTAAATCTCTTCTAAAGTTTTCCTTTCTTTTAGTGTTAATACCTAATCCAATCTTGTTTTGATTTCTTTTCATTTTCCATCATGAACAAAGCCACCGATTCTTTCATTTCTTTTTCCAATTTGTTTTTATTCTTTTAAGACAAAGAAGAATCTTCGTTTTCTTTCCTCACTACCAACCGTAACGCTTCCATCGCAAGCTCTCCCTGAGAATCGACTCGGTATAGCTCTATGCTATAACGGAGATAGGAAAGGGTACATTGATTACATTTGAAATAAATTTGTGGAGTGATCAAAGCACTTGAGGTTGTTTCTAAACCTTATCTCTTTTACATAATATTTGTGCAATCTACCACACTACTCTTTCCCAATCAGTGGTGAAGGCGGGGACTAGAGCGGTGGCTCGAACCTCAAAACAAATCCCTTGTGTTTGCGATTGATTTCTTTATTGCCTTTTTATTGCTTTACATTTCTATCTTGTGATATCTCTTGTGTGCACTTCATTATTGCATCCATTTCATTACTTGCATTTTTCGGTCTTTACTCATCTCAACAAGAAAGCAATTACGCGCCTCAACTCATAATCTAGAGGAATCAAAGAGGAGAAGTTCTAGAGCCCTTCACAGGGAATTCGGCTTCAATTTCTTGTTTTGAGTGACTGTTTGCATCATATACACATACTTGTTTAAAAGATTATTAGAATAGCATTAACACCTATTCACCCCCCTCTAGGTGTTTTTCAATTGGTATCAGAGCTTTGGTCTCTAGGCTCTTGGCTTAACAACCTTAGAGAGATCCTATATTGCTAATCACTATTCATTTTTTCATCCTCATACACTTATTAAAATGGCCGAAGAAATTAAGACCCCACCCAAGTTTGATGGCCTTAACTTTCTCATATGGAAGGTTAAGATGACCGTATTTTTGCAATCCCTAGGAAGCCGGGTTGCAAAGGCGGTGACCAAACCATTTAGTGCACCCACTGGTGATGAGGACACTTTGTCCGATATTGACACTAAAGAGTTTGACGCTAATGCTAGGGCACACTATGCCTTACTTCAAGCTCTTAATGACGATGATATTTCTAGAGTCATTCATTGCAAATCCGCCCATGAGATTTGGACTCACTTGCTTGTCACTCATGAGGGAACTTCACAAGTAAAGAGGGCAAAAATAGACCTTCTTCGTTCCCAATATGAAAATTTTTCTATACAAGAGAATGAAACCATAGATGATATGGTTACTAAATTTACAAAGATTACTAATGGACTTTCTTCTTTAGGTGACGTCATTGACAACGACCAAAGAGTGAGGAAGATCATCTGTGCACTCCCTCCATCTTGGAAGTCAAAGCCACTACTTTGAAGGAACTCAATGACAACGAAGAGATAGAGCTTATAGGTCTCATTGGGAACCTTAAGACCCATGAGATGAAAAGAAAAGCAAGAGAAGAAATGGCTCCTTCCAAGAAGAAAGCTATTGCCTTCAAGAGTTCTTCCACCTACTCCGACGACGATGATGAAGAAGAGGATGATGAAGATCTTTCTCTTCTTGTAAAGAACGTTCAGAGAATGTACAACAAGGCAAAGTTCCAAAATAGAAGGAGATGGCAAGGTAAAGAAGAGAAGAAAATCGTTTGCTTCAATTGCCAGAAACTGGGTCACATTGTTGCGGAATGTCCGGAAAGAGCCAAACCCTCCACCTCCAAGAAGCCGTATAAAAAGAAGGCTTTAAAGGCTACTTGGGATTCGGAGAGTGAATCTGATAAGGAAGTCGACACCGCCAACATGTGCTTCATGGCAAATGAAAGCACAAGCAAGGTAACTCCCGATACTTCCATTGATTGTGATCTATCCATGGATAACTAGGAGAAGCTTTTGAAGAACTATCTCATAACTATGATTTTCTCAAAAGAAATACTTGAAAATGAAAATGGAAAATGAATCTCTCAATCACAAAGTTTTCATTCTTATAAAAGAAAAGGATGAATTGCTTTCTACTTTTGTTTCTACACAAAAGGACTTTGATAACTATAAAATTTCTTGCAAAGGTAAATTTTTACAAATTGATGAAAATGAAATTTCCACGCTAAAAGAGAAAATTGATTCATTAGGAATAGTTTTGAAGAAATGTGAATTTGATAAAAGTAGACTAGAGGCTATGTTTCCTAAGAAACAAGTCCCAAAGAAACATTCAATGCTATTCATGCTCATGTCCATAAATCACAACCTTTACATCATGCCAAGCACCCTAAACATGCCCACACTCCACACACACAACATGCATTCATGTATCGTAAAGTCTTTTCATGCACATATTGTGGCCGTAAAGGTCATTTGGTTAAATTTTGCTATGATAGGCTTAATGCATCACATAATCATGTTTGGGTTCGGAATACTAACTTTCAAGGACCCAAGAAAATTTGGGTACCAAAGTCAACAAATTTGTTAAATGATGTAGGTACTTTTCAAGGCCCAACGACGTAAAGGGTTGTGGTATCTTGATAGTGGTTGCTCAAGGCACATGACTTGGGATATCAACAACTTTGCAACCCTATCAAGATACCATGAAGGTGACACCGTCACCTTCGGAGATGACGCCAAAGAAAATTATTGGTATTGGTAATGTTAAACTTGGTACATCTCCTTTAATAGAAAATGTTATTTTAGTTGATGGCCTCAAGCATAATCTCTTGAGTGTTAGTCAACTTTGTGACAAATGTTTTGATATTATTTTTGATAACCTAGCATGTAGAGTTATTGATAGACAATCCAACACATGTATATTTTCCGGATTTCGTGAAAGCAATGTATACATGATTGACATGTCTAATATGCTATACAATGCTACTTGTTTGAAAGCCCTCGATGATGACTCTTGGTTGTCACATAGGAGATTAGGCCACATTTCTTTTGACCATCTATCTAGATTAAACAACAAGGAAATGGTGAAAGGTATTCCTTGCTTGAACTTTGAAAAGGACCGCATTTGCGATGCGTGCCAACTTGGGAAACAAACCAAGTCCTCTTTCAAGTCAATCAAGGATATCATGACATCTCGACCCTTGGAGTTGATCCATATGGATTTGTTTGGTCCTACTCAAACCAAAAGTCTAAGTGAGAATCGTTTTGCTTTTGTTTTAGTTGATGATTTCTCGCGTTTTACTTGGGTTTTCTTTTTAGAGCACAAAAATTAAGCCTTTTCATATTTTCAAGCCTTTAAGAAAAGAGTTGAAAAGGAAAAAGATTCTTCAATTTTAAGAATAAGAAGTCATAGAGGTGGTGAATTCTATAACCAACCCTTTACTACTTTTTGTGAAGAACATGGAATTAAGCATGAACTATCTTGTCCTAGAACTCCACAACAAAATGGAGTCGTTGAGAGGAAAAATCGTACATGACAAGAGATGGCTAGGACAATGATAAATGAATATGGTCTCCCTCATTATCTATGGGCCGAGGCCGTTAACACATCTTGCTACATATCAAATAGAGTTTTCTTATGCAAAAATACTTCAAAAACATCTTTTGAGATCTATTTTTCTAGAAAGCCAAATGTTTCATACTTTAAAGTTTTTGGTTGTAAATGTTTTGTTTTGAATACTAAAGATAATTTAGGTAAATTTGATGCAAAGTCTTATGAAGCAATTTTTGTTGGTTATTCTAACACTAGTAAAGCCTATAGAGTTTCAATAAGTCATCCTTGACTATTGAAGAATCTATACATGCAAGGTTTGAGGAATCTAATGTGTTTGTTGAGAATGTTGTAGAAATAGATCCCCTAAATGAAGACATGAGAAAATTTCTTTGAAGGACTCACCTAAACTTGAAGACATGCCAAAGGATGATGAAGGAAATGAGGTTCAAGAAATGAAATTCAAGAAGTTGAAGTAGAGACTACTCAACAACTTCCAAAAGATTGGAGATTCAATCCACATCATCCCAAGGATCTTATTATAGGTGAAATATCAAAAGGGGTAACTACTCGTTCTAAACTTCATGATCTTTGTAGACACTATGCATTTATTTCTCACTATGAACCAAAGAACATCCTCGAAGCCGAGGGCGACTCATATTGGTTGCTAGCCATGCAAGAGGAGCTCAATCAATTTGAGCGCAACCAAATTTGGCATCTTGTTCCTAGGCCCCACGATAGACCAACAATTGGTACTAAGTGGATTTTTAAGAACAAGTTGGATAAGTCGGAAAATGTTATTAGGAATAAAGCTAGGTTAGTGGCCCAAGGTTACACTCAAGTCGAAGGTATCGATTTTGAGGAAACCTTTGCACCCGTAGCACGGCTTGAAGCCATACGGATAACACTTGCATTTGCTTCTTATAAAGATTTTAAACCTTTTCAAATGGATGTAAAAAGTGCTTTCTTAAATGGATTTATTGAAGAGGAGGTGTATGTTGAACAACCCCCGGGTTTGTTGATCCTACACATCCGGATATTATTTTCAAACTTGACAAAGCTCTTTATGGTTTAAAACAAACCCCTTGGGCTTGGTATGAAAGACTTTCCTTATTTCTAATTTCTAATGGTTTTAATAAAGGTAAATAGATACTACTTTGTTTACCAAACATATTGAAAATGATATACTTATTATTCAAATATATATTGATGATATCATATTTGGTTCTACTAATGAAAATCTTTGCAAAGCTTTTGAATCATGCATGAAGGAGGAATTTGAGATGTCTATGATGGGCGAGCTTAACTATTTTCTTGATCTCCAAATCAAGCAAAGGAAGGATGGGATCTTCATCAATCAAGCCAAGTATACGAAGGAACTTATCAAGAGATTGGGGCTTAAAGGGGCTAAGACAAGCAAAACTCCCATGGCTACCACCACAAAGCTTGACAAGGATGAACAAGGTACAAGTATAGACATTAAGCTTTATCGTAGCATGATTGGTAGCTTGTTATATTTAACGGCTAGTAGGCCGGATATTATGTTTTGTGTATGTCTTTGTGCTTGATTTCAATCGTGTCCTAAAGAGTCCCATTTGATTGCGGTAAAACGCATTATTAGATACCTTAAGGGCACAATTGAAATGGGCTTGTGGTATCCGAAGACCGGACAATTTTTCATGACGAGTTTTTCGGATGCCGACTATGCGGGTTGTAGAGTGGATAGGAAGAGTACAAGTAGAACATGTCAATTTCTCGGTAATTGTCTTGTTTCATGGTCTTTCAAGAAACAAAATTGTGCACAAGTCCTTTGGATAAAACATACTCTCCTTGACTATGATTTGCATTTTGACCATATTAAAATATTTTGTGATAATACTAGTACTATTCATATGACTAAAAATGCAAATCAACATAGTAAGACCAAGTACATTGACATTCGGTATCACTTTCTTCGAGATCATTATGAGAAAGGTGATATTGATATTGAATATATTTCTACCGATTTTCAACTTGCCGATATTTTTACAAAACCACTAGACTATGCTAGATTTTCTTTTATTTGTGGTGAATTGAATGTTTGTGTTATGGAATCATGAAGAAATTTTTTTTAACAATGTTTACCCTTTTTGATGTATGATAAAAGGGGGAGAAAAAGTTAGTTTTGAGTTTTGAGTTTTAAGCTTTAAGCTATAACAAGTTAGTTTTGAGTTTTTGAGTTTTAAGTTATAATAAGTTAGTTTTGAGTTTTGAGTTTTAAGTTATAACAAGTTAGATTTGAGTTTTAGATTTTGACTTATAAAAAAATTCGTTTTTGAGTTATTGTTTGTTTGAGCAATATGTCTTTCTTGCCAAGTTTTTTACTTTTCATATATAGCATGATTTGAGGGGGAGCCTCCAAGCTCCTTCCTATTTTTCCATTTTTAAAAAATAACTCATATGTTTTGTCATCATCAAAAAGGGGGAGATTGTTGGCCCAAGGTTACAATAACCCGAAATTTGAGTTTTGATGATTATAAAACATATATAATTATTTGTACTAATCATATTTTAGTGTTTAAGTGTGTTTCAGGGTTCTATGGATTCAAGTTGTGTTCTTCCCTAATGATGACTCAATTCGGGTTCTTTTGACTCAAGATGACTCAATTCGGGTTCAAGGATTCAAGCAATGCAACATTCCATGGAGAAGCCCTAATTTGAAGACCTTGTAGTCACCTAGAACCTTTGTAAGAATTAATTTGTTAAAGAATGAGGCTATGATAAGTTGGCTCAAGAAAACACACACACACACCCCTTCATTTTTCAAAATACGGTTTTTGTTTTGGGTAATTGATTTAGGTTCATGTCTTAATGGTTATACATGACTCAAATTATTTTATAATTTTACATCTTGTTTATATCATGTATACCAACCTTTATAACATGATACTTAATCATATAGCCATACAAAATTATTTGAAAATTTTTTAAAGTTCAAAATTTTTCCAAGAAAAATCCTGTTTCAGGCCCAACGGTCGACCGGGCGGTCGACCGGATCCATTTCAGGCTTGATCGGTCGACCACACCGGTCGACCGGGCCTAGTGGACTTGGCGTGCACGTTTGTGCACGTCTGCCGGTCGATCGGACCGTTCGACTGACTGAAAGTCCTTTGCTCTCGGGTTTTGTCGGTCGACCGGGCCAGTCGACCGACAGAACAAAGAAATGTTTTTGTTTAGCGTCCGGTCGACCGACCGGTCGACCGAGTCCAACGGCTAATTTGCCAATGGACTGTCGGTCGACCGGACCGGTCGACCGACAGTCGCCAGCAGCCCCAACGACTACTTTTCTGATTTTTGTGTCTTGGATTTGATTGGGATTTGTGTGTCAGTTATTTCTAAAATTTTGCAGGCTATTTTCAGACCTATTTAGCTAGTTATAATGATGATTAGATCTCCTCTAATCTCTATAAATAGATGGCATTGGTCACTTGCAAAAATCAAGGAAAATACCCACTGTTTTCAAGTTTCAAAAGAAAGAAAAGTTTTCAAAGCCCTCAATTTTCTAAGTGCATTCTTGGTTACTATTTTTCAGTTGTGTTTCAAGCTATTTATTACTACTTTACAACTGATTTTTTTTTCTCACTACACTTCTTGAGCCAAAAATCCTTCTCATTCTATAAGGAAGTTGTAAGAGAGAAGTTTGTGGTCTTGTTGATCACCTTGTTACTTGTTCTATCTTGTGTTGAGATCCCTCTTTGTAGAGGGTTGGATTGGTGGGAGTTCGGTACTCCGGTCTTTGGTAGACCTCTTTTATTTCCTCGGTGGATATAGTGGAAAACCTTCACGGTGGTGAAGGCGGGGACGTAGAGCGGTGGCTCGAACCTCGAAACAATCCCTTGTGTTTGCGATTGATTTCCTTATTGCCTTTTTATTGCTTTACATTTCTATCTTGTGATATCTCTTGTGTGCACTTCATTATTGCATCCATTTCATTACTTGCATTTTTCGGTCTTTACTCATCTCAACAAGAAAGCAATTACGCGCCTCAACTCATAATCTAGATGAATCAAAGAGGAGAAGTTCTAGAGCCCTTCACAGGGAATTCGGCTTCAATTTCTTGTTTTGAGTGACCGTTTGTATCATATACACATACTTGTTTAAAAAGATTATTTGATTAGGATTAGCACCTATTCACCCCCCTCTAGGTGTTTTTCAGTTACAATCTAACCACCTCATAAAAATTCCGTCCTCAAAATTTCGATAAGGGAGGAGACAAACACAGAAGATATAAGAATGATAATCACATCAGGATAAAATGGAGATGATAATAAAAGATTACTAACTTAGGGTACAAAAAGTCAGGGTAGCGGTCACGGGGACACTTTCAAGGTTCTTGCTCTGGGTTCGGGGACACTGGCGGCACCAAAAGTGCTGGTGGAACTGGTACAGTATTCTTGATCTTTCTGAACGGACAGTCATAACGCCCCGATCCAGTGGATACGGGGATGCTACTGTGACTTACATATACAGGGCGGAAATACTCTCACAGATGTACATTAACCATCAGTACATGCAAGAATCAGAGTACAGAAGCGCAGTGGTAATATACAGTCTAATAAAATAGTACAAGTACATTGTTAATAGGGAGCGTGATCCTACTACATGAATATTACATCACTAGATGGTGAAACATACGATTTACAAAGTGATTTACAAAGTACAAAAGCTGGAAAAGGCTCATGAGTTGCAAAAAAAAAATCTCAAGAGCCGGTCAAGAGGGGGCTGAAAGGGAAAGAGCTATGGCTGGTGCAATAGCTCAACAAGAAAAGCCTGACCAAGAGCGAAAGGATTCACTACACTCCAAGCTCCAGAAACTAGACATGAAGGTCCAGGGGTTGTCAGAAAGCAATCCAATGAGTACGTAAAGTGAAGCCATAGCGTGCACAGGCAAACACACGTGTAAATGATCAAAGTGACATGGCTCAGTCATGCAAGTACAAGCAAGTCACACAAAGCGATATAAAAGTAAATAGATCCGAGAGAAAATCAGGAGTTTAGAACAAAATACATAGGCATGGTATCATGCAAGAGGCGAGCAAGTTACTTTAATAACACACAATAATAATAATCAGTATCATTTATTATTTTAATCATTCCCTTCTAGTGTCTCATACACTGCAGTTCACATAGGAGTCTGTACTCCAGCAGAACTCATTTGAACCATGGCACCCGGATACCATTATCCAAATGAGGGAGTGATCGAATAATATACGTTCCTGATATCATTATCCTGGGTAATGAATCAGGTATTTAATCATGCAAGTACAAGCCAAAAAATAAGAAAGTGACAAAATCTAGTATATTAGCTTAGAAAACCATACAAAAAGAGTATTCAGCTGAAATCATACAATATGAATTGATGAACTATAACACCATGGCAAGCCAAATGCATAAGTAAATTAATGTACTAAATTTTGAGTTATCCAATAATAATAATAATCAGTACCACCTGATATTTCAATCATCCCCCTACCAGTGTCTCAAACTACTGGCAGTCCATACTAGGGCTCGTACGTCAGCAGAAGTCATTCAGATCTGATATATGAGTACCAATACCCGAACGAAGGAGAGACCAAATATCACACGTTCCTAATGTTATTATTGTTTGGTTATTAAATTATTATTACTATAATTATTCATCCAATTCATATGCTTTGGTATGTGTCCTAGCGTCCCAGCACATATACATCCATTTATGAATAAGACGAGTTGTTATGGAGGATTAACGAACTATATTTACAATAGGTCCCGTACATACCAGGGATAACAACCCTTTCGTTGTTCCAGTGCTGAGCTGGAAGCCTGCCGTTAGGCATAATGGAGGGGAAGGGTCTTATTTGTATACACATGCAGGAAGTACATATATATAAGTAGGGGTGCCAGCACACCCGTCAGAACACCTGAAAGCCCTCAGGTAGAACTGAAGTTTGAGTTACGGAACATTCCTAACCATTGTAAACACAAACACATATTGATATCCATCAGTTTCACCCATTTTAGTTTAAGTTGTCTGATTATTATAGATTTTAAGTTATCGATTTATGGGGAGTAATAGGAATATCATAGCAGGAGGAATATGAGTAATACAGGAGTACAAAATGTCAGGTGTATAACATGATAATGTTGTCAAGTCCTTATAAAAGAGATAATCATAAATCAGGCAAGTAACCGGTCAGGTGACAAGTGTTCGGGGTCAGGTGGAGTACAACATTACAGGCGATTGCCAAAAACACAGAGTTTAGGAAAGTGTTTATCTGATTTATGCTGACTCTAAATCTTACAATTTAACCATGGTAGTAAGGGTAATGCAGGTCGAATCCACATGGAGGAATGCAATAGAAGATTTTCGGTATTACTTAAAACACTAAATTGGTTAAGTATTCTTCTAAATAAAAAACTCTATGTCAAGTGTTAGAAGTAGAAAAGATGAAGATAGAGTTGGATTAAAAACTAGGGTTTTGAAAATATTAAGGAGCAATGCTTACTAATCATCTACCACCACTAATTTTCTAACCTATCATAAAAACTATACCTTAGAGTTGCATTCAATTCAAGTAAGATACATAGGATGTAGAAACCCTATTTGAAATAGTCACTAGCCAAGACCTAACATTAAACTATCAAAATTTTCAAGCTTAAAATTAGAAGAATAACTAGCATTAAACATCAAGTCTATCTAAGCATAGAATATGAAAAATCATTGGGAAGTATTAGCAAATAATAGTTTTAACTATCGTCATATGCCTTCAAGAGTATTAGCTATTTCTAGGATTTAAGCAGGTATTGTGTCCAACAACTTATTCTAATATAGAATTAGAAATAGTGATGGGCAAAGATTAATAAGCCATGAAAAAGATTAGCTACTCGTAAGAGAATCTAAAGAAAGTATGATAAAAGAGAAAGCAAGTAAAGAAAGCAATTAAATAAAGATAAATTGGAAAGAAGAACCTTATTATTGATGTTGTCACCCTCAATTACTACCGCCCCCTCAGCTTAAACTAGAACTAAACCCTAAAAATTACAATAAAATTTAGAAGAGAAACTAAAAAAAATCCTAAATTATGATCTCTGATGTGAAGATGCTTAATTATGAGAGATTTCAGCTCTTTAAATAGGCCTCAGAGCCTATTACAATAAGATTTAATTCAATTCTAAACTGATATATAACAAGTCGGTGTGTTGGTTACTGAATATGACTCATCAGATGGCTGAATTGGATAGAGTGATCATATAAAAACTGTAGCCCTTTAAATCCTCTTTCTATAGCATCTTGAATCATCGAATTTGAATATCTATAGTGAACGTTATGATCTGAATGCTAGGAGGTGTCCAGTCTGAATCCAAGTCTGATTGATTTTGAACTCCATTTAATTTGAATTGTCCTTCTTATCTCTGATTAGTCTCTAATTTTGCATAATTTGTATCACATCTTCACATTGATTTCATATTAAATTCTACTAATAAAGCTTTGCTTGCTTGATTCTAGGTCCATGGTGTGCAATGAAGAAGAAGACCCTAAATCACCATTTAATTGGTGATTAAAAGCCTATTAAAGATAGCCATTGACCTAGAGAGCTGATTTTGTGAAAACCAGGGGCTGCAAAGATGAAACCTGGCACAGGGCCTGACAGGGGACAGACGGGACCGCGCGCGGCCACCGTAGGGCTGCGGCTGCGGCCGCGCTTCGGGCCAGGGTTTGTCCCCTGGCCCCCTTCTTCCCTGATGCCTATATATACCCCCCTGGGTTCCAGAACAAGGAGATATACAGAGTTTTAGGGTATTTTTCATTTCCATGTTGTAGTTTAGTTTAGGTTATGTTAGTTCTTCTTCTCCCTCTTTGTATTTTCCATTTTATAGATCTTGTAAAAGGGAGAGAGAGTGGTTCATGCTTGGAATGCAAGAGTGCTTGTAATAGAAGGTGACAATCTATGAAAGGTGCTCTCTTTATCTCCCTATGTTTTCTTCTCTCTAATCTCTTTTATATGTGTAGCTAGTCTTTTCTCTCATGGTAACTAACTACTAACCACCAACTTGCTAACTTCTTTTATGATAATCCACATGAATCTAATAGCCTCGTTTTGGCCTTGCTCTTGCAAGAGCCATTGATGGCTCATGATGATGGATCTAACACTCTAACTTCCTAACCACTAACAAGCTAACATTACTTTATTTCATGCTGCCCTTATCGGGTTTTGATGATTTAAGTGTAGCTTGCACTTGTTTGTTGAGTTGGGTTGTGATGAGTTACATACGGGTCATGCTTTGAATCGCTCTTGAACCAAGGACTAGCGATGGCCAATGATACATGTGAGGTAACTATCACTAAGAGGTTAGCATGTTGGTGGAGTCATTAGTAGTTAGTGCCATGAGTTTTCTTTCTTTTCCACTTTGTTTTAAAAATACAACAAAAACCACAAACATATTCTTTTCTATGTTTCCCATTTCTTTGTGTTTCACCGTACTTCTCTTTTCATTCTTTTCTTTCTTTTCTTTTCATTCTTTAAAACTTTGAAGAATCTTTAACAAACATATGAATCAACCGGTAAAGCTTCTATCGCCTCCCATCCTTGTGGATTCGACTCGTTTTAGCCTCTATGCTATAACGGAAGTATCGAGGAAGCCAAAGCACACACTTTAAATCTTCATTTCAAAACATACACTTTTTGTGCGCGGTTTTACCCCGATCAATCTCCAATTAGGATTACCTTTATCCCATCCATCTTCTATATCTTTTGATTTTGAGTTTGAATTGTGAAGATGATGATTTATCCTTTTCTCCTCTTGATTTCAATTAATTTAAATTGAAATCCAAATTTAGATAGGACTAGGGATAAAATAGAAACTTCTTGTATCTTTATCTTCTTATTTAAATAACTGCACACCATAATTAAAAAGAATATTGAATAAAGAATAATAAAGGATAAATGTGCAGAAGTGATGATAATAATGTAAAATTGAGATGCAATCACACCCCACACCTATCTTTTGATCATCCTCGAGTAAAACTAGACTAAATTAACTTAACTCATTTTCCTAAGAATCACGGTTGCACTTAGCATGACAATAAGCCATTATACCTCAAAGTTACCCCTAGAGGACGAGTTTTATCTCGTGAAGGTTTTCAGTGAATTACACCCATAAAATCCATAAAGAATGAAAAATAAAGTGTTAGTGTTTTCAAAATTCATTTTGAAATAGAAAAATATTTGAAAGATTTTTGCAAAAATCAAGTTAATCTATAAGTCTTAGGATCACCTCATTATTCATTCTTATACTTAGTCTTTATGCAAGTATTTATTATCAATCTAGGTTAGGATTAAAAACTGAATTCCTCACTTAGTCTATTATTTTACCCCAAGTTATATGCAACTTTGTGATCGTGGATTTTTACTCGGGATTCTTCAACTCCAACTCCTATGTCTTATATTAATATATATATATATATTTTTTTTTTGAAAGAAGTTCGAAGTATTACCACTTCGTTGCCCTTTAAGCACTTCTTTTTTTTTCTTTTTTAATATATATAACTCATCTAATTTTCTTTTATGTAAGTATCAAGACTTCTTGAGACCCTAATACCTAACTAATTTATTAGTAGATGTATAAATAAATAAATATATACACACATACATACATACATACATACATATATATTTCAAACTTACCTAATTACCTTTTGCATAAATACAAAGACTTTCTTATGTCAAAACACCTAGCTAATTAATAATTAGATTTATTTATTTTGCATATATATATTTTTTTCTAAGGCACAAGAGTCTTTGTTTTGAATGCTAAGTGTGTAAGTGTATAAAATATGCATATTTTATCAAGGTAGAAATCAAGACTAAATTAATTTTTCAAGTTTTCCTCCTAATC
This sequence comes from Agave tequilana, assembly GCA_038442645.1. Classification (NCBI taxonomy): domain Eukaryota; kingdom Viridiplantae; phylum Streptophyta; class Magnoliopsida; order Asparagales; family Asparagaceae; genus Agave; species Agave tequilana. The sequence goes on from JAVJIF010033390.1 coordinate 109,440, forward strand.
CTAAAAATCAAACAAATAATCTTATTTTGACCAAGTATTAAGAAATCCTAATTATGATTTTCTTATTCCTTAAAATTAACTTAATTACTTATAAAAATAAATCAAAATATTGTTTTCATTTTCAAAAAGTTTTTTTTATTATTAGTAACCTACCTATGTTAGTATGTTAGTAAATTGTTTTTATCATGTTAAGTATGTTACATGTTAGAATGTTAGATGTTACATATTAGACCCTCCCTCGCACCTATCTCATGCATTGTCCTCAATGTATGAATGAATGCATGTATGCATGAAATAAAGTGAAAAAAAAGTGATGTTATGTTGCCAATACATTCGGTCAAGTAGACCCATGACTGTTTCATCCTCCGGAGCTGATTGCAAATGGTTTTAAACGTTGATTATTCACCTTGAATTCAATTTCGTTCTTTATGTCACATGTTTCTGCTGCTCCATGTGAAAACACAGTCCTAACAACAAATGATCCTGTCCAACGCGATTTCAACTTTTTGAAAAAAGATGAAGTTTAGAATCGTAGTGTAAGACTTTTTATCCGGGACAAAAGTTTTTCTCATGATAAGTTTATCATGAAAAACCTTAACCCTATTTTTTATAATCTTTGCATTTTCGTAAGCCTCGTTTCTCAACTCCTCATGTTTGATAATTTGCAATTTTTAAAGTGCACCATCCTTATCTAAATCAAATTTTAGTTACTTAATAGCCCGTAAGGCTCGGTGCTCAAACTTAATAGGAAGGTGACAAGTTTTTTTCAAAACTAACCTATATGGAGACATCTGTAAAATTGTTTTAAAAGAGGTCCTATAAGCCCATAAGACATCTACTAATTTGGTGGACCAATCTTTTGGTTTTGACTCAAGTTTTCTCCAAGATAAGTTTGATTTGTCTATTTGAGACTTCCACCTGCCCACTAGTTTGAGGATGGTATGGTGTCGATAACTTATGAGTTATGACAGATTTTCGCGTAAGAGCTTTAAAAGTTCTATTGCAAAATGTGAGTCATTATCACTAATTATGGCACGCGGAGTTCAGAAGTGTGAGAAGATGTTTTTATTGGCCCAAGGTTACAATCACCGGTTTCTTATTTTGATGATAACAAAACATATTGAAAAACACCTAGAGGGGGCTGAATAGGTGTTAAAGCTAATCTAATGATCTTTTTAAACAAGTATGAAAAATGATGCAACGATCGCCCAAAACAAGACTAGAAGCCGAATACCCGGTGAAGGGCTCTGAACTCCTTCCTCGTGATTCCTCTAGATAAGAGTTTGAGGTGCGTATTGCAATCTTGTTGTATGAGTGTTAATCGACAAATTAGCAAGGAATGAAAAGGATGCAATGATGAAGTGCACACAAGATATAACAAAAGTTAGAAATAAAGAGCAATATCACAAGCTAAAATTGAAGAGCAATAAAAGTAGCAAAGAAAAGAAATCAATCGCAAACACAAAGGGTTTGTTTCGAGGTTCGAGCCATCGCTCTACGTCCCCGCCTTCACCACCGTGAAGGGTTTCCACTATATCCACCGAGGAACGATTACAAGGTCTACCGAAGACCGGAGTACCGAACTCCACCAATTACAATCCTCTACCGAAGAGGGATCTCACACAAGAAGAACAAGTAACCAAGTGATCAACAAGGGATCACAAAACTTCTCTTTACAACTTCCTTATAGAATGAGGAGGGTTTTTGGCTAAAGAAGTGTAGTGAGAAAACAAGCTCAGTTGTGAATGAAAATTGCTTGAAAAACAACTGAAAAACAATAGCCAAGAATGCACTAGAGAATTTGAGAGCTTTTGAAACTTTTTCTTTCTTTTGAAAACTTGAAAAACTAGGTATATTTCTTGTATTTTGCAAGTGCCCAATCCCACTATTTATAGGGATTAGAGGAGATCAAAATATGATTAGGACTAGGTTATTAGGTCAGAAAATAGCTGTCAAATTTCAGAATTAGCTGACACAAAAATCTCCAACGAATCCAAATACAAAATCTCAGAAAACTAGCCGTTGGCAGCTGGAGACGGCTGTCGGTCGACCGGCAGTCCAATTGTCAACTAGCCGTTGGACACGGTCGACCGTCGGTCGACCGGACGCCAAAAGGAAATTTTTGTTATGAACGACCGACGGTCGACCGACAAGAAACAGAGAGCAAAGAGGTTTCAGTCAGTCGACCGGTCGGTCGACCGACAGACGTGCACAAAACATGCACGCCCTGGTCTCAAGGTTCGGTCGACTGGCCAGGCCTGGAATAGACCGGTCGACCGGCCCGGTCGACCGACAGGCCTGAAACAGAATTTTTATAGGATTTTCTGAACTTTGGAAAATTTTCAAATTAATTTTGTAAGGAAATATGACTAAGTATCATGCTGAAAAGGTAGGTATACATGATGTAAACAAGATATAAAATATTTAAAATTTTGAGTCATGTATAGAAGTTAAAGCATGAACTTAAATCAAAACCAAAATAAAAACTGTATTTTGGAAAATGTGTGTGTTTGCTTGAGCCAATATAACACAGCCTCATTCTTTAACAAACTAAGTCTTACATAGGTTCTAGGTGACTACAAAGTCTTCAAGTGGGCTCCTCCATATGTGATCTTGACAATCTTGTATCTTGAACCCGAAATGAACCAACTTGAGTCAAAACGATCTTCCTTTAGGGAAGAGCACACCATGAATCCTTAGAACCCTGAAACACACTTAAATACTAAAAATGATTAGTACAAATAACTATATATGTTTTGTAATCATCAAAACTCAAAAACCGGTTGATTGTAACCTTGGGCCAACAATCTCTCCCTTTTTGATGATGACAAAACATACTAGTTATTTAAAAAATATGGGAAAAGAGCTTGGAAGCTCCCCCTCAAATCATGCTATGTATAAAAGAATGGCTATATGTATAAATGAATGGCTATATATATAATAGATAGAAACTAAGAATTTAGAGAGACATACAAAACACATTTCTCAAAATTCTTTTCTTAACTCAAAAATAAAAACCCAAAATGTATAACTCCAAACTAACTTGTTATTACTCAAAAGGCAAGATGCATAACTCCAAAATATAAAAACTTAATAATGCATAACTTCAAAGTGTTAAAACTCAAAAATACATAACTCCAAAGTTAAAAATAACTAACTTTTTCTCCCCCTTTTTGTCATACATCAAAAAGGGTAAACATAGTTTTTTTTTAAAAAAAATTCTTCATAAATCCATAACACAAACATTCAATTCACCACAAATAAAGAAAATCTAGCATAGTCTAGTGGTTTTGTAAAAATATCGGCAAGTTGAAAATCGGTAGAAACATAATCAATATCAATATCACCTTTCTCATAATGATCTCTAAGAAAGTGATACCGAATGTCAATGTGCTTAGTTTTACTATGTTGATTTGCATTTTTAGTCATATGAATAGTACTAGTATTATCACAAAATATTTTAATATGGTCAAAATGCAAATCATAGTCAAGGAGAGTATGTTTCATCCAAAGAACTTGTGCACAACAAGCTCCGGCCGCAACATACTCCGCCTCGGTAGTTGAAAGGGCTACCGAATTTTGCTTTTTGGAAGACCAAGAAACAAGTCAATTACCAAGAAATTGACATTTCTACTTGTACTCTTCCTATCTACCCTACAACCCGCATAGTCGGCATCCAAAAACTCGTCATGAAAAATTGTCCGGTCTTCGGATACCACAAACCCATTTCAATTGTGCCCTTAAGGTACCTAATAATGCGTTTTACCGCAACCAAATGGGACTCTTTAGGACACGATTGAAATCGAGCACAACGACATACACAAAACATAATATCCGGCCTACTAGCCGTCAAATACAACAAGCTACCAATCATGCTACGGTAAAGCTTAATATCTACACTTGTACCTTGTTCATTCTTGTCAAGCTTGGTGGTAGTTGACATAGGAGTTTTGCTTGTTTTAGCTCCTTCAAGCCCAAATCTATTGATAAGTTCCTTTGTGTACTTGGCTTGATTGATGAAGATTCCATCCTTCTTTTGCCTGATTTGGAGACCAAGGAAATAGTTGAGCTCACCCATAATAGACATCTCGAATTCTTCCTTCATGCATGATTCAAAAGCTTGGCAAAGATTTTCATTAATAGAACCAATATGATATCATCCACATAAATTTGAACAATAAGAATATCATTTTCAACATGTTTTGTAAACAAAGTAGTATCTATTTTTCCTTTCTTAAAACCATTAGAAATTAGAAAAGAGGAAAGTCTTTCATACCAAGCCCTAGGGGCTTGTTTTAAACCATAAAGAGCTTTGTCAAGTTTGAAAACAAATCCGGATGTGTAGGATCAACAAACCCGGGGGTTGTTCAACATACACCTCCTCTTCAATAAATCCATTTAAGAAAGCACTTTTTACATCCATTTGAAAAAGCTTAAAATCTTTATAAGAAGCAAATGCAAGTGTCATTCGTATGGCTTCAAGCCGTGCTACTGGTGCAAAGGTTTCTTCAAAATCGATACCTTCGAATTGAGTGTAATCTTGGGCAACTAACCTAGCTTTATTCCTAATAACATTTCCCGACTCATCCAACTTGTTCTTAAAGATCCACTTAGTACCAATTGTTGGTCTATCGTGGGGCCTAGGAACAAGATGCCAAACTTGGTTGTGCTCGAATTGATTGAGCTCCTCTTGCATGGCTAGCAACCAATATGAGTCGGCCTCGGCTTCGAGGATGTTCTTGGGTTCAAAGTGAGAAATAAAAGCATAGTGTCCACAAAATTCATGAAGTTTAGAACGAGTAGTTACCCCTTGGTAGGGGTAAGATCAGTGGAAGGTATCCGTGCCTAAGCAGCGGGCCTAGTTATACCAGACCACTGTTCTTCGAGGTTTTACCTCATCAATCCCCAACCTTTGATACCGATTTGGAAAGAGTCAAATTCTAATCAAGTTTCCCCTTAGGTCAGTCTCCTATTTGAGTCCGAGATGTCTCTAAGGCAAACGTCAACTCAGTTTTAGTTAGGCTTGGGTTAGTGAGTGGGGAGATTATTTTTAGGCTAAGAGAGGGTAATGACTTTCCCACTTTATCTTGTTTATAGGATAAGCCCTTAGTTCAGTTTAGTGTAGTTGATTGGTAGTGTAAAATGCATAATTGTCATCATATTTACCATCACATTTTCATATTTATTCATATAATTCTGCACATTTACTAATATTTTGTTATTTAATGTGTGCAGGCCTTGAGTATTGAATTAAATAAAGAATTAAAGCTTAATGAAGCCCAAAAGCCCATATCCAAGCCCAAGTCCAAGCCCAGGTGCAAAAGTGCAATTAAAAGAAGTCAAAAGTGCAAATACAAATTGTAAAAATGGCAAATACTACAAAGAGGGAAAGGATAGAATTCTATTCTACCCTAAATGCTTGATGGATGAGGATAAATAAGAGTGCAAGGATGAGATACGTTTTTGAAGGGATTTAGATTTAGGGTAACTTGATTTCTAAGTTATCTCGAAAATCCAAAATGAAGAGCCAGGATCCAGCTTCCAGAAGCATACGCCCAGATGGACGGATCAGGAGAAGCCACGCGCCAAAGCGCGTGGCCATCTGCCACTGTATGGCCGCGGAAACGCGGCCCAAGCCGCGTTTCCGCGACAAACAAGATGAGTTTAGGGAACAGATTTCGTGGAGGAGTTTATCTGGGACTCTATCACCTTTTGCACCTATAAATACCCCTGCAGACGCAACAGGGAGGGCATCCAGAGAAGATTAGGGTTTTTCTTTAGCTTTTACTAAAATTTCTGCACGTTGTAATTTCATTTTAAAGGCTTTGTGGAGAAGAAGGAGCTTGTATTTGGAGACATACTTTCGAATAAAGGTTACTTTCTTTTGCATATTTAATTCTTGTTAATTTTTATTTCTTTTCTCTGCGATTAATTGCTTCGGTTTTCATCTGTGATCTCTTGTTTTGTTTCTTCTTCTTTTCTTCTAATTAAAAAAAGAAAATGAAAAACAATATAAAAAAAATAATTATAAAAAAAAATGATGTCTAACTAATTCTTTGTGTGGTTTGCTGATCTCTTAAGCAACCCTAGGGCAAGTTAGGATTTGAATCGATTGATGACCAGTTTTTAGAAACCCTAGGTCTAAAGATTGTTTTTCTTGAAGATTAAACTGATGATTAGATTTCTTAATCTAGGTTGCATATTTAAATAACTCCTCATGCCTTCATACTTAAGAACTAGGACAGCCTAAATTTAAGATTAGTCTTTTCTTAAGCTGTACTTAGATGTTAGGATGAAACATTGTTTAGTTTTTGATAATGCAACTTAGTTAGATTCTAGTATCATATTTTCTTGCTTGAATCACTTTTAATAATCTAGGGTAAATCACATTTATCTCAAGATGAATTCAACATCCAAGACTTGCATGGTGGGTTGTGGTAGTAGATCAGTAAAATCATACTTCTTTATTCATATACACTTCAAATCTAATCCCTTCTTTGTTTTATTCAAAGCATACAGAGGAATCGGCCGAAAAGCTTGCATCGCATCCTTCCCTGAGGATCACGACCCGCTTTGGCCCTTGCTACAGCGGATAGCATTGAGACTAAGAACTCTACAACTTATTCTTCTTATTTACAAATTCTAAAATCTCAATCAGTAGTGTACAAGTATATAGAAAAAGTAACACTGAAGTAATATTTCATACAAGAATGAACCTTGCTATGCACACATACCTTGGCTCCAGCACTCTTCAACAGTAAAAAGAAAATGTAACGAAATAGACACGTGCCTAAATGCAAGTCTAAACTGTTTATGGCATTTACAATCATTATTTTACTGTTGAATTAGAAATGTATGTATGGTGAGTCAAACAAGAAAATAAATAGTTACAGATATTTAACGTTTGCAATTCAGCTAACATGCAAAAAATACAGGTTAGTAGTTCACTCAGATTGCCACAGAAATGCAGCAAATTTGAGAGCTTTTGAGCTCTACTTTCTTGAACAGAGTCCATGGCCACTTATATGTCTACTGTAGCCAAAAAAAAATCCTTATTGTTAAACATGTACACCAAGAATATAGTATATAGTTAATCAATAAAGTAAAGAAAAATTACTTACCTTTTCTCTCTGGCAACGACGCCAAAAATTTGATTGAGTTAGAACATGCACACAGAAAATACAGAATTTTAGAATTTTATAATAGAAGTGTACTAGTGCTCATGTCTACCATTATAGCAAGTGGCTATGCAGGTCATGATCTGCAAGGAGGGACTAGCGATGGAAGCTTTTTAGTAAGTTCTCTTTAGTTCAGTAAAAATGGTTAAAGTTTAATTCTTGAAAAGAAAATGAAAAAAGTTATAGTTAATTTAAGAAGAAAGTGGTAGATTGAGAAGGTGGAGAAAATAGAAAATAATTTTATACAAAGAAATTAAAAGGAGTGAATAAAAGTGTTGGGAGATGGTAGTGATCTAAACTGAAGGATTAAAAGAAAGAAAGAAAAACTAAAAGAACTTACCTACCTCTTTCGGTTGAAGATTTACCTTGTTTGTTGGCATGTTTACCTTGCTTTGGAGGTAATCAATGCATAATCAATAAGATTGAGCTCAGTCCCTGATCGGGGGAGAACTGCACACAAAAAGTGTATATTTTGAAGTTAAGATTTAAAGTGTGTGTGTTTTGGCTTCCTCGACACTTCCGTTATAGCATAGAGGCTAAAACGAGTTGAATCCACAGGGACGAGAGGCGATAGAAGTTTTACCAGTTGATTCATGTGTGTGTTAAAAGTTCTTCAATGTTTGAAAGAATGAAAAGAAAGGAAAATAAAGAATGAAAAAGAGAAGTACGGTGAAACACAAAGAATGAGAAACATAGAAAAGAAGATATTTGTGATTTTTAATAGTATTTCTAAAACAAAGTGAAAAAGAAAGAAAATCCATGACTACTAACTACTAATGGCTCCACTAACTATGATAATCTCTTAGTGATAGTTGCCTCATATATATCCTTGGCAATCACTAGTCCTTGGTTCAAGAGCATTTCAAAGCATAATCCATACGATAACTTTCACATCCAAACTCAACAAAATAAGTGCAAGCTACACTTAAACCATCATAACTAAACAAGAGTAAGTATGGAGTAAAGTAATGTTAGCTTGTTAGAGAGTTAGGATGTTAGAGTGTTAGATCCATCATCATGAGTGATTAGTCTACAATTCTGCATTTTTATGACGCATTTTCCCACCAGTTTATGAATAAATAGTCGGTCTAATACGTGTTTTGGTCTATATTGCAGGTACAACCAAAGTCCAAGGGCAAAAATGGAATAAGAGGCTAATTCAGCTCAATTTATGCTAATTAATCCCGCATTACTTGGAGGCCAAGCAAAGGATTCTCTAGAAGATACATTGAACCTAGCCTCTCGCGCACATCAGATGGATCTGCGGTTGAAATTACTCGAAATTGGATATATCTGGAAGCAGCTAGAAGCCAGACGAACGCGCGGACCAAAATCTGGGACCCACCTCCCTGGAATTGCCGCAAAACGCGGCAAAGGCGCGGCAATTCTAGGGAGCCACGCGTCGATTTTCGACGCGTGGCTCCGTCTCGTCTTCTGGATCCTTCTTCTGCCTATAAATACCCCTGCAATTGCCCAGAGCGCGAGCAGTCTTCGTTTTTAGGAGTAGGTCTAGATTTTAGTGTAGGTGAGTGTTCTTCATTTCTTTTATTTTCTTTTCTTTGTTTTTAGATCATTGTAGTAGGGCTGTGTGATTCATAGAGAGAGAGATTGAGAGGGATTGATGTAATAGAGAGTGACACTCTATGTAAAGGTACCTCCTTTCTCCTCCATTGTAATCTCCTTCTCCTTCTAACATGATTTCTTGCTAACTTTTTCTTCTCATGGCAATCTAACTACTAACCACTAACCTATCTAACCACTTACTTGATAATCCACATGAATCGGGTTGCCTCTACAAGGCCTTGTTCTTGCAAGAGCCATTGATGGCCAAAGATGATGGATTCTAACATCTAACTTGCTAACTTGCTAACCAAGCTAACTCTCTTTTATTTTCATGCTCTTTTATTTCATGCTTGTAGTGTAATGAGTGATGCTTGTAATAGCTTGTTCTTGTTGCAATGTTTTGATTGTTATGAACCATCCATGAGCCATGCTTTGTATTGCTTCTTGAAGATAAGGATTGTGATGGCCGAGGATCAAAATGTGAGGCAACTATCTCGAAGAGGTTAGCATGGTTAGTGGAGTACTTAGTAGTTAGTAGCCATGAGTTTTCTTTTACCTTTGTTTTAGAAATCATTTTCAAGTTCCTCTTCTTATTTTCTTATCGACGTTTTCATCGCTCTCCTCACCTACCACATGCTTGTTTTCATTTTCTTTTCTTTTTCATTCTTTCAACATAGAAGAATTGTTAACATCTGACGTGACTAGAGACTGTTAATGCTTCTATCGCCTCCCTTCCCTGTGGATACGACCCGTTAAGCCAATGCTATAACGGAAGTATCGAGGGTATACTAAGCACATTCGAGCTTTTCATTTGATTTCACAAATACACATTTTGAGTGCTAGTTTCCACCCCGATCAAAATTTTTGGCGCCGTTGCCGGGGAAGGGAATGGTTTTGATGTCACGTTTTTGTTAACATTGTCTTCTCTGTTTTGGTGTGCAGGGCAATATTTACAGGTTCTTAACATTGCAGAACATAAGCTAGCTTTGCCTTTCCCTGCTCTTGAAAGCAGGGACCCAGATTCCGAAGAACTGCCGCGCAACCACGGCATGTGCCGCGAACCCGCGGCAATTTTGTGAACGTTGTAATTGTTGTTGTTCTGGGATGTGTGAATTGTAATAGCTAGTTGATTTGTGCTGCTATTTTTCTGCTTTGATTGCCTACACACCATAATAAATAAAAGAACTAAAATACGGTATTTGGACGCTTTTAAAACAGTTTAGACATTTGCATTTAGGCACGTGTCAATTCAATTCCAATATACTGTATTTTGTTCTGTTGTTGTGATCTGGATGGAGATGTACACATGGCATTGCATATAGCATAGGACAAACACGTGGGTGATTTATTGCTTTGTGTTATATTCTTGTCTATATTGCACACTTGCATGAATTGAACTTAGGGGCAAACTCCAAACAAGATAAGGTGGGATTTCATACCCTTCCTTAGCCCAAAAATCATCTCCCCACTCACACAACCCAAGCCCTAATAAAATTTGAATAAACGTTGGCCCCTAGAGACATTTCATCTAGGTCTAGGTCAACCCTTCTTTTGGCTTGGTTTTTTATTTTTCTTTTCTTTTTGTTTGTTGTTTGATTTTTCTTTTTGTTTGTGATTTTTTGTGAAATGGCATTCAACAATAACAATTCTTTCAATCCAAACATGAATCCATATTTCACACCAACTCCATTTGATTCGGATAATTCTAACCCGGCGTTTTACAATACGCACCAACCAAATCACCGGGTTGGCCTTATCCGAATCAATACAACCCATACCCACATTCTTATGACTATAATTTCCAAAATAATTTCAACTCGTCACAGAGTCATTGGGGATTCACGTACCCCGAGTCAAATTCTCAAATTCCTTGTCCACCATATTCACCTTGTCCACAATATTCATTTCCCGATTCCGCTTCATATACTCCTTTTTCTGAATCTCCAATTGAAGAAAAATCTGAGTTACTAAGGAGTTTAGAAGCCAATCTTCAAAGGGTCGAGCAACAACTTCAAGAAACATTTGCCCCTCCAATTCTACAGTATTTTCAAGAGTCTTACTCACTTCCACCTCCTCATAATGAACAACCATTTGCCTTGGAAATGAGTAAAGAACTCTTGTGTGAGTCCAAGCTTCAATTTCCACACATTTTTGACTCAAATCATTCACAAAATTTCCAAAACCAAGATTCTTATACTCTCATTCTAGAGCAACCACTTGGAGATACATCAAGTCTAGAAAAGAGTATAGAAACCTTGGAGGAGTCTTTGTTCCAATATCAAAAAACACGTGCCGAGTCTTTCAATAAGGTGGATGAACAATTGAGTCAATGGTTAACATCTATAGGAATGAGGAGACTCTATCTTATCAACCTTTGACTAATTCAGCTATGCCACACTCTATTGATATGACTCAAGACTCTTGTCATTTTGGAAATCAAGATTCAATTTCAGCACAATCATCTGAACTTGTCCATCCCATTGACATTTTGGCAAGTTTTCCTTTTCCTGAAATTGAACTTGAGTGTGAATATGATCCTGAACTTCCACTTGATGATTCAATTTACTTCATGATTCAATTATGACTCCAGTATCTTCACCTGATTTCACTCCATTTCCCGAGTCAGTATTGGATCCAGTGCCTGTCCATTGTGACATTGAATCACCAATCTTTCATGATGATCATATTGAACTTGACCAATTTCATACTTTTGAAAGTCCATTTGATACATTGGTAAGTTCTCATTTTTGTGGAATTGAACTCAATGAGGAATGTGACTTTGACCCTCAAGTTTGTGATTTAGTTCAAATACCTGAATCATTATTGACTCCTGTTTTGTTACCCAATTTGAGTAACATTTTAGAGTCAGTTTTGATTCCCAACCCTCCTGAACTTGAATTACTAATCTTAGATAGTCACATTCCATCATGGGGAAATGAATTTGGACCTGAGCTTGATCTTCTTGATTTGGACACACTTCCTGAACCAATTTCGACTCCCGAACCTTTACTTGACTTAAGTCATTTTTCTGAGTCGGTATTAGTTCCCATATTTCCCAAGTCCAAATCAATCTTCCATCTTTTCATATTCCATTCTGGGACAAGGATCTTGATAAATTTGATTCTGAAATTATTTTGAAAATTTGGAAATTAGATGGGGTAAAATTTTTAATAAAAATCATAAATGCATACATCTTTCTAGTGGGTTGTATCATGGAGGTTTCTGGTGGGTTCCTTCGGACTCCACGCAATAATGATTGGGCCATCTTTCGTGGACCAATCAGACCGCCACCGGAACCACCACCTTGAGGTAATTTTTTCCTTCCCTCTCTATTTGTTTCATGCATACATATATCACGATGCATTGAGGACAATGCATGAGATAAGTGTGGGGGAGGGTTTACTAACATAGAGTTTTTAGATCTTCTTTCTTTTACACTTCTTTTAGAAAAAAATATATAATAAAAAAATAAAAACTTTTTGAAATAAGAGACAAAGTTTTGATCTATTTTTAAGAAAATTAAGATGTATCTTAGAAATTAAGAAAGCCTTAATTATGACATCTTAAACCTAGTTGAAATAATAGATCTTGTTTGAAATTATAGGCTAAGTAAGAAAAATTGGGGAGATATTCTTATCTTGAATTTTTTGCCTTAGATAAGTATGCACTTCACACTTACACATTTTTGGGATGGAAACAAAGACCTAAAATGCCATATATAAAAAAATATATATAAAGAAAAAAATATATATATGTGAATAAAGCATCACTCATTAAGCTGGATAACTATGCCTCAAGAAGCATGATTATTCACGCCTAACGGTGGTAAAAAAATAATCCCCTTTAGTTTCGTGGCCTTTTTCACTCGAGACCTTAAACCCGAGGGATGTTTTCTCATCTGGTGCCCTAAGACCGTTTGTTTTGGGAGTCATCGGTTATAGGCTCGTTACAAGGGTGAACTAGAAAGCCTAAACTAAGGGAAGAATAAAAAAAAATAAAAATATAAATATATATAAATAAATGGCTTTATGGTTAGAGTTGAAATCCCAGAAATCTTCACTGTCACGGTGTGCATACTATCTAGGTTTTATGAAAGATAAAATATTCAATCCAATTTTGAATTCTTACCTTAATTGAAGACAAGATCTTGCATAGAGACTAAGTTTAAGGGAGAATGATTATAGGTGGACTTATGACCTAAGATCACTTATATTTTGCAAAAATAGTTCGTAAACTTGTCTCTCTTTCAAAATGCGTTTTTTAAAATACTAACATTTGTCTTCTTTCTTTATGGATTTTGTGGGTGTAATCCGCTGAAAACCCTCGGGAGACAACACTCCTCCTCTAGGGTAACCTAGAGGTTTAACGGCTTGTTGCACATGCTCAGTGCAATCGCGTCACCTGCGAAAGTGGTGTAATAAAATTAGTAGTTAGGATTTTCTTTTCTTTTTCTTTGTTTTGCTCGGGACGAGCAAAAGAATAAGTGTGGGGGTGTGATTAGTCTACAATTCTGCATTTTTATGACGCATTTTCCCACCAGTTTATGAATAAATAGTCGGTCTAATACGTGTTTTGGTCTATATTGCAGGTACAACCAAAGTCCAAGGGCAAAATGGAATAAGAGGCTAATTCAGCTCAATTTATGCTAATTAATCCCGCATTACTTGGAGGCCAAGCAAAGGATTCTCTAGAAGATACATTGAACCTAGCCTCTCGCGCACATCAGATGGATCTGCGGTTGAAATTACCCGAAATTGGATATATCTGGAAGCAGTTAGAAGCCAGACGAACGCGCGGACCAAAATCTGGGACCCACCTCCCTGGAATTGCCGCAAAACGCGGCAAAGGCGCGGCAATTCTAGGGAGCCACGCGTCGATTTTCGACGCGTGGCTCCGTCTCGTCTTCTGGATCCTTCTTCTGCCTATAAATACCCCTGCAATTGCCCAGAGCGCGAGCAGTCTTCATTTTTAGGAGTAGGTCCAGATTTTAGTGTAGGTGAGTGTTCTTCATTTCTTTTATTTTCTTTTCTTTGTTTTTAGATCATTGTAGTAGGGCTGTGTGATTCATAGAGAGAGAGATTGAGAGGGATTGATGTAATAGAGAGTGACACTCTATGTAAAGGTACCTCCTTTCTCCTCCATTGTAATCTCCTTCTCCTTCTAACATGATTTCTTGCTAACTTTTTCTTCTCATGGCAATCTAACTACTAACCACTAACCTATCTAACCACTTACTTGATAATCCACATGAATCGGGTTGCCTCTACAAGGCCTTGTTCTTGCAAGAGCCATTGATGGCCAAAGATGATGGATTCTAACATCTAACTTGCTAACTTGCTAACCAAGCTAACTCTCTTTTATTTTCATGCTCTTTTATTTCATGCTTGTAGTGTAATGAGTGATGCTTGTAATAGCTTGTTCTTGTTGCAATGTTTTGATTGTTATGAACCATCCATGAGCCATGCTTTGTATTGCTTCTTGAAGATAAGGATTGTGATGGCCGAGGATCAAAATGTGAGGCAACTATCTCGAAGAGGTTAGCATGGTTAGTGGAGTACTTAGTAGTTAGTAGCCATGAGTTTTCTTTTACCTTTGTTTTAGAAATCATTTTCAAGTTCCTCTTCTTATTTTCTTATCGACGTTTTCATCGCTCTCCTCACCTACCACATGCTTGTTTTCATTTTCTTTTCTTTTTCATTCTTTCAACATAGAAGAATTGTTAACATCTGACGTGACTAGAGACTGTTAATGCTTCTATCGCCTCCCTTCCCTGTGGATACGACCCGTTAAGCCAATGCTATAACGGAAGTATCGAGGGTATACTAAGCACATTCGAGCTTTTCATTTGATTTCACAAATACACATTTTGAGTGCTAGTTTCCACCCCGATCAATGAGCCATCAATGGCTCTTGCAAGACCAAGACCAAGTAGAGGCTATTAGATTCATGTAGATTATGAAGTAAGAAGTTAGAAAGTTAGTGGTTAGCAGTTAGTTGCCATGAGATAAAATTAGCTAAACATATAAAAGGAGTTAGAGAGAAGAAAACAAAGAGAGGTAAAGAGAACCTTTCATAACTTGTCACCTTCTATTACAAGCACTCTTATTTTCCACCCATGTACCACTCTCTCCCTTATTACAAGATCTAAAAGAAATAGAAAATATAAAGAGGAAGAAGAAGAACTAACCTAAACTAAACTACCCTAAACTACAATATGGAAGGAAAACTATACTACTCTCTGTATATTTTCTTGAAGAAGAACCCAGGAGGTATTTATAGGCACCAGGGGAAAGGGGGCCAGGGGGATAACCCCTGGCCCAAAGTACAGGCGCGGCCGCACCCGTATGGTCGCGAAAACATAGCCATAGCCGTATTTCTGCGCCATACTGTGGCCGCGTGCGGCACTGCCTTGCCGCACGCTATCATGTCTGTCCCCTGTCTGTTGCATGTCTTGGTTTCTGGTTTTAGACTCCGGATCTTGACAGAATCACCCTCCTAGGTCATTGGCTATCCTTATAGGCCTTTAATCACCCATAAAATGGTGATTTTGGGTCTTCTTCTTCATTTTCACACCATGGACGTAGAAACATGCAAGAGAGGTATTATTAGCAGAATTTATAATTAAATAAATGTGAAAATGTGGTATGAAATATGCAGTTTTAGACTCTAATCAGTCCCCATTCGCATTACATCATCAAAATGAACAAGAATGAAATGATATAGAATCTTGAGGAGGAGATCATTATCATGAAATATCGTTGGCAAACATACAACAAGGCTTTAACGATGCCACTAGATCGCTTGGATACTCATCAAAAACCAACATAGGTAAAATAGAAAAGAGAAGTAGAATATAAAAACAAAAAATATATATAAACAAGTTACCTTTTTATTGCTTGTAAAAACGATGGAAAAAGGAAGGAGAATACATCGGTGTCACTCTCAACATAAATCTCTCTCTTTCTCTCTCACTTACATGAATCTCAGTCTTACTATGCTTACAAAGAAATAAAAGTTACATAAAAAGAAAAATAAAAAACTATACTAACCTAGATAAAAACTAGCCCATGCATCCTTCTCTACCTAATTGCTCTAGTTTGCCTTCAAGAATTGCAGTATTTATAGGATAAAGGGGTGCCAAAGTGTGGTGAAGAGATGAGCTCAAATCGCTGACCTAACAACCAAGATCCTTATCCTTATTATCCCTTTGTATACTGATAAATTCATCTATGGACTTCTGAATTTGAGATTATCTTCATTGATTTCTCAAGCAAGGATAATAAATTCAAATAAATCTAATTTAGTTGGAATAGATTTGATAATATCATCTCTCTGTTATTCTATGTTTTCTGATAAGGTTTGCCTATGGACTTCTGAATTTGGGATTATCTTAGTTGATCTTCAAGTTAACCAAATGGATCTTCAAAAATCTAGTTTTAACTGATTTTATCTGGTGTTATTTTCTCTAATTTGCTCTAATCTTTGGATAGAATTGCTTATAAACCTTTAGATTTGAGTAGATCTTCATTGATTTGCTTGGATTTTTAAAACTCCAGATTTAATTGGATAAACTTGTCCATTTCTCCTCTTTCTCCATAAATTACCTTGCATATCATTAAACATTAAAATGAATTAAATAGCAGAGTTTTATTACAAAATAAATATGAAAGTGTGACACATGTGACATCAAATATGCAATGCACGTGCACAATGACAGGAGCAGGATAGGTTAAGGAATTCAGGAGTACATGAGTACATGAGTACTAAAGATACATGTTACAGTATATAATACAGGATAACAGGTACATGGTTCCCATAAATGTGATAATCACAGTCAAGTGTTAACATGACAGGCATGTGCTAAATCATAATAGGGGCAGGTGCCAAGTAGTAGCATGTCAGGTGATAACACATCAAATGTCAAGCAATACAAGAAGGTGTCAGGTAATAGTATAACAAGTGTTAGCACATTAAGAGAAAACCTGTCAAGTGATAGCATAACAGCCAAGGACAATCAAGTTGAGCTTAAGCAACACTGGAGTGAAGCTAATATACAATACTAAACGCCATCAAATTTGGCGTGATTATCGCACGTGGTATGGCTAATGCACGTGTGTGGTGGCAGGCGAGCCGCTACGCATCACCTGTGATGAAGTTGTACTTACAATGTAACTATGCTCAAATAGAGTTATGATAAAACGTTGTGCGCTAGACTCGCTACCAGACGGAACTAAAAGACCTGATGGTCTGAACGCACTCCTCTTTCGAGGAAGTGGGTGAAAGGCCATAAGGGCTAAGGGCCAGAAGGCCGAGCAGGTACCTGCAGGAGTATTAGTAAGACACAATCCATACAGTGTGTGAAGCTCGAAGGCTTTGTGTAAGCCCCTAAGGGCTGAAGTAAGCTCAGGATCTAGGCGCACTCTCAGTTGCTACCACGAAACCCATAAGGGTGCAAGGCCTAAAACCTATTGGGTAGCCATCTTAAGAGTGGGAAGAAGCCCTGAAGACTATACAAGGGTACCTGCAAGGTTGTACCAACACGTGCACAAATATCATATCATTTAAACTATTACAAGTATTCGAAACAGGATACATCACATGACACCGTTACACACATACAACCTGGTACAATTATACATGACCATATACCCAAATACATCACAAGCCTAAATACAAATACAAGATCAATGATGCAAGGAAAACACTCAGCTATAACACAATTTCCAAAACCACGTGCGCCTGAGCTCTCAAGCGAGGAAATACACGACGTGAGAGAAGGAGAGGGGGGCTTAGCCCTTTGGTGGCCTCTGGCCCTACGGGTGGTGCGTCGGCCCTAGGAGAGGCCAAGGGGTGGCCGGCCTAGGCGAGAGAGGAGAGGGAGAGTGGAAGAGGGTGATGATGGTGTTTGTAGTTGGTGGTAATAGAGGAGTTAGATTTTGAAGGAGAAATGAAAAAGAAGTTGAACGAAGTTATGATGATGGTGATGTTGAAGGTTAAAATAGGGTGATGGAGGTGGTGTAGTGATGGTGAGAGTGAAGATGGTGGTGTGATGGTGAGAGTGAAGATGGTGGTGGTGGAGAAGAATACAAGAGGTAGTGATGATGATGGAGTTTTTTGTAGTGGTCGAGATGATGTAGTTGAAGATGGCAAAGTAATTATCAGAATAGTCACCAGAATGGTCACGGGAGACATCATCGGAGTAGATAGGCTATCCTAGAGCTTGAGGTGGTGGCCGGCCTAGGTGGAGATGGAGCGGAGGTGATTTGGTGGAAAGATTTATTGGTGATGGTTGATTTGGAGAAGGTAAAGGAGATGGTGGAAATTTGGTGGAGTTTTGGAGTTTGCGGTGGAATAAAATGGAGATGGAGGACGAAGAAGATGATGGTAGGGAGTTGTAATAGTTGTAGTTGTAGTGAATATGAAGGAGGAGTTAGTGGTGATTATGGCTTTTTGATGGAGAATGTTAGGTTAAAGGAGAAGATTGTGTATAGTTTATAGGAGTTTAAAGGAGAAGGGAAAGGATCAGGATTAGGGTTTATTTTGTAAAATGGGGAGGGGTGAGATGGCTTGGCCGGTTTTGGTGATGGGAGAGGAGATAAGGATGGGTAGGGATATTTTGGAGGAGATATTTTGAAGGAAGAAGTTAGAATATTTTAGAATAATGGAGAAGTGTTTGTAAGTTGTTAGAAGAAAAGGAAGGAAGGAAAAAGGAAAAGAAAAGGGGAAAAGGAAGAAAAGGAACTGGAAGAAAAAATAGAAATAATTAGAATAGTGGATTCCTGGATATGGTTGCAGATGCGAAAAATTTTCGAAAAAATACCGAAATCGCCCGAAAATTAAGTATCTCAGAACGATTCCTAAAAATTCAAAAAAATAAAGAATATTATACCGAATATCATGGTAAAATTGGATTGAAGAAATTCAATTGTATTTTCAAATTAAAAATCTTAGAATCTTTCATCGATACTAGTCGACACCGAATCTTACCAGATTTTAATAAATTAAGAAAAATTCTAAAAAATGCATTAAGATAGTAAATATTATTCTAAGAAAAAATATGAAAGCGGTTTTAGAAATTTAACTCTGTTTGTAATTTAAAAATCTGAAAATCAATTGGCAGTACCGATCAATCCTGATTTTGGAGATTTTATTAAAATAATTCAGAAAAATTCTAAAAAATCATGAGAATTCTAAATATTAGAAAACAGTACTTGAAACTGAAATTGATTAAATTTGACTACCAGAAAGGTTAAATAGATCAGTATACTAGGATCGGGTCCCCGGTCCAGACTAAGGTTGACCCTAAGACTGAGAATCCGAATCCAAAGCAAAGCAATAACATAACTAATCATAATGAAAACAAATACTGGAAGATAAATAGAAAATATGATTGAAAATCAGAACACATATCCAAGTACGTATCTGGGAACAGGGTTTTACATTCCACCTACCTAACAAAAATTTCGTCTTCGAAATTTCTATAAGGAAGGAGATGAACACATGAGGGACTAGGGTAAACAATGATTATATGATAAAGTGGAAAAGATAAGAAAATTACTAGCTCAGGACGCAAAAGATTGGGTGTAGAGGTCATGGTGACATCTTCAGGGTTCCTGTTTCGGGCATTGGGCTCCACATTTTACCAGTACTTTATCTGACACCTCGGCTTCTTCAGCTTACAAATTGTAGACTTGGCCTCTTCCAGCTCTTGTACCCCCTCTATAATTGATCAAGCTGTTGAGGCGGGAATGGAGCTCCTTGTTGGCCCAGAGGCCCTTCACCTTAGTTTTGATGATGACTAACTTATGAAGGGTAGTTTACGAATGATCTTGTGCTTAATAAGTTTCAGATACTGATCAAGATCTTAGTAGAGATTTGAATTCAACAAGAGATTATTAGTCAAAGTGTTAAAGCAAACAAATGTTTATTTAAAAGCTCACATAGCAACGATCGCATCTAGGCCCTCTGGATCAAGTTTTGGATCGAGTTGTCTTGGAGATGAAAATCGACGAGAAAACTTTGGTTTTTTAAGTTTAATTTTTGTTTAGATCTTGTGTAAGAATAGATTAGTCTTGATATGCTCAAGTATACACACACAAGTTCAAAAGTTTTGGTTTTGGTTTAACCGTTTTGAATTTTCAAAGAATATATATGGTTTTTATGAATTGATAGAATCAAAAGAAGTTTACATGCTTTATATGTATGTTGGATTTCATGCATATACATTAGTCATGTGTTTTAAGTTTTATTTTATCAAAACTTATGTTTTGAATTAATGTCAAAAACATAGATTTATCATTTACATGTATATTGAATTCTATCCATACACACTATGCTTCAAAATATGTTTCAATATCATGTTTTTTTATTTATACAAGTTTTGGAGAAAACGATTTTTCATTTTAAAATTCAAGCTTCAGAAAATATCGATTTTAGTTTAAAGCTAAATTTTCATTCCTCAAAAATAGTTCAAATAGTTTGTAATAGGTGTTAATTTTTAGTCACACATATTTTTACTTCAAATATTTATAAGAACTTATTTTTGTAGATTTTATGTGATGATTTTATAGGAAATTAAAAGCCAACATTTCAAACCCCGTAATCCCAGTCCTGAGCCTACTGGCAGTTGATCGGACCAGAGCTCGATCGACCAGTCGGTCGACCGATGTGCACAGATACTTGCACACTACCTTTGCCTTGGGCCAGTTGACCGATCCAGAGAGTTTGCTCTCTGTATGTGGCCCCGATCGACCTGTCAGTCGACCGTCCAGAGAGTTAGCTCTCTAATTCTGGCCTCGGTTGACCGGGCGGTCAACCGTTAGGTAAGTTTGCATGGGACGGTCGACCGAGCAGTCGATCTGTAACCCTAATGGTCAAAAATCTGACCGCTGGCTAGTCGACCAGGCGGTAGACTGACAGATCATTTCTGACCTGTTCTGGACCCCAACGGCTATATTTTCAGACCCTATAAATATGGGTTCTTTGAGGCTAGTTTTAGCTAAGATTTTTAAAAGCAATTTTTTCACCTTCTCAAGCGTTGTTAATAAAGTTTTCAAAAGAGTTTTTTCGCCAAAATTCTCTATCTTTATTTGTTTTCAAAGTTATGAAAAATCAAATAAAATCAAGTCTTTGGGAATTCTATTTTGTTCTTCATTTTATATATCCATCAAGAAGTTTTTCTCAAGTATTTTCTTTATTGTTTTATTTCCAAATACTTTGATTTCTCACATAGTTGAGCCAATCAATTCTAATCCTATCTTTATGATCTTTGTTTTGTGAGAGAATTATTTATGATCTTTTGAGATCACCAAGATAGTGTTTGTGATCTTTGTGATCACCAAGTGAAATCTTTTCTTTGATTTGCTTTGGCTTTGTGCCTTCCCTCTTGTGTAGACGTGATTGTGTTTGAGAAAGGAGTTTTGTACTCTAAGTGTTGAGTTATAATTCCTCGGTGGAGGTCCCTTTATGAAAGGTCATGTATGGACATAGTAGGAATTCTTTTGTGTGAAGGCGGGGACTCGAACCTCAAAATATATCTTGATTTTTGCGTTTGATCCACTATCTCTCAACTCTCTCTTTATATCTTGTATCATTATTACTTATTCATATTCATATGCTAGATATAGTTTGTGTGCCCACACTTGTGTTCAACCAAGTGAGCTTATAAAGCACTTCAACTCTTAATGTAGAGGAATATAGGGAAGTAGTTCTAGAGCCCTTCATAGGGAATTCGGGCTCACTCTTGATTACACATAGTGTTTTTGTAATTATGTTTTTAGTTCTGCATCTTTTGTCCTAGATTAGATTGTACACCGATTCACCCCCCTCTAGGTATACTTACAATTAGTATCAGAGCTAGCGCTCCTAATTCGGTTTAACCACTTAGGAGTGAGATCCTTGGATTCCTAATCTAGATTTACATTTCCATACATATAGTTTATATACACTCATGGATTATATTGCTCCGCATGTTTGATTGATTCCTGGCCTGCAAAGAAAAATACAGACTTTTAGGAACAGTGCTAGATCCTCGATGCTAACGTGTAGCCTAGGGCGAACGGGTCGTGATGCATAGGGAGGGACAGCGATGGAAGAGTTATATAAGTTTCTCTCTTTTAATTTTACAAAACTAGTTAATACTTATCTTCTTAGTTTATAAAAAGAAAATAAAAATGTTAAGTTAAGTTAAAAAGAATATGGTAAAAGAAGAGATGGTGGTATTGTTGTGGTTTTAGTTATAAAAGAAAAGGAAACAAAAAAAGATAAAGAAAAGTGTTGATGCAAAAATCAGAAATAAAAATATAAAAGAAGACTATTTACCTGTACTATTGAACCATAATGAAATTTATATTAGCATGGAGTAAAGCAAAGTAGTAGAAAAGAATAAATAAAAGTAAGGCTTCAGCAAGATTGAGCATAATGAAGAAAAAGTGAGAAACCTCCATTGATTGTCACCTACAATATAAGTTTCTTGAAGAAAAGATTATAATAGTGTCACTCTACAATAACTCTTCCTCTCTTTTGATCATGTAACTCTCTCTAGCCTAAAAATAGAATAAAATAATAAAAATTACATGGAAGAGGAAAAGAAAGCCTAAACTAAATCTCTCTCTTGAGTGGTCTTCTGCCGCCTTTGAGGTATGAAGGTATTTATAGGAGAAAACCAGAGAGATAGGAAGCGTATGAAGATAGGGGAGCTGGATATTTCTAAATTTGAATCCACCCTTGTCTCCAAGCTTGATTTAATTTATTCAAAATTTTATGTAGAAATTCAATTGTAGTTGCAAAATGTTATCGTGTTGATTGCTAAATATGACTTATCAAATGACAGATTTAAAAAGAGTGATCAACATAAGAATTGTATCCCTTTAAGTTTTCTTTCTAAATCATCTTGAATCATTAGATTTGAATTTTAGTAGCGAACATTATGATTAAAATACTAAAATGCATCAAGTCTGAATCTGAATTTAAATTGTTTTATCTCATCCGTTGATCTTTTCTCTATCCATTTATCCTCTTGAATTTTCAGTTTGTCTTCTAGAATTAATAAGATATTCATTTATCTTCAGTGAAACAAGAGTCTTCAAACAATCCAATTTTTTCTTGAAATTAGATGATATTATCTTATATGATATATTCAGTTTTTAGATAAGATAGCTTCTAGAATCTTTGGATTTGAGTTGATCCCCTTGATTTGCTTAATCTTTTGAATTATTTGGATTTAATTGAATAAATCTGTCAATCTCTCCATTTTCTTCGTTAATTACACTGCATACCACTGAACATGAAAATACATTAAAAAGCAGAGTATTATTTAAAATTAAATTAAAAAATGTGTCATATGTGAAACAAAATGTGCAATGCACGTGAACAATCACACCCCCATACTTATCTTTTCTCGTCCTTGAGAAAAACAAAAAGAAAATAAAAACAAAACTGACCTAACATTAACTCACTTTCGTAGGAATCCTGGTTGCACTTAGCACGTGCAACAAACCGTTAAACCTCTAGGTTAGCCTTAGAGGACGAGTTTTATCCTGTGAGGGTTTTCAGCGGATTGCACCCACAAAATCCATAAAGAAAGAAAAACAAAGTGTTAGTATTTTCAAAACACATTTTGAAGGAAAAAAATATTTGAAGTATTAATGTAAAAAAATTCAAGTAATCTATAAGTCATAGGATTATCAAAACTTAGTCATTTCAAAACTTAGTCTCTGCTTAAGAACTTGTTTTCAATCAAGGTAAAGTTTAAAATTATATTTCTCATATAGTTTATTATTTACCCTAAGTCATATGCACCTTGTGACCATGAAAATTTGGCTCAGGATATCAACTCGAACTCTTATGCCTTATTTTTTTCTTTTTTATTTATGGCGGTAATATCCCTTAGCTCTATTAGGCTTTCAAATTTGCCCATGTAACGAGCCTTAGTCGGTGACTCCCAAACTAGACGATTTTAGGGCACCGAGTTAGAAAACGCCCCAAAGACTTAGGACTCAAGCAAACAAGGCCACAAAACTAAGAATTTTTATTTATATGAACTATTTTTAGATATGAATAATTATACTTCATAAGGCACAAAAACCAAACTTAATCAGAAGATTCTTATTATATATATGTATATATTTATTTTTTTATTTTTTTATTTTTATAAGGCATAAGAATCTTTGGTTTTGAAACCTAAGTGTGTAGTGTACAAAGTATGCATATTTCATCAAGGTAAAAATCAAGACTAAATTACTTTATTAATTTTCTTCCTAAACATATAAATCAAACAAATAATTTTATTTTGACCAAGTATGAGAAATCCTAATTATAATTCTCGTATTCCTTAAAATTAACTTAATTTCTTACAAAAAATAAGTCAAAGTATTATTTTCCTTTTCAAAAAGTTTTTTAACCAAGGAATTGTCTTTTAAGATAGTAAAGTTAGCATGTTAATAAACCCTCCCCCACATCTAACTTATGTATTGTCCTCAATGTATGACTGAAATGCAATAATACATGAAAAAGGAGAAAGGAAAGGAAAATTTTCACCTCCAGGTGGTGGTTCCGGTGGTCTCATTGGGCCAAGCATTTCTGCTCAATCAAAATCTCTGAATTTGTATGAAACCCACCTTTCATAACCTCTTTCCTATTAACATTTTTATAATCCTCAATATGAATAGGATCATGCAAGATCCTAGCATGAAATTTTTCTGATTATATGGCCAGTCTTGGGATATCATTACGGAGTCAATTGATCTAAGCCTTAGTCCAACAATAGAATGTGATTTTGTGGAATGGATGTTTGGGCTCAACAATGAAAGGAATAGGAACCGAAACTAACTTGGGAATAAAACTCAAATCAAATTTAGGTTCGAGAGTCGGAGTTGGTTCATGAGTTTGGTCCCAATCATAGAATTAAAGTTCACATTCATTTTCCAACAATAAAATGTGACTATCAAAAATAAGTGGTTCTTGTTCAAGCTCTATAGGGATAGGAATCACTGTTGGCTTTGGAATTGGTCTGAATCGGGTAAGGATATCAGATCAACATAGATTCAAAAAGTAAAACTGAATTACAATATTGAAAATTGGTGTCATATTCATCTTCAAGTTCAATCTCATTGAAATGAAAACTTGCCAATTTGTCAATGGATTGATATTGGTCAAGCTCAAAATTATGTGGTGAAATTGAATCTTGGTTAAAATCTCCAATACACCATGATTCTTCATCAATATGGTTAGGACAATCAGGAATGATCGAAAATATGTTAGGTAGAGTTTTCTCATTCCTATCATTAATTATATTGACCAAATGACTCACTTTTGCTTCTAGCCTATTGGGAGATTGGAGACAATCCGTTTGGGATTGAATAATATCATTTTGGGACTGAATCATAAATTTTTAACTCTTTTCTAAGTCAACATGTTCTTATTGTTGTGGTTGGACTTGAAAATTAGAGTAAGGATCTTGGATTTAAGAATTGCTTCGGAGAATTGAGTCTACTATGATTTATACTTATCGTGTGGACTCAAGGAAGCCTTCAAAAGTCTTTTCTAAAGAAGATTTTTCTTCTATAGGTTTGTCTTGGAATGGAGTATATGAAGCTGTTTGTTGGTAAGATTGTTGATGGGAAGACTTGGGGGAGTTGTATCCCCACTGACTCGGTGAAGTGTGGTGATGATTATCCCATTCTTGTTCATAATACTGGGATTGTGGCATATATTGATTCAGATAAGATCAATCTGGCATACTTGGTTGGTTAGAGTTAAAGTTATGTAATGTCGGGTTAGTAATATCTGAATTGAAAGAGGTTGGGGTGAAATATAGATTTAAGTTATAATCAAAATAATTGTAATTATAATCCATTTTCACAAGAACAAATAAAAAACCAACAAATAAACAAATAAGAAAATGAAAAAAATCTAGCCTATGTTAGGGTAGACCATAGATCTAGATGACTCCTAACTATTGATTATTCATAGGAGGTATATTGGAAAACTTGACTACAAGTTAATCGGCCAGATAGGGGTAACATTGTGGGAGGTATACGTGCCGAAGCAATGGGCCTACTTATGCCAAACTGATTGAAAAGTGAAAGTGATAAGAATTACCGTCCAGCAATGGGCTAACGGGTCGTGTCCACGAGGAGGAATGCGACAGAAGCTTTTTGATGTTTTTGTTTAACAAGCAAAGAATGGTGTCGATGTTTTTTTATGTTGAAAAAGAGAATAAAGAGCAAGGAAAGTGATTTAAAGAAAAATTGAAAACCTAGAAAAGGGCTTTGGAGAAGATCTTTTAGAAAAGTGTGAAGATTATTTGGTTGTTTTTAATATATAAAAAATATCTGGGCCACTATCTCACTACTGAACGATATGTTTGTCTTTTGAAATTCTTAGTATC
This sequence comes from Agave tequilana, assembly GCA_038442645.1. Lineage (NCBI taxonomy): Eukaryota > Viridiplantae > Streptophyta > Magnoliopsida > Asparagales > Asparagaceae > Agave > Agave tequilana. The sequence continues at coordinate 135,570 of JAVJIF010033390.1, forward strand.
TCAACTTGATCATAGGCAAAAACTTAAGCTTGAGTTTCGAAAGTCTTAAGCAAGGCAGATATTATTGTTTGGAAACATTTAACTCTTTTTTTAAGAAATCATCTTGAATTGAATGTTAATTCATCAAGTTGTCTTTCAAGTATGAAATAAAAATAAGTTCAAGTGATATTTTAAAAGAAATAGAAGTTTAGAAATCCAAACCCATCCTCATGTGCCTTCAAGAACACTTTCAAAGAAGAAAGGCTTAGTTTAAGGCATACATTTGATTCCGTTGGTCTTTACATCAAAAAAACCATTTAAGATAAGAGAGATCGAAGAGAGATGATAGTGAGTCCAGAAAACAAGTTTAGCTATTCATGAGTAATGTAAAATAAGACATGGAAACAAAATAAGACATACTCGTGAATTGGAGAAGAAGAGAAGTTTTGAACCTTTATTGATGTCACTTCAATCTTCAGATTACAATCACTCTATTCCTCTCTCTTGCTGGTACTTGGACTAAACTACAAATTAAAAAATTGAGATACAACTTCTCTATACTATCTAACAAAGAACCTAAACCCTAAAAATAAAGTGAAAAACTTAAACTAATTCCCGGTCCTTTTTTTTTCCTGAGAATACAATATTTATAGGGAAAAACCAAACAGGGGAAGGCGTACGAAGATAGGGGAGCAAATGCTTCCCCAATTACCTCAACCAAGCCACAAAAATGCGGATTTGGCCGCATTTCTGTGGCCATGGTGTGGCCAGATGGCCACACCTGGTTGGTGGGAATCTCTTATTTGATGATATACTCTTATCTCTTGCTGGTTTTCCCGTTTCAACTCCTGAATTAGACAAAAACAGCCTTTGATTTTGGCTTTAACCAATTGATTTGGGAAGATTGACTTTAACTAGTTTTCAACCTCTCTGATTTGTCATGATCTGCCCTGATTTTCTGATTTCAAATTAATTCTAAGTTAAATCAGAATTTGATGGGCTTATGGGCTCGTTTCTCTTCCCTTTCCTTTAGCATTGGGCCTGCATTTTATAAAGAAAAATAAGACTTATTAATATCATTTATTAGATATTAAATATGGTAATGTGACTATATATGCAATTTATGTGACCGATCACACCCCCACACTTATCTTTTGCTCGCCCTCGAGCGAAACATAAAAAATTATCCTAATCAATTATTAGATCACTTTCACAGGTCACTCGATTGCACTGAGCATGTGCAATAAGCCGTTAAACCTCTAGGTTACCCCTAGAGGACGAGTTTTGTCTCGTGAGGATTTTCAGCGGAGTGCACCCACAAAATCTATAAAAAAAGAGAAAAAATGTAGTATTTTTGAAAAGCATTTTGAAAAGAGAGAAAATATTTGAAGTATATTTATAAAAGTTAAAGTAATCTATAAGTTAAAAGAATATCGAACTTTTTATTCCTAAACTTAGTCTCTAATCAAAAATATATCATCAATCAAAGTAAAGAGTCAATTGTATTTCTCATCTAGTCTATTAGTTTACCCTGAGTTATATGCACCTTTGTGACTGTGAAGTTTGACTAAGGGTTCTTTAATATTAATTCCTATGCCTTATTTATATTTATTTTTGGTGGTATTTATTTCTCAATTTCATTAGGCTTTCTAATCTGCCCATGTAACGAGCCTTTAGTCGGTGAACCCAAACCGGCAGTCTTAGTGCACCAGGTGAGAAAACACCCCTAAGGACTTCAACACTCGAGCAGACAAGGCCACAAGACCAAGGGTTTTTTTTATAAAATGCACCCCTTTGAGGTGTGAATACTTATGCTTCATGAGGCACAAATACTCAGCTTAATCAGAGGATTTATATATATATTTTAAACTTATATAATTATCTTTTGCGTAAATACCAATGCTTTCTTAGGCCAAAGCACCTAGATAATCAATAATTAGATTTGTTTATTTTTTTTAGATATACATATATATTTTTTTTCTTTTTGTAATAAGGCATAAGAATCTTTGTTTTTTAACCCTATGTGTGTAAGTGTATAAGGCGTGCATATTTCTTCAAGGTAAAGATCAAGACTAAATTACTTTCACCAATTTTCTTCCTAACCCTAAAAATCAAACAAGTCATCTTATTTTGACCAAGTATAAGAAATTCTAATTATGATTTTTCCTATTCCTTAAAATTGACTTAATTTCTTACAATATATATAACAAAATATTGTTCTTTTCTTTCAAAAGTTATATATATATTCTTCTTCTTCTTTTTTTTTTAGCCATATTAGAGCCCTCCCTAACACTTATCTCATGCATTGTCCCCAATGTATGTAAGAAATGTATAGATGTATGAAATGGAATGTAAAAGAGGTGCATAATATATATATATATATATATATATATATATATATATATATATATATATATATATATATATATATATATATATATATATATATACACATACATACATACATATATATATATATTATACAAAAATATGTACAACATCATATTTCTCCCACGACTAGATCTTTTTCGGTCTCATCCCTCTAGCTCTCTTCCCATCATTCCAATGGGTTCTCTTTATAGGTCATAGTGGGGAGGCCAATCTTTTTGTCATTTTAGCTCTCTTCCTCCCTAGTCTCACCTTCTTTAACCTTTTCTTCCTCATATTTCTACACCCATTATTTAAAATTGATCACCATCACACTTCTCAGTTGGAACTTCCTCACGATGAATGCCTAAGAATTCTAACTCAGTTTCATATATCTCCTCAAAACTTAGATCAACACTTTCCCCTAGAGGTATGTATTTAACCAAAATATCCCTAGTCAGTTCCTTCAAACACATGGGTTCTTCTTCAAAGAGGTTTTCAAAGAGTAGGTCAATCAGAGGTTCTTGAATTATATTCTCATGCGATATATCTTTGATTGGCTCATCGAAAGTGAAGATATTCAAATCAAATTTCCTTTTTTAAAATTAGGATTTCTGACATATGTCTTCTCAGTAATATAATAGCATTCATTCTTAAATAATTCATCAAGAAACAGAGACTCATTCTCTATACCTTCACTTTCTTCAATACAATTATTTTCAACAAAGTTTATCTCAAACGTTTGGTCTCTTATCTTACGAGGTTATCTTTCTAGGTTGCAGACATTGACTTCTCTAGTCATATCCCCAAAGGGTAACCTCATAGACTCATTCCTACAATTGGTAATAGCATTGGCAATAGTAAGGAATGGGCGCCCTAGGTTAATAGGAGTTTGAGCCCTAAGATTGGACAGAGGTTGTGTCTCAAGAATTATGAAATCAACTAGGTAGATAAACTTTCTGACCCAGATAAGGACATCATTAATTTCCTCCTTTGGAACTTTCACAGAACGGTCAGCCAGTTGGATTGTGAATCGAGTTGGACTAAGATCACCTAACCCGAGTTGTTGATAAACTGAGAATGGAAGCATGTTGATACTTGCCCCTAAGTCAAGAAGTGCATGACTAATCTCGGCTTCTCGTATAGTACAGGCAATGGTGGGACAACCCGGATCCTTGTAATTGACAGGGATCAGTGATTAGTCTACAGTTCTGCACTATTATATCACATTTCTATATTGATTTATGAATAAAATATCATTTCTAACTGTGTTTTGCTCTACTTTGCAAATAAATTAAGAGTCTAAGGGAAAAGGGTAATAAGAGCTTAATTAAACCCATTTTCGAGTAATTAAATCCGTATTTCTAGGAGGCCAAACAAGGAGCTTCTAGAAGATGCATTGAACTTAGACCCTTGCGCACGTCAAACGAATATTCGAATGTATATACCCGAATCTAAGTATACTAAGAAGGTCCTCGAAGCGACCGGAATCAGGCCACCAAAACCAGGGACCTAAGTCCCTAGTTTGGCCGTGAAAATGCGGCTATGGCTGCGTTTCTGTGGCCATATGGTGAGGCTACGTGTCGATTTTTGACGACTAGCCTCGCCTCGTCTTCTAGAACCATCTTTTGCCTAAAAATACTGCTGGTGTTGGCTGAAACGAAAGCAGATGGAGAAATAGGCTAGGTTTTCTCTCTTTTAGTGTGGGTTAGTGTAGGTGTTCTTCTTTTCTTTTCTTTTATATTTTCATTTCGGTTTTAGATCATGTATTAGGGTTGAGAGATTTAGAGAGAGAAAGAGAGAGATTGATGTAATAGATGGTGACAATCTATGTAAAGGAGTTTCCTTTCTTCGCTATTGTATTCTTCTCCATCTTCTACATGATACTTAGCTAATTTTTCTTCTCATGAAAATCTAAGTACTAACACTAACCATCTAACCAATTACTTGATAATCCACATGAATCTAGTAGCCTCTACAAGGCCTTGCTCTTGCAAGAGCCATTGATGGCTCATGATGATGGATTCTAACATTCTAACATTTCTAGCACCTAACTCACTAACTTGCTAACTTGCAAATGCTAACTTTATTTCGTGCTCACCTCTTACCGATTTTGATGATCTAATAGTAGCTTGCAACTTGTTGTGTGGCATGGATGTTTTGTTTGAATTTAGAAGAACAATCTTATGAGCTATGCTTTGTATCGTCTCTTGAAGCCAAGGAAGTGATGGCCAAGGATCCATGTGAGGCAACTATCACTAAGAGGTTAGCATGATTAGTGGAGCAATTAGTAGTTAGTAGTCATGAGTTTTCTTTTATCTTGTTTTAAAAAATCAATTTCAATACTCTTCTTTTATCTTTTCATCGTTATTTTCACCATCTTCTTTATTCACCTTTGTTTTCATTTTCTTTACCACATGCTTCATCTTCTTTTCTATTTGTTTTTCAAATCACTTCTCTTTCGTTTTCACATTGTTGTTTTGTCGCCTTCTCCATCTATCACTTTTGGATTTCTTTTCTTTTCTTTTCTTTTTCTAATTCTTTAACAAAGAAGACTTGTTAACATAACACTTGAATAAGAACTGTTAATGCTTCTATCGCCTTCCGTCCCTGTGGATCGACCCGTTTAGCCAATGCTATAACGGAAGTATCGAGGGAACATTAGCACATATGAGCTTTTCATTGATTTCATAAAACACACATTTTCATGTGCTGGTTCCACTCCGATCAAATTTTTGGTGCCGTTGTCGGGAACTGGAATGGTTTTGATTTCACGATTTTGTTAACATTTTCTTCTCTGTTTTTGGTGTGTAGGTTAATTTTTGTAGAAATTGAATATTACAGAACTTTCCTTTTGCTTCCATGTCCCTGCTATAGAAAGTTGGGACCCTGCTTCCATAATTGTGCCACGAAAACCAAAGAAAAATCGCGCAAACGTGGCAATTTTGTGGCATTTTAACTTCATTTTTTTGCAGGGTTCTTGCAAGCTGCATATATTAATATATTCTATTGCTAATTTTCTGCTTTGATTGCCTACATACTGTAATAAATTAAAGAACTAAAATACGATATTTGGACGTTTTAAAACGGTTTCGACATTTGCATTTAGGCACGTGTCAATTCAATTCCAATATACTGTATTTTGTTATGTTGTTGTGATCTGGATAGAGGTGTACGTATGGCATTGCATATAGCATAGGACAAACACGTAGGTGATTTACTCACTTTGTGTTATTCTTGTCTATATTGCACACTTGCATGAATTGAAATTAAGGGCAAAACTTGTATATGATAAAGTGGGGATTTCATCACCCGTCCTTTGCCCAAAAATCACCTCCCCACTCACACAACCCAAGACTTAATAAAAATTGATAGACGTTGGCACCTAGGGACATCTCGGACTCATTAAGAGATTGACCTAGGTGGAACTTATTTTGATTCTTACTCTTGTGAAATCGGTATCTAAGGTTGGGGATTAAGAGGTTACGCCTCGAAGATACCGTGGTTTGGCGTAATTAAATTCCGTTGCTTATGCACGGATACCTCCCACCGTATTTTGCCCTTACCTGGACGATTATCTTGTGGTCGGATTCATACAACAACATCCCCCGGGTAATCGTCCAGTTAGGAGTCGTCTAGGTTTGGGTCAACCTTAATATAGGCTTGGTTTTGATTTTTTATTTCTTTTTGTTTGTTTGTTTGTTTTTTCTTTCTTGTTTGTATTTGTTTGTGAAATGGAATTTAACAACAATAATTTTTTCAGTCCTAATATGAATCCATACTTCACATTAACCTCATTGTCGAATAGCTCCAACCCAGCTTTGAAAATATGAACCAACCAAACAATCTGGATTGGATGTATTCGACTCAATATAACCCATACCGATTATCTGATGATCAACCTTTTCAACTCTCCCGAGTCAAATTTTCAACCTCCTTGTCCACAGTTTTTACAATTTTCACAATATCAATTACCCAATTTTGCTTCCTATACTCCTTTTTCTAGAACCACCTATTGAAGAAAAGTCTGAGTTAGAAAAGAGTATAGAAGCCAACCTAAAAGTGACCGAGCGACAATTTCAGAAAAATGTTCGCCTCACCAATTTCACAATATTTTTAAGAGTCTTACTCAGTCCTACCTCTTCAAAATTATTAAACATCCATCTTGGAATTGACTGAGGAACTCTTGCGTGAGTCAGAGCGACAATTTCAAAACTTGTTGGACTCGCAATCTTCACAATTTTTCAAAACCAAGATTCCTACACTCCCTTCTAGACAACCATTTGAAGAAAAATATGAGCTAGAAAATGTTGGTCCCGAGATGATGCCAATTGTAGGATCTAAAATATACGTAAACACTCAAACAAAGATATTAGCGTTTAAATATAAAGTACTTGCAGTAAAGAAAAATAAATCACAGAAAAGAAAGCAAACGCAAACACAAGTAATTTATCCTGGTTCGGTCCTTATGACCTACATCTAGTCCCCAAGCCACCCGCTTGAAATTTTCCTTTAACCTTTGACTTTGTACACCCAAAATCAATACCTTGCACACCACTTGACAAATCCCCTTTGCCAAATGTGTACAACTCTTCTTACAATCAAGAAGACCACAACACCTTGTACCAACTCTCTTCAACCCAAAGATGCTCTTGTACAATGCTCCTCTTTGAGTGATTACAACTGATCCTATATGCCTTGAATCTGTATGTGATCGTTGACAAGGGCTCTTATAGGTGGACTCTCAGAAATCTTCACTATAGAGTAGGAATTTGAGTGAAGAAATGAAAGTGGTAACAGTTTTCTGAAAAATAGATTTTTCAACAGAGTTTTTGGGCAGAGAACTATTGATTTGAATTGGTGTTTTTAGCCTAGGATAACATCCCTATTTATAGCTGAAATCTATGGTCAGTAAGGGAAGTTATGAGGACAAATTTGAATATAGAAATGTTGGATAAAATACCAGAAAACAGAAACTGTCCAACAGTCAGAAACTGTCATTAGTCGACTAGGGGTTGGGGGTTAGTCGACTAAGGTAGGCAATTTAGACTGGGTTAGTCGACTAATAAAAATACCAAGTCGACTAGGTCATGACTAAAACAAAAGACAAGTTTCTGGAAACTGAAACTAGTCGACCAGAATAAGTTATTAGTCGACTAGGTCATGTAGTCGACTATACGGACTATTAAGTCGACTAATAGTGAGTGTAGGTCAGAAACAGAGAGTTGATATGCATCTGGAGGCAAACTAAGTCGACTATAGTTAAAGGGTTAGTCGACTATAGTTGTTATTAGTCAACTAGTCAAATCTATAAGTCGACTAATATAACTAAGATGTGTGTGTGTGTATTCAAGGATTTTAACATACTATTAAATATTACAAAACACAACCTTAGCCACTCTCTTTGGGAAGTCTTAATCATGTAGAACTCTTGAATAAGCTTGTAAGATAGAGCTCTAATGATATGTCTTCACAAATGTATCATTAAAAACAAGTTCCAATATTCTCCCCTTTTTGATGATGACACTTTGTGTGCAAGAATACTCCCCCTGCAGAAAATATGTTATATGTTCTCCCCCTGTAGAAAAGTTTATAACAGATATAGAAAAATATGTGTTCTCCCTCTGCAACAAATATATCATAACATATATATATATATATATATATATATATATATATATATATATGATAAATGTTCTGAAATATTTTTCTTATCAAACTTCTTATATGGTACCTGAAAGATAAACATTGGAATGGTACCAATCATTATAAGATCAAAACATTAACCTTTAGGAATCCAATCCCAATTTGAATTTGATTTCCATCTGTTAGTATACACATAATTGCATGAATTACATATATCATGTATGTATGATGCAATATAAGTATTTTTATCAACAATGCTTAAGTTTTTAGGAATCCATATGAATTTGTTCTTAATTTTTTTTAAAATAATGTCAGTATTTCTTTTCACAAAGAATTATATGGATTACTAACATATGTAGATTTTTAAAAAAATCCAAGACCATAATGATTATGTGACATCTTTTGATATGATAACAAATCATTTAACTTTTTTTCTTGATTAAATTTAGTCACATTTTTCAATATCTCTTCATACTTCATTTTGAAAATTGATGTCTTTATCTAAAATAGAAATTCTTTCATTTAAAGACACAGTTTCTCTTTTCAACAAAACATTATTTTGTAATAAATTCTCATTATCTTTTTTCATTGATGATATCACTTTTCTAAAATCATCTTTTTGAGAATTTATAGAAGAAATTTGAGAAGAATAATAAAAAGTTTCTTTGAAAAGTTTTTCATTTTCCTTTGTCAAAACTTTATTCTTTATCTTTTCATTCTTAAGATTATTGTATAATTCATGAAATGCATCTAAAAGTTCAGTATATTGTACCTTATCTTCTTCTAGAGTCATGTAACAGATGTTGGCATGTTCAGTTGCTTCTTCTTCGTCAGAGGAAGAGGAATCATAATTTTTCCATGATGCTTGATAGTCTTTCTTCTTTCTGAACTTTTTGCTCTTGAATTTACCTTTATTTTTGAGCAATGGGTAATCCTTCCTCATATGACCTGTTTTATTATAATTAAAACATTTAAACTTACCTTTCTTCGAAAACTTTCTGAATTTTCTTGAAAGCATTGCCATCTCCTCTTCATCGTTATCTGAATTGTCCGTGTCTGAGGCTGGATGGAAGGCAAGTTCTTTCTACTTTGAGAGAGATTGTTGTTCATCCTTCTTTCTGTCTTCGAGTTGTACTTCATATGCCATTACATTACCAATTAGGTTTTCTAATGACATTATTGAGAGATCATTTGCTTCTTCTATTGCAGTTGTCTTCTTCTCCCAATCTGATGTGAGTACACGAAAGATCTTGCGAACTTGTTCGACTTGGGTGTATTCTTTTCCAAGGGATGCTAAGGAATTTGTTATGTCGGTGAACCTTGTTATCATTTCTGAAATTGTGCTGTTCTCCATCATTTTGAAGAGTTCGAACCTGTGAACAAGAACAAAAATTTTAGACTCTTTAACCTTATTTGTACCTTCATGTGTTACGTGTAGTATGCGTCATATTTGATTTGCAGATGTGGCTGTTGACACACGGTTGAATTCTTCTTTGGTTAAGGCACAAAATAAAGCATTCATCGCTTTGGCATCAAGGGTCGCATTCTTCTTTTGATCATCACTCCAAGCGCTGTAACTGGTAGTTGGTTTGGTGTACGCTGCTTCTACTATATTCCATAGTTTGTAGTTGATCGATTGCAAGTAGATCTTCATTCTACACTTTCAGCAGTTGTAGTTCGATCTATCGAATAGCGGTGAACGTTGTGCAGCATGTCCTTCTTTGAATTGTGATAAAGGAAACTCCATTGTCATCCTTGTATCTTATTGACTGGGTATGTAGGGCTCTGATACCAATTGTTGCTCCCGAGATGATGCTAATTGTAGGATCTAAAATATACGTCAACACTCAAATAAAGATATTAGCATTTAAATATAAAGTACTTGCAGTAAAGGAAAATAAATCACAGAAAAGAAAGCAAACGCAAACACAAGTGATTTATTCTGGTTGGGTCATCATGACCTACATCGAGTCTCCTAGCCACCCGCTTGAGATTTTCTTTTAACCTTTGACTTTGTACACCCAAAATCAACACCTTGCATATTACTTGACAAATCCCCTTTGCCAAATGTGTACAACTCTTCTTATAACCAAGAAGACCACAACACCTTGTACAAACTCTCTTCAATCCGAAGACGCTCTTGTACAATACCCCTCTTTGAGTGATTACAATTGATCCTTTAAGCCCTGAATCTATATGTGATCGTGGACAAGGGTTCTTATAGGTGAACTCTCAGAAATCTTCACTATGGAGTAGGAATTTGAGTGAAGAAATGAAAGTGGTAACAGTTTTCTGAAAAATAAATTTCTCAACAGAGTTTTTGGGTAGAAAACTATTTATTTGAATTGGTGTTTTTAGCCTAGAATAACATCCCTATTTATAGCTGAAATCTATGGTCAGTTAGGATAGTTATTAGGATAAATTTAAATATAGAAACGTTGGATAAAATACCAGAAAACAGAAACTGTCAAACAGTCAGAAACTGCCATTAGTCGACTAGGGGTTGGGGGTTAGTCGACTAGGGTAGGCAATTTAGACTGGGTTAGTCGACTAATAAAATCCAAGTCAACTAGATCATGACTAAAACAAAAGACAAGTTTCTGGAAACTGAAACTAGTCGACCAGAATAAGTTGTTAGTTGACTAGGTCATGTACTAGTCGACTATACGGACTATTCAGTCGACTAATAGTGAGTGCAGGTCAGAAACAGAGATTTGATATGCATCTGGAGGCAAACTAAGTCAACTATAGTTCAAGGGTTAGTCAACTATAGTTGTTATTAGTCGACTAGTCAAATCTAAAAGTCGACTAATATGACTAAGATGTGTGTGTATTCAAGGCTTTTAACATACTATTAAATATTACAAAACACAACCATAGCCACTCTCTTTGGGAAGTCTTGATCATGTAGAACTCTTGAATAAGCTTATAAGATAGAGATCCAATGATATATCTTCACAAATGTATCATCAAAAACAAGCTCCAACAGAAAAGAGTATAAATATCTTGCATGAGACCTCACAACAATTTCAAAAATCTTTTACCCAGTCTCTTGATAGGTTAGAAGCACAACTAAACCAATTGGTTAACATTCATAGGAATGAAGAAACTCACTCTTATCAACCTTTGATCAATCCAGATATCTCTAACTCTATCAATCTAGACCATGACTCATGTTATTTTGGAAACCAAGATTCAATTTCAGCACACCAATTTGAACTTGACTAACATCAAAATTTTGAGAACCATGTTGATATTTTGGCAAGTTATCCTTTTCCTGAAATTGAACTTGAGCATGACTATGATCCTGAACCTCAATTTGGTAATTCAATTTCACTTCTTGATTCAATATTGACTGAGGTATTTTTACCTGATTTCAGGCCTTTTCCCGAGTCAGTTTTGGATCCTGTGCCTATCCATCGTGAAATTGAATCACCAATCTTTTATGATCATCATATTAAACTTGACCAATTTCGTACGTTTGAAACTCCCATTGATAAATTGGCAAGTTCTCATTTTTATGAAATTGAACTCAATAAAGAATGTGACTTGGATCCTCAAATTTGTGATCCAGTTCAAATTCCTGAATCAACATTGACTTCTGTTTTGCTACCCGTTATAGAGTAAGTTTTGATTCTCATACCTGTCATTCTTGAACTTGAATACCAACCTTAGAAAGTCACATTCCATTATGGGGGAATGAGTGTGGATTTGACTTTCAACTTCTTGATTTGGACTCGTTTCCTGAACCAATTTTGACTCCTGAATCTTTACTTGAATTAAGTCAAATTCTTGAGTCAGTATTAGTTCCTGTACTCCTGAGTCTAAATCAATCATCCCATCTTTTCATACTCCATTTTGGGACAAAGGTGTTGAAAATAATGACTCTGAAACTATTTTGAAAATTTGAAAATTAGATGGGATAAAATTCTTAATAAAAATCATAAATGCATACATCATAATAGTGCGTTGTATTATAGAGGTTTCTGATGGGTTCCTCTAAACTCCATGCAAATTGGATTGGGCCGCATTTTGTGGACCAATCAGACCATCACTGGAACCACCACCTTGAGGTGATTTTTCCTTCCCCCTCTATTTGTTTCATGCATACAAACATCACGATGCATTGAGGACAATGCATGAGATAAGTGGAGGGGAGGGTTTACTAATGTAGAGTTTTTAGATTTTCTTTCTTTTACACTTTTTTTAGTATATTCTTAGAATTTTCCTTTGTATAGGATTTTGCTTTTTCTTTTAAAAACTTTTTGAAATAAGAGACAATGTTTTGATCTATTTTTAAAGAAAATTAAGATGATCTTAGAAATTAAGGAAACCTTAATTATGACATCTTAAACCTAGTTGAAATAATAGATCTTGTTTAAAATTATAGGTTAAGTATAAAAGATTGGGGAGATAATTTTATCTTGAATTTTTTGCCTTAGATAGTTTGCATTTTGCACAAACATAGTTTTTAGGATGGAAACAAAGACCTAAAATGCCATAAAGCAAAAATAAATAAAAAGAAAAAATATATTATATATGAAAAAAAGATCACTTATTAAGCTGGATAACTATGCCTCAAGAAGCATGATTATTCACGCCTAATGGTGGTAATAAGGAACAAATAATCCCTCTTAGTTTTGTGGCCTTATTTACTCGAGTCCTTAAGCCCGAGAGATATTTTCTCATCTGATGCCCTAAGACCATCTGGTTTGGAAGTCATCGGTTAAAGGCTCACTACCCGATAAACTAGAAAGCCTACGAAAACTAAGGAAAGAAAAAAAAGAGAAATATATATAAATAAATGGCTTGATGGTTAGAGTTGAAATCCCAGAAATTTTCACTATCACAAAGTGCAGATTATCTAGGTTTTATGAAAGATAAAATATTCAATCCAATTTTGAGTTCTTACCTTAATTGAAGACAAGAACTTGCATATAGACTAAGTTTAAAGAAGAATAATTTTTGGTAGACTTATGATCTTAGATCGCCTATATTTTTGGAAAAATATTTCGTAAACTTGTCTCTCTTTCAAAATGTGTTTTCAAAATATTAACATTTGTTTTCTTTCTTTATGGATTTCGTGGGTGCAATCCGCTGAAAACCCTCAGGAGACAAAACTCCTCCTCTAGGGGAAATCTAGAGGTTTAACGGCTTGCTGCACATGCTTAGTGCAATCGCGTCACCTACGAAAGTGGTGTAATAACATTGGTAGTATAGTTTTTTTCTTTTTTGTTGTTTTGCTCAGGACGAGCAAAAAGATAAGTGTGGGGGTGTAATTAGTCTACAGTTCTACATTATTATATCACATTTCCATGTTGATTTATGAATAAAATATCATTTCTAATTATTTTTTGGTCTACTTTGCAGATAAATCAAGAGTCTAAGGGCAAAAGGGTAATAAAAGTTTAATTAAATTCATTTTTTTGGTAACTAAATTCGCATTTCTTGGAGGCCAAGCAAGGGAGCTTCTAGAAGATGCATTGAATTTAGACCCTTACGCACGTCAGACGAATATTCGGATGTATATACCCGAATCTAAGTATACCAAAAAGGTCCTCGAAGCGACGGGAATCAGATCACCAAAACCAAGGACATAAGTCCTTGGTTTGGCGTGGGGCCACGCGTCGATTTTCGACTCCTGGCCTCGTCTCGTCTTCTAGAACCCTCTTTTGCCTATAAATACTGCAGATGTTGGCTGAAATGAAAGCAGATGGAGAAATAGACTAGGTTTTCTCTCTTTTAGTGTGGGTTAGTGTAGGTGTTCTTCTTTTCTTTTCTTTTGTATTTTCATTTCGTTTTAGATCATGTATTAGGGCTGAGAGATTCAGAGAGAGAAAGAGAGAGATTGATGCAATAGATGGTGACAATCTATGTAAAGACGTCTCCTTTCTTCTCTATTGTATTCTTCTCCATCTTCTACATTTTGCTTAGCTAATTTTTCTTTCATGACAATCTAACTACTAATCACTAACCATCTAACCACTTACTTGATAATCCACATGAATCTAGTAGCCTCTACATGGCCTTACTTTTGCAAGAGCCATTGATGGCTCATGATGATGGATTCTAACATTCTAACATTTCTAACATCTAACCCACTAACTTGCTAACTTTATTTTATGCTTACCTCTAACCGCTTTTGATGATCTAATAGTAGCTTGCAACCTGTTGTGGGGCATGGATGTTTTGTTTGAATGTAGAAAAACAATCTTATGAGCCATGCTTTGTATCGTCTCTTGAAGCCAAGGAAGTGATGGTCAAGGATCCATGTGAGGCAACTATCACTAAGAGGTTAGCATGGTTAATGGAGCAATTAGTAGTTAGTAGCCATGAGTTTTCTTTTATCTTGTTTTAAAAATCAATTTCAAAACTCTTCTTTTATCTTTTCATCGTTGTTTTCACCATCTTCTTTGTTCACCTTTGTTTTTATTTTCTTTACAACAAGCTTCATCTTCTTTTCTTTTTTGTTTTTCAAATCATTTCTTTTTCATTTTCACATCGTTGTTTTGTCGCATTCTCCATCTATCACTTCTGAATTTCCTTTCTTTTCTTTTCTTTTCCTTATTCTTTAACAAAGAAGACTTATTAACATAACACGTGAATAAGAACTGTTAATGCTTCTATCACCTCCCGTCCCTATGGATTCAACCCGTTGAGCCAATTCTATAACGGAAGTATCCAGGGAATATTAGCATATATGAGATTTTCATTGATTTCATAAACGCATATTTTCAAGTGCTGGTTTCGCTCTGATCAATCGGACCCGAGAGTAGCTCACTAATGTTAGTGGCTAAGAAGACTTTCCTAGGTACATTAGTCTTTCTCGTCTTAGTGCACATGTTCTTAAGAAATTTTGTATAGGACGGGACTTTTTGGATGGCATCAAGAAGTGGCACATTTATCTTCACTTGGTTGAAAATCTCAATTATCTTATCCATGTGTGGATTATGCTTGTTGTTCTTCGGCCTATTAGGAAATGGTATTGTAGGCTTGTACACCTGACTGGTTGATTTATCTATTTCAGATTCGTCAGATTTGTTAGGATTGGGACTAGATGAGGTAGATGCTTGAGTGTGATTGTGCTGAATGGGACTGGATGGTGTTGATACTTGATTATTAACTTTCTTTCCCGGCCTCAATGTATGAATAGCATTATATTGACTCAATGATTGATCCTCAGCCAAATGAGCTTGTTGAGAATTCCTAGGATTCATTATTGGCTGACTGGGCAAGGTACCCTTTTGCCTCTCATTCTGTGGATTAGCTAATTGGCTCATTTGACCCTCTAGCCTTTGTATTGTTTGCATTAGGGATCTTGGTTCTTTATGTACCTCTCCATGTTTCTCTCAAAATCAGTCATTCACTTTTCAAGCTGAGGATTCTAGAAGGAGGGTTGTGGAGCTTTATTGGGAAAGTTTTGTTGATAATGTGAAAAATTGTTGGGAGAAATGTGAGGGGAATTTGGAAAGTTGGGTTGATGATTGGAAGAATTGTTGGAATGATAGAAGTGGCTTGCATGGTTTGACAGCGGGTGGTCATTGTTTTGTTGGCTCCATGAGAAATTTGAGTGATTTCTCCAGCCAAGATTGTACATTGGTGCGTAAGTAATTGTAAAATGAGAGTGATAAAAATTATCGTGTAGCTTTTGAAAAACACCTAGAGGGGGGTGAATAGGTGTTAATGCTAATCTAATGATTTTTTTAAACAAGTATGAATGAATGATGCAACCGGTCACTCAAAACAAGAAATTGAACCCGAATTCCCCGTGAAGGGCTTTAGAACTTCTCCTCTTTTATTCCTCTAGATTATGAGTTGAGGCGCGTAATTGCTTTCTTGTTGAGATGAGTAGAGACCGAAAAATGCAAGTGAATGAAATGAAAGCAATGAAGTGCAAGCAAGAAATATCACAAGATAGAAATGTAAAGCAAAGAAAAGCAATAAGGAAACCAATCGCAAACACAAGGAATTTGTTACAAGGTTCGAGTTACCGCTCTACGTCCCTGCCTTCACCACCGTGAAGGATTTCCACTAAATCCATAAAGAAAATTACAAGAGGTCTACACAAGACTGGAGTACCGAACTCCCACCAATCCAACCTCTACACAAGAGGGATCTCAACACAAAGAACTACAAGTAACAAGGTGATCAAAAAGACCATAAACTTCTCTCTTACAACTCCTTATAGAATGGGAAAGATTTTTGGCTCAAGAAGTGTAGTGAGAAAAATTCAGTTGTAAAGAGTAAGAAAAATCTTGAAAAACCACTGAAAAACTTTAATCAAGAATGCACTTAGGAAGAGTGAGCTTTAAAAACTTTTCTTTCTTTTGGAAACTTGAAAATAATAGGAATTTTTCTTAATTTTAACAAGGGACCAATGCCAACTATTTATAGGGATTTGTCATGAGCAAATAATCATTTAGACTAGGTAAATAGGTCAGGAATTACCCTCCAAAATTTCAGAGATAGCTGACATAAACATCTTAATCAAATCCCCAAAACAAATCTCAGAAAACTAGCCGTTGGGCTGCTGGCGGCTGTCGGTCGACCGGCAGCCCAACTGGCAAACTAGCCATTGGACAAGGTCGACCGGTCGGTCGACCGGAGGCTAAACGAAAAATAAATCTTTGTTCTGTCGGTCGACCAGCCCGGTCGACCGAGAAAACCCGAGAGCAAGGGTCAGTCAGTCGGTCGACCGGCATACGTGCACAAACGTGCACGCCAATGACACAAGGCCCGGTCGACCGGTGCGATCGACCGTTCAGGCCTGAAATAGATGCGGTCGACCGCCCGGTCGACCGTAGGGCCTGAAACAGTATTTTTATAGGAAAAAATTTGAACTTATAAACAATTTTAAAATAATTTTGAAAGGCTATATGATTAAGTAGCATGCTATAAGGGTTGGTATACATGATATAAATAAGATGTAAAAATATAAAATATTTTGAGTCATGTATATCAAACAAGACATGCACCTAAATCAATTAACCAAAACAAAAATTGTATTTTGAAAAATGAAAGAGTGTGTGTGTTTTCTTGGGCCAACTTATCATAACCTCATTCTTTAAAAAACTAATTTTTACAGTGGTTCTAGGTGACTACAAGGTCTTCAAATAGGCTTCTCCATATGTGATGTTGAATAGCTTAAATCCTTGAACCCGAAATGAATCAACTTGAGTCAAAAATACCTTCCTTTAGGGAAGAAGAAGTCTTGAATCCTTAGAACCCTGAAATACACTTAAACACTCAAATATGATTAGTACAAATAACTATATATGTTTTGTAATCATTAAAACTCAACAACCGGGTGATTGTAACCTTAGGCCAACAGCTTTGGGCTAATGGGTCGCATCCACGAGGAGGAATGCGATAGAAGCTTTTCGGTGTTTTTATTAAGTAACAAAGAATAAAGTTGGTGTCTTTCTTTTAAGTTGAAAAAGAGAATGGAGAGAAGGAAAATGATTAAAAGAAAAATTGTAAATTTAGAGAAGGTTTTGGAAAAAGGTGATCTTTAAAAATGATGAACATTGTTTGGTTGCTTTTTTTATATATAGGAAAAGATCTGGGCCCACTAATTTTTTAATCAACTACTTATCTCAAGAACATTTTTGGTGCATCACTTTTATTATAGGCAAAAAGCTTAATTTCTTTCAATGTTGAAGTAAAACAAATGAGATGATTTTGGATCAAATCTTGAGGTCTTTCTTAATACAACATCAAAAATAGAATGTTAAACCATCAAGCGAAGAAGCAAGTATGGAATAAAAACGATTTGAAAATATTTGCTTTTGAAAGTCTATGTTTTAAAAGAAGAGCATCATCATGAGCTTTCAAGAATAAAGTTTAATTTTAGGCATTATGATTCAAGAGAGTTCTTTCATAAAATTAAATCGAGAGAGAGGAGGTACAAAAGATTAATTTGTGAGCCCAGAAAACGATTTAGCTACTCATGATGAACTGAAAACAAACAAGAGAATGAAAATCAAACATAAACATACCGAATTCGAGTTGAGTTGAATAAGCGAGTAGAAGCTCCTTTGATTGTCATTCAAAGATGAATTACACACTCAATTCCACTCTTCTCTCTTGCTAGTGTAAACTGAAAAAATAAAGCGGAGATACAACTTCTCCGAGCTATCTAACAATGCTCCTAAAACCCTAAAAATAAACAAGAAATTTAATCCTAGTCTTCGCTTTCTTCATCTCTGTTGAAAATGGTATTTATAGGGAAAAACCAGACGGGAGAGGGCGTAGGAAGATTGGGGGAGCAAACGCTCCTACAACAACCCCAACTTTGTCGCGAAAACGCGGTTAATGCTGCGTTTCCGTGGCCCTGGTGTGGCCAGGTGTCCACACCCAAATGGTGGAAGTCCCCGGTTTGATGATTCCCCCATATCTGCTGCTGGTTTTCTCGTTTTAGCTCCTAGGTTAATCAAAACGGCCTTCGATTATTGGCTTTAACTGATTGATTTGTAAAGATCCATTTTAACCGATATTCAACCGATTTATCCTCTCTGATCTGCTTTGATCTGGCCTGATCTTCTAATTTCAAATTATTTCTGAATTAAATCAGAATTTTGATAGGCTTTTGGGCTCGTTTCTCTTCCCTTTCTTTAGCAATGGGCCTACATTTAACAAAGAAGAATAAGACTTATTAATAGGATTTATTAGATAAAAACATGGTAATGTGACAATATATATGCAATATGTGTGGCCGATCACACCCCCACACTTATCTTTTACTCGCCCTCGAGCAAAACATCAAACTAATCCTAATCAATTATTAGACCACTTTCACATGTCACTCGATTGCACTGAGCATATGCAATAAGCCGTTAAACCTCTAGTTACCCCTAAAGGATGAGTTTTCTCTCATGAGGGTTTTCAATGGATTGCACCCATAAAATCCATAAAGAAAGAGAGTATTTTCAAAAAGCATTTTGAAAAGAGAAAATATTTGAAGTATATTTGTAAGAGTTTAAGTACTCTATAAGTTAGAGGATTATCAAACTTTTCATTTCTAAACTTAATCTCTATTCAAAAATATGTCATCAGTCAAAGTAAGAAGTCAAACTGTATTTCTCATCTAGTCTATTACTTTGCTCTGAGTCATATGCACCATCGTGACTGTGAAGTTTGACTAAGGGTTCTTTAACATTAACTCCTATGCCTTATTTATATTTATTTTTGGTGGTATTTGTCCTCAATTCCATTAAGCTTTCTAATCTGCCCATGTAACGAGCCTTTAATCGGTGACACCCAAACCGGATAGTTTTAGGGTACCAGGTGAGAAAATACCCTAAGGACTTAAACACTCGAGCAGACAAGGCCACGAAACCAAGATTTTTATTATAAAATGTACCCCTTTTAGGAGTGAATACTTATGCTTCATGAGGCACAAATACTCAGCTTAATCAGAGAATTTATATATATATATATATATATATATATATATATATATATATTCATACTTATCTAATTATCTTTTACACAAATACCAAGGCTTGCTTAGACCAAAGCACCTAGATAATCAATAATTAGATTTGCATATATTTATTTTTTAATTTTTTATATAAGGCATAAGAATTTTTATCTATGATCCCTAAGTGTGTTAAGTGTATAAAGTGTGCATATTTCTTCAAGGTAAACATTAAGACTAAATTACTTTCATCAATTTTCTTCCTAACCCTGAAAATCAAATAAGTTATCTTATTTTGACCAAGTTTAGAGATCCTAGTTAAGATTTTCCTATTCCTTAAAATTGACTTAATTTCTTACAAAAAATATATCAAAATATTGTTCTTTATCATTCAAAAAGTTTATTTTTATAAATATATATTTTTTTATTCTTTATTTTTTTATTTTTTATTTTTTAGTTATATTAGTCATGTTAGAGCCTCTCCCACACTTATCTCATGCATTGTCCCCAATGTATGAAAGAAATATATAGATGCATGAAATAAAATGTAAAAGATGAAAGTTACCGATACACTGGGTCGAAAAGACCTATACCCGTTTCATTTACTAGCACCGATTCCAAGAAAGGTTTAAGGCGTTGACCATTTACCTTAAAGTCATTTCCATTCTTGGTGTCACTGATCTCTACAGCACCGTGTGGAAACACGATTTTGACAACGAATGGCCCAGTTCATCTTGATTTTAATTTTTCTCGAAAAAGATGAAGCCTAGAATTATAGAGTAAGACTTTTTGTTCAGGGACAAAGGTTTTCCTTATGATGAGTTTTTCATGAAAAACCTTAACTCTATCTTTAGTGATCTTAGTATTTTCATAGGCCTCATTTTTTAACTCTTCTAATTCGGAAATTTGTAATTTTTGAAGGTCACCGGCCTTAGTCAAGTCAAAATTCAACTGCTTGATTGCCCATAAGGCCCGGTGCTCTAACTCAACGGGTAGGTGGCAATCTTTACCATAAATTAACCTATAAGGAGACATCCTTAGAATCGTCTTGAAAGCGGTCCTGTAGGCTCATAGGGCATCTACAAGTTTGGTGGACCAATCTTTCTGGTTTTGGTTCACAGTCTTCTCCAAAATAAGCTTGATTTGTCTATTGGAGACCTCAACCTGCCCACTGGTCTGAGGATGATAAGGTGTGGACAATTTGTGAGCTATGACATACTTTCGCATAAGAGCTTCAAAGGATCTATTGCAAAAGTGAGTGCCATTATCACTGATGATAGCACGAGGGGTTCTGAAGCGTGAGAAAATGTTCTCTTTCAAAAACTTTATAACAACTTTGTTATCATTAGTTCTACTAGGAATGGCTTCTACCTACTTGGACACATAGTCCACAGTAACCAATATGTATTGGTTTCCAAATGAATTAGGAAATTGACCCATAAGGTCGATGCCTCAAACATCAAAAAGTTCTATTTCTAGAATTGGGTTGCGGGGCATCATATCTCGTTTAGAGATCCTTCCTACCATCTGGCATCTAAGGCACGTCTTGCAAAATTCATAAGCATCTTTGAACAAAGTGGGCCAATAGAACCCACTTTGTAGAACTTTTTCGGCAGTCTTGCGGGGACCAAAGTGTCCACCGCATGCAAGTTTGTGACAAAAGGATAGAATACTCTTAACCTTGTCATCATGAATGCATCTCCTAATAATTTGGTCAGAACATACGGTTCCTCACAAAAGAAATACCGGACTTGGGATAAGAACCGGTATATATCATTTTTAGACCAATGAGATGAAGTTTGGTTTGTGACTAAGTAATTCACTATATCAGCAAACCAAGGTTCCCTAAAGATAGCTAAGAGATTTTCATCAGGAAAGTCCTCATTTATGGGCAATTCATTGCATGGAGAATTTGGCATTCGTGAGAGATGGTCAGCAATGACATTTTCTACGCCTTTCTTTTCTCGAATCTCGAGATCGAATTCTTGAAGAAGGAGGATCCAACGAATGAGTCGGGCCTTGGCATCCTTCTTCATCATGAGGTGCCTCACCACGGAGTGATCGGTGAAAATGGTGGTTTTGGACCCTAGTAGGTAGGAAAGAAATTTCTCTAAGGCAAATACTACTGTCAAGAATTCCTTCTCAGTAGTAGTGCAGTTCAATTGAGCATCGTTGAGAGTTCCACTAGAGTAGTAAATCACGTGCTGCTTGTTATCAATGCGTTGTCCTAGGACAGTGCCTATGAAAAAATCAAAAGCATCGCATATGATTTCGAACGGCTTAGACAAATCCGGTGCAGATATGATTGGTGCAGAAATTAGCTCTCTCTTAAGCTTCTCCCAAGAATTCATACATTCAGCATCGAAAGTGAAGGACACGTTCTTAGCTAACAGATTAGTCAAGGACCTAGCAGTCTTGCTAAAATCCTTGATAAATCTTCGGTAAAACTAGCGTGTCCTAAACAGGACCTAATATCCCTCACACATTTAGGCATGAGAAGCTTAGCAATAATCTCAATCTCGGCTCTATCCACTTCAATTCCTTTCTTAGAGATTTCATGACCCAAAGAATATTTCATGTTTTGTCATGAAGTGGCATTTCTCCCAGTTCAGTGTCAAATTTTTCTCAGCACAACGTTGGAGGACAAGTTCTAAATGGTGGAGACATTGAGTGAACGAATCTTCGTAGATGGAGAAATTATCCATGAAGATTTCTAAGAATCGTTTTACCATATCAGAAAAAAGACTTAACATGCAACGTTGAAACGTTACCGGGGCATTGCACAAGCCGAAAGGCATTCGATGATAAGCAAATGTCCCAAATGGATATGTGAACGTAGTCTTTTCTTAGTCCTTAGGAGCAATAGGAATCTTATTATACCCTGAGTAACCGTCCAAGAAACAGTAATACTCATGGCCCGCCAAACGTTCAAGCAATTGATCAATGAAGGGAAGTGGAAAATGGTCCCTACGAGTTGCAGCATTAAGCTTCTTATGGTCAATGCAAACTCGAATCTTCGCGGGAAGTCGAGTTTGGACCAACTCTTTGTTCTCATTTTCCACTACAGTGAAACCAGATTTCTTTGAAACCGCTTAGATAGGACTGACCCATTGGCTATCAAAAATAGGATAGATTATCCCATTGTATAAGAGTTTTACAATTTCAGCATGAACAGCCTCTTGCATTATAGGGTTTAACCTACATTGCGGGTCTCTTTTAGGTGTTGCATCTATATTGAGATGAATGCGATGTTGAACTATGGTTGGACTCAATCCCTTTATATCAGTCATAGTCTAACCAATGGCTTTCCTATGTTTTCTTATAATAGCTTTAAGATCTTCTTCTTGCCCGTCATTTAAATGGGAGGCAATGATGACAGGAAGGTCTCTTGTTCGCCTAGATAGACGTACTTGAGATGCGCAGGTAAGGCTTTCAATTCTAAGGAAGAGGAAGGCTCACTGGAAGGATGAGTTAAACTAGTTGGCTCCATATTTGGTGAAATAGGGTTCAAGGCTCAATTCATGGCAGACTCAAAAACCTGATCAAGATTAAAGTCGTCAGACTCTAACCCAAAGTCACACTTAGTTTCTAATTCTAATTCTTCCCTCTGTTCACTTCTTAAGTTCTCAATGAGGTTGACTTCAAATGTTTGGTCCTCAACATCATGGGGTTGTTTTCCTAGGTTGAAGACATTGACTTCTCTAGTCATGTCTCCAAAGGTTAACCTTATGGACCCATTCCTACAATTGATGATGGCATTGGCAGTAACAAGGAATGGTCGCCCTCGAATAACAGGAGTTTGAGCCCTAGGATTAGACACAGGTTGTGTTTCTAAAACTACGAAATCAACGGGGTAAATAAACTCCCCAACCCGGATAAGGACATCATTAATTTCCCCTTTTGAAACTTTTACTAAATGGTTAGCCAGTTAGATAGTGACTCGAGTTGGACTAAGATCGCTCAACCCGAGTTGTTGATAAATTGAGAATGGAAGCAAGTTGATACTTGCCCCCAAGTCAAGAAGTGCACGACTAATCTCAGCTTGTCCTATTGTGCAGGCAATGGTGGGACAACCTGGATCCTTGTACTTGACAGGGATCGGACCTGACAGTAGCTCACTAATGTTAGTGGCTAAGAAGACCTTTTTAGTTATATTAGTCTTTCTCTTTTTGGTGCACATGTCCTTAAGAAATTTAGCAAAGAATAGGACTTGTTGGCATCAAGAAGTGGCACATTTATCTTCACTTGATTGAAGATCTCAATTATTTTATCCTTGTGTGGATTTTGTTTGTTGTTTTTCAGCCTATTAGGAAATTGTACTATAGGCTGGTGGACCTGACTGGTTGACTTATCCTTTTCAGATTCGTCAGATTTGGAAGGATTGGGATTAGATGAGGTGGATGCTTGATTGTGGTTGTGCTGAATGGGATTAGATAGTGTTGACACTTGATTATCAACTTTCTTTCCTGACCACAATGTATGAATAGTATTACATTGATTCATTGATTGATCCTCAGCCAAATTAGCTTGTTGAGAATTCCTAGGATTCGTTATTGGCTGACTAGGCAAGGTACCCTTTTGTCTCTCATTTTGTGGAGTAGCTAATTGGCTCATTTGAACCTCTAGCCTCTGTATAGTTTGCATGAGAGAATCTTGATTCTTCATGTATCTTTCCATGTTTCTCTCAAAGTCAGTCATTCTCCTTTCTAGTTGAGGATTCTGGAAAGAAGATTGTAGAGCTTGGTTGGGAAAGTTTTGTTGATAGTTTGAAAAGTTAGGTGGATGGTTAGGTGAAAATTGGAAAGGTTGGGTTGATGATTGGAAGAATTATTGGCATGATGGAAGTGTCTTGCATGATTTGACTGTGAGTGGTCATTGTTATTTTGGCTCCATGAGAAATTCGGGTGATTTCTCCAGCCAGGATTGTACGTTGGTGCATAAGGATTATGTTCGGCCTTGAAAAGGCCGCATTCATCAGTTCAGGGTATTATTGCTGAGCCTGAAACGCAGGACACTCCTCAAACATATGATTCATGGCTTGACAGTAAGTACAGCTCGGAGCTGAAAATTGGTTTGGGCTGACTTGATTGATTGGACTTAGTTCCTTAGTTTTAAAATTTCCAGTCTTCTCGCTAGGTTAGCTAACTTAGCCTCATTAGCTAGGATGATTTAATAGAATGGAGACCTTTTTTTGAAGAGATGGTGTTTGAGTTCTTCGAGGTTTCACTAGTAGGTTCCCATTGGATGGTCTTTTCCACTAGATTCTCATATAAATCCCATCCTTCATTTTCATCCTTCTGCAAAAATCCCCCTTGGTACATGCTTTCTAAGAGGGTCTTGGTCGAATAGTCTAAACTATCATAAAGAATTTGGCATTGTCACCATTTCTCTATTCGATGATGAGGACATTGGACAATGAGGTCTTTAAAGCATTCAAAGTAACTCTAAAACGGCTCACTATGTTCGTACTTGAATTGAATGATCTTTTTCCTAATGAGAGCGGTCTTATGAATTGGATAGAATTTCTTCAAGAAGACCTTGATGAAACCATCCCAAGACGTGATAGAGCCGGCCGCTAAGCTATAAAGCCCATTCTTGGCTAAGTCCTTAAGAGCGAAAGGGACAAATCTCAACTTAATAGCATCATCTATAAGGTATGAGATTTTCATCATTAGACATACTTCCTCAAATTCTCTTATGAAGAAATAAGCATCTTTGGACTTTAAGCCATGAAACTTGGGGAGTGTGTTGATGAACTGAGGCTTTAGCTCAAAATTGTATTCACCAACCGATGGAAGTTGGATGCAAGATGGAAGTGAGGTTCTAATGGGATAGAACCTATCCTGCAGAGATGTCGGTTGAGCCATAACCGGTTCTGGTATTGGTTCAAACTTGGGTGGTGATGTATTTCCAGTCAACCTAGATGAATTAGGGTCTCTTGACCACACTTGCATACACAAACACAATCACAATCACAAACAAGTTCACTAATAGTCAATAAGAGTAATCAACCAAACCTAGTCTAAGGTAACCTTGACCTAGACAACTCCTAACCGGTTGATTATCCACAGGAGGTATAATGCAGATTTTGACCACAAGCTAATCAACCAGGTCAGGGCAAGATTAGTGGGAGGTACCTGCGCAAAAGCGACGGGCCTAATTAAGCTAAACCACCAGCCTTCGGGGTTTCGCCCCTCAATCCCTTTCCTAGATACTGATTTGGCAAGAGTCAAATTCTAACACCTTCCCCCTTAGGATAATCTCCTAGTGAGTTCGAAATGTCCCTAAGGCCAACGTCTATTAGGATTTACTTAGGCTTAGGTTGTGCGTACTTGGAGATAGTTTGTGGGCTAAGGAAGGGTAATGACTTCCCCACCTTATCTTGATTTGGGTTTTGCCCTTAGAATTGATTGTGCAAAGTGTGCAAGATATAGAAAAGTAGCATTCAAAAGCAATATCACCCAAGAATGTTTCCTAAACTATATGTTGTGTATATGTACCTTTCTCCAGCTATCTTCAACAGTAATTGTAAAATAAACGTAATTAGACAAGTGTCTAGAATGCAAGTCTAAACGTTTTTTTTATGCAATTAACAATCACTCATATTACTGTTGGATTAAAATAGGGATTGTAAATATCAGATATAGCAAGAATAATAACACATAAAAACTTTATTTTGCGAGCAATATGTCCTGCAAAAAAGAGTTTTAGTAGTCCAACAAAAATTTTAACTTTTGCAACACATTTTCTTGAAATTCTATTTCCTGCTTTCGAGAGTGGGGGCACAGAATACTAAGTCTTCTCTTGTAAAGCTTGAGTGCTAAATCTGAATCTTGACGTCCCTGAAACAGGACACCAAACTTGTTAAAAACAAATACACCGTTCCCTCCCCGGTTTCGGCGCAAAAAATTGATTGTAAAATGAGAGTGATAAGAATTACCGTGTAGCTTTGGGCTAACGGGTCGTGTCCACGAGGAGGAATACGATAGAAGCTTTTCGGTGTTTTTGTTAAATAACAAAGAATGATGTTGGTGTCTTTCATTTAAGTTGAAAAACAGAATGGAGAGAAGGAAAATGATTAAAAGAAAATTTGCAAATTTAGAGAAGGTTTGGAAAAGGGTGATCTTTAAAAATGATGAAGATTGTTTGGTTATTTTTTTTAATATAGGAAAAGATCTGGGCTCACTAATTTTTTACTCAACTACTTATCTCAAGAACATTTTTGGTGCATCACTTTTATCATAGGCAAAAAGCTTAATTTCTTTCAATGTTGAAGTAAAACAAATGAGATGATTTTGGATCAAATCTTGAGGTCTTTCTTAACACAACATCAAAAATAGAATGTTAAACCATCAAGCGCGAAGAAGCAAGTATGGAATAAAAACGATTTGAAAATATTTGTGCTTTTGAAAGTCCAAGTTTTAAAAAAAGAGCTTCATTATGAGCTTTCAAGAACAAAGTTTAATTTTAGGCATTATGATTCAAGAGAGTTCTTTCATAAAATTCAATCAAGAGAGAAGAGGTATAAAAGATTAATTAGTGAGCCCAGAAAATGATTTAGCTACTCATGATGAACTGAAAACAAATAAGAGAATGAAAATCAAATATAAACATACCGAATTCGAGTTGAGTTGAATAAGCGAGTAGAAGCTCCTTTGATTGTCACTTCAAAGATAAATTACACACTCAATTTCACTCTTCTCGCTTTGCTGGTCTAAACTGAAAAAATAAAGTTGAGATATAACTTCTCTAACCTATCTAACAATGCTCCTAAAATCCTAAAAATAAACAAGAAATTTAATCCTAGTCTTCGCTCTCTTCTGCTTTGTTGAAAATGGTATTTATAGGGAAAAACTAGACGGGAGAGGGCAAAGGAAGATTGGGGGAGCAAACGCTCCTCTAACAACCCCAACTTTGCCATGGAAACGCGGCTATGGCCGCGTTTCTGCAGCCCTGGTGTGGCCAGGTGGCCACACCCAAATGGAGGAAGTCCCCGGTTTGATGATTCTCCCTTACCTTCTACTGGTTTTCCCGTTTCAGCTCCTGGGTTAATCAAAATAGCCTTTTATTATTGGCTTTAACTGATTGATTTGTAAATATCCATTTTAATTGAGTTCAACCAGTTTTATCCTCTCTGATCTGCCTGATCTTCCCTGATCTTCTAATTTCGAATTAATTCTGAATTAAATCAGAATTTTGATGGACTTTTGGGCTCATTTCTCTTCCCTTTCTCTTAGCAATGGGCCTACATTTAACAAAGAAGAATAAGACTTATTAATAAGATTTATTAGATAAAAACATGGTATTGTGACAATATATATGCAATATTGAAAAACACCTAGAGGGGGATGAATAGGTGTAAATGCTAATCTAGAAACTAAATGCGGAAGCTAAAACAATTTTGCAATCACACTTAATACAACCAACAAGTGTAGCCGAATTCCCCGTGAAGGCCTCTGGACTAACTCCTCTTGATTCCCCTAGATAAGGGTTGAGGTGCTATATGAAGCTCTTGTGGTTAAGTAAAAGTGAGGCACACACAAGCAAGCCAAGCATATAAGAATGAGCAATATGAAATAATGCAAGGCAACACAAGCAATATGAATGATATGAATGAAGAATGATGCTTTGCACAAATAAAAGAGAGAGAGTTAGAGAGACAATGGATCAAATGCAAACACAAAGATATGTTTCGAGGTTCGAGCCCCTAGCTCTACGTCCCCCGCCTTCACCGAGAAGGATTTCTAATCCACTATCTTGTCCACCAAGGACTCCCACCGAGGGAACCTCCACCGAGGAGGATTTTTACAACAAGGGAGTACCGAACTCCTCTCTCAAACACCGCCGCACAACCGAGGGGTAGGCCCGTAGCCAAACAACCACAATCACCTCTACCGGAGAGGGATACAAACCAAACTCCACCTCTCACTAGAGGGAGCAAACACCACTCCGATCAACCTCTACCAAAGAGGGATACACAAATACAAGGAGGGTTTAAAACTTGGAGGCTCAATCAACCTCAAACAATCTCTTTTTCCCACAAACAAAAGATCCTAATAGAATAGGATAGACGATAGCTCAAGTGTGGAAAACTAAGTGTTTTGATCAAAGAAATACTCTTGGGAAAACACCAAATAGATATTGAAATGAAGAACAATAAACCAATTCCCAAAAACCTATTTCCTTTGAAAATAACAAAACACTTAAAACAAACAAAATGAATCTTTTTGCTCTTTAAACTCTTTTAAAAACTTCTTTTTAAAAACAAGAGAGTAGGAAAAAATTAGCTCAGAAAATCTTGGCCAAAATCCCAAAGAAATGGGGTTTATATAGGCCAAACAGAAAACTAGCCGTTAGGCTGATCTGTCAGCCTGACAGGCTGGCGGTCGACCGGCCGGTCGACCGCCAACGGTCTGAAATATGACCGTTGGGCAATCCCGGTCGACCACCCAGATACAGAGAGCAAAGCTCTCTGGTCCGGTCGACCGACCAGCCGACCGGCCCATGTGTCTGCCAGACGTGCACAAGGCTGGCACGTCGGTCGACCGCTCGGTCGACCGGCCTTTGGTTCGGTCGACCGTGCGGTCGGCCGACCTGGCCTGTCAGTCACTGTTCTGGGTCAGAAACTGGGTCAGAAAAACATGTTAAAATATTTCTAAAATATTTTAAAAACTTCTAAAAATCTCCAAAATAGTTTTAACATTTGCATTGATATATAAACATATGATAAAAATTTCAACTCAAATATCAAGCAATTTGAACTATTTTTGTGTTTAAACATTTTTACCAAAAACCAAAACTTGTATTTTATCAAACTTGAATTTTTCAATAGGAAATCTGATTTTTTCCTAAAACTCATGAATAGACATATCAAAATAAGTTTGTCTAAGATATGAAGCATGTATGTATATAGAGCACATCTAATATACATACAAACAAAGTAAACTTGTTTTGATCTAAACTATTCATGAAAACCAAAATCCAAAACATAAAACTTGTGTGTGTTGTGCACTTGAGCATATCAACTATTCTTATCTTTACAAATGGATCTAAACACACTAAACTAAAACTAGGATACCTAAGTCTTCTTGACGATCTTCATCTTCAAGTCGACTCGGTCCAAACTCCGTGATCCAACGAGCAAGGCTATGTATGATCTTGACGCTCGGGCTCGGGAATCACCAAGTGAAGGCTTCCAAACTCCTCTTTTTGAAGCAATCACCGACTAATATCTTGATTAATGATCTGAAACTAAAATCACAAGATTATTAGTAAACATAACTACATGAGTTAATCATCATCAAAACTAGAGTGGAAGGCCTCCGAGCCAACAATATGTGACCGATCAGTAAAGATCATTGTTCTACCTTGAAAAGGCCGCATTCATCGGTTTAGGATATTATTGCTGAGCTTGAAATACAGGACACTCCTCAAACACATGATTCATGGCTTGATAGTAAGTACAACCCAGAGTTAGAAATTGATTTGAGCTGACTTGATTGACTAGACTTGGTTCCTTAATTTCTAAAACTTCCAGTCTTTTCGCTAGGTTAGCTAACTGAGCCTCATTAGCTATGAATGATTCAATAGAGTGGAGACTGTTGGAACTTGATTTTGATGATACATTTGTGAAGCCATTTCATTGGAACTCTATTTCACAAGCTTATACAGAGTCCTACATGCTCAAGACTTCCTAAGGATAATGGCTATGGATGTGTATTGTAATGTTTATTAGAATGTTAAAAGCCTTGAAGCACACACACATCATAAGCCCTTGTAGTCGACTTATACATTTGATTAATCGACTTATAATAGCTATAGTCGACTAATCCATAACTATAGTCGACTTAGTGTTAATTTAGATGCATACCAACTCTCTGTTTCTGACCTGTATGCACTATTAGTCGACTTACCAATCTTTATAGTCGACTAATATATGTCCTAGTCAACTTATACTCTCTTCTGGTCGACTATATTCAGTTTTCAGAAACATGTCTTTTGTTTCAGTCATGCCCTAGTCGACTTGGTCCCTTTATTAGTCGACTAGTATAGGCAAACGTCAATACCTGTATGCACTAGTTGACTAAACCCCAACCCCTAGTTGGCTAACCCCAACCTGGTCGACTAATGGCAGTTTCTAACTGTTAGACAGTTTCTGATTTTTGGTGTTTTATCCAACATTTCTATATTCAAATTTGTCTGGATAACTATCCTAACTGACTATATATTTCAGGTATAAATAGGAATGTTGTCCTAGGCTAAAAACACCAATTCAAATCAATAGTTTTCTGCCCAAAAACTCTGTTCAAAAATCTGTTTTTTAGAAAACTGTTTCCACTTTCATTTCTTCACTCAAATTCTAATCCTTTAGTGAAGATTTCTGAGAGTCCACCTATAAGATCACTTGTTCACGATCACATACAGATTCAAGGCTTATAGGATTGATTGTAATCACTTAAAGAGAAGGATTGTATAAGAGCGTCTTCAGGTTGAAGAGAGATTGTACAACGTGTGTTGGTCCCGAGATGATGCCAAGTGTGGATCTAATATATAATGTCAACACTCACACAAGAATATTAGTGTTAAAGAAATAAACGTACTTGCAATAAGGAAAAAAATCACAGAAAAGTTAAGCAAACGCAAACACGAGTGATTTATCCTGGTTCGGTCCTCGTGACCTACATCCAGTCCCCATGCCACCCGCTTGAGTTTTCCTTTATCCTTTGACTTTTTACACCCAAAATCAACACCTTGTATCCCACTTGACAAATCCCTTTGCCAAATGTATACAACTCTTCTTACAACAAAGAAGATCGCAACACCTTGTACAACTTCTCTTCTACACCAAGAAGACGCTCTTGTACAATGCTTCCTTTAAGTAATTACAAACTTTCGTATAAGCCTTGATTCAGTATGTGATCGTGGACAAGGGCTATTATAGGTTGACTTTCAGAAATCTTCACTTTGAAGTAGGAATTTGGTGAAGAAACAGAAAGTGGGAACAGTTTTCAGAGAACCAGAATTTTTGCAAGATTTTTGGTCAGAAAACTTTAGATTTGAATTGGTATATTTAACCTAAAATAACAACCCTATTTATAGCTGAACTCTATGGTTAGTTAGGGTAGTTATTAGGACCATTTTGAATGTTTAAACGTTAGATAACGTTGAAGGAAATACCAAAAAAACAGAAACTGTCCAACAGTCAAAAACTGCCATTAGTCGACTTGACATATGGGCTAGTCGACTAGGGTAAGCAAATTTCTCTGGTTAGTCGACTATAGAAAAGACCAAGTCGACTAGGTCAAGTTTGAATCAATAGACAAGTTTCTGGAAACTGAAACTAGTCGACTAGAGGAAAGGTATAAGTCGACTACATCAGGTTAATAGTCAACTATATTTACTGTTAAGTCGACTAATTGTGACAAACAGAGAGTTGGGATCTTTCAGGACGAAAAGCTAGTCGACTAGGGAAATTGATAAGTCGACTATACCATGTATAAGTCGACTACAGAAGGCACTAAGTCAACAAATAGACTATGATGTGTGTGTGCGTTTCAAGGCTTTTAACATGCTATCAACAATTACAATACACATCATTATCAACTCTCTTTGGGAAGTCTTGATCATGTAGAACTCTTGAATGGACTTGTGATAGAGCTCCAAATGATATGGCTTCACAAATGTATCATCAAAAGTAAGTTCCAGCATTCTCCTCCTTTTTGATGATGACGCTTTGTGTGCACAAATGCTCCCCTTTGAAAGAAAACTAAAAGAATGAAAACTTTGTAGAAGATTTAAAGATGGAGAAAATCATGACTAGCTAACCTTACTAATTTGCTAAACTTACTAAACTCCGTGATGGTGATGCGTGCCTCATGTTGATTCATCGGCATATGTTTGTCTTGCGTGTTGGCCTAGTTACTTTCCCACTTGATTGACGGGTGATCATTCTTGGACTTGTTTTGTAGCCTCATAGATGTCATCGGCCTACAAGATAGACTTTCAATGGTGGAATCAAAAGAGCAACACTCAAGGGATGCTAAGGAAGAAGATACAACATTCATTAATTGAAGTAAAGAAGTTGTACAACAAATAGCATATGGTTGGTGATCCATCTCCATGTTCTATCAAGGCACTTGTTCTAAAGACAAGGCTCTAAATGAGGCACACATGAATCATATGGAGAATTACAACAAGAACTTGCCAAGCATGAAAGTAACCCATCGGGAATGAAAAAGACCATACAACTTGCAAGATTAAAGATAGCAATCACCCGTGAGTTAGTAGTTAGCAAAGTTAGTGGTTAGCTAGTCATGTTAGAAGAAATTAGCTACTAGCCATTACAAGAAAAGAAAAAGCAAAGCATGAATAAAAGTGCAAGGAAAGTAAAGTTAGAATTAAAGAAAGCAAGTAAACACTAGAAAATGCAATAGAGAAGAAAAGAGAATGGATTAATCCTTACTTCACAAGTTGTCACGCCTTGGTTTACACAAGCTTTCTCTCTCTTACTATCTCTCTCTTATGCAGAATTTCTAGGGAGGAAGAAGAAGACCTAGAGCACTAAAATCCTAGAGAGAAAAACCTACAAAATACAAGCTCTATCCTCTAATCTCTCCTCTCTCCTCTCTCCTGCGAAGGCCCTGGTGGTGTATTTATAGCCTCAGAGAGAAGTCTCTAGAACCCAGGTTGTTGGAGAAAATCCTGGGCTCAACAGCCTTGTAACTGCCGCAGATCTGCGGCAGTTGCTGTGGATATGCGGCAGTTACAAGGCCGTTGAGGCTGAGATTTCTGTTGCGCGTATCTCGTAGGTTGTTAGCCACGTGGTCCTTCTGGAAGTTTGAATTGGCGCGTGGATTTCTCCAGATCCTGGCCTCAACTTTTGGGCTCTCTTTTGGGCTTTGATTTATTTTCCTTTAATTTTTGATAATTAAAGGGATTTTGGGCCTTTTCTCAATTAGAATATGGACCTGCAAAAAATAGAGAGAAAAGGATTAAAAATCACATTCTTATTTGCAATATGCATGGTATGGATGTGGTAAAATATGCAAAAATGAATAACAATCACTCCCCCTGTAGAAAATAAGTTATATGTTCTCCCCCTGCAGAAAATACGTTATAACAGATATAGAAACTCTTGTGTTCTCCCCCTGCAACAAATATATCATAACATGTATATATATGATAAATATTTGAAGTATTGTTCTCATCAAACTTCTTATATGGTACCTGAAAGATAAACATTAGATGGTACCAATCATAAGAGTAAAGCATTAACCTTTAGGAGACCAAACCCAATTTGAATTTGATTTCCATCTGTTAGTATACACATAATTGCATGAATTACATATATCATGTATGTATGATGCAATATAAGTATTTTTGTCAACAATGCTTAAATTTTTAGGAATCCATATGAACTTGTTCTTTATTTTTTTTGAAATAATATCAGACTTTCTTTTCACAAAAGAATTATATAGATTACTAATATATGTAGATTTTTCAAAATATCCAAGGCCATAATGATTATGTGACATCTTTTGATATGATAATAAATCATTCAACTTTTTTTCCTTGATTAAACTTAGTCACATTTCTCAAAATCTTTTCATATTTCATTTTTAAAACTGACATGTCTTTATCTAACACAGAAATTCTTTCATTTAAAGACAAAGTTTCCTTTTTAAGCAAATTATTTTCTTTTATAAAATTCTCATTATCCTTTTTCAATGATGATATAACTTCTTCAAAATCATCTTTTTAAGAATTTATAGAAGAAACTTGAGAGATATAACATGAATTTTCTTTGAAAAGTTTTTCATTTTTCTTAATAAAACTTTATTTTTCATTTTTTCATTCTTTAGATCATTGAATATTCATGGAATGCATCTAAAAGTTCAGTATATTGTACCTCATCTTCTTCTAGTGCCATGTAACAGATGTTGGCATGTTCAGTGGTTTCTTCTTCATCAGAGGAAGAGGAATCACTGTTTTCTCATGATGCTTGGTAATCTTTCTTCTTTCTGAACTTTTTGCTCTTAAATTAACCTTTGTTTTGAGCAATGGGCAATCCTTCTTCATATGACCTGTTTTATTACAATTAAAACATTTAAACTTACCCTACTTTAAGAATCTTCTGAATTTTCTTGAAAGCATTGCCATCTCCTCTTCATCGTCATCTGAATTTTCCGTGTCTGAGGATGCATGGAAGGCAAGTTCTTTCTTCTTTGAGAGAGATTGTTGTTCATCCTTCTTTTTGTCTTCAAGTTGCCCTTCATATGCCATTAGATTACCAATAAGGTTTTCTAATGTCATTGTTGAGAGATCATTCGCTTCTTCTATTGCAGTTGTCTTTTCTCCCAATCTGGTGTGAGTGCTCGAAGGATCTTGCGAACTTTTCGACTTGAGTGTATTCCTTTCCAAGGGATGCTAAGGAATTGATAATGTCGGTGAATCTTGTAACTATTTCTGAGATGGTTTCATTCTCCTTCATTTTGAATAGTTCAAACCTGTGGACAAGAACAGAAATTTTAGATTCCTTAACTTTATTTGTGTCTTCATGTGTTACCTGAAGAGTGTGCCATATTTGATTTGCAGAAGTGGCTGTTGACACACGGTTAAATTCTTCTTTGGTTATGGCACAGAATAAAGTATTCATCGCTTTGGCATCAAGGTTCGCATTCTTCTTTTGATCATCAGTCCAAGCGTTGTAGTTGGTTGTCAGTTTGCTGTACGGTGCTTCTACAATGTTCCAAACTTCATAGTTGAGCAATTGCAAGTAGATCTTCATTGTACACTTCCAATAGTTATAGTTGGATCCGTCAAATAGCGGTGGACGTTGTGTAGAATGTCCTTCTTTGAATTGTTGAAGGGAACTCCGCTGCCATCCTTGTATGTTGTTGACTGGGTATGCAGGGCTCTGATACAAAATGTAGTTCCTGCTCTGATACCAATTGTTGGTCCCGAGATGATGTCAAGTGTGGATCTAATATATAATGTCAACACTCACACAAGAATATTAGTGCTAAAGAAATAAACGTACTTGCAATAAGGAAAAAAAATCACAGAAAAGTTAAGCAAACGCAAACACGAGTGATTTATCTTGGTTCGGTCCTCGTGACCTACATCCAGTCCCCAAGCCACCCGCTTGAGATTTTCCTTTATCCTTTGACTTTGTACACCCAAAATCAACACCTTGTATCCCACTTGACAAATCTTCTTTGCCAAATGTATACAACTCTTCTTACAACCAAGAAGACCACAACACCTGGTACAACTTCTCTTCTACACCAAGAAGACGCTCTTGTACAATGCTTCCTTTGAGTAATTACAAACTTTCCTATAAGCCTTGATTCAGTATGTGATCGTGGACAAGGGCTATTATAGGTTGGCTTTTAGAAATCTTCACTTTGAAGTAGGAATTTGGTGAAGAAACAGAAAGTGGGAACAGTTTTCAGAGAACCAGAATTTTGGCAAGATTTTTAGTCAGAAAACTATAGATTTGAATTGGTATATTTAATCTAAAATAACAACCCTATTTATATCTGAACTCTATGGTTAGTTAGGGTAGTTATTAGGACCATTTTGAATGTTTAAACATTGGATAACATTGAAGGAAATACCAGAAAATAGAAACTGTCCAACAATCAGAAACTGCCATTAGTCGACTTGACATATGGGTTAGTCGACTAGGATAGGCAAATTTCTCTGGGTTAGTCGACTATAGAAAAGACCAAGTCGACTAGGTCAAGTTTGAATCAATAGACAAGTTTCTGGAAACTGAAACTAGTTGACTAGAGGGAATGTATAAGTCGACTACATTAGGTTATTAGTCAACTATATTTACTGTTAAGTCGACTAATTGTGACAAACAAAGAGTTGGGATCTTTCAGGACAAAAAGCTAGTCGACTAGGGAAATTGATAAGTCGACTATACCATGTATAAGTCGACTACAGAAGGCACTAAGTCGACTAATAGACTGTGTGTGTGTGTGTGTGTTTCAAGGCTTTTAACATGCTATCAACAATTATAATACACATTATTATCAACTCTCTTTGGGAAGTCTTGATCATGTAGAACTCTTGAATAGACTTGTGATAGAGCTCCAAATGATATGGCTTCACAAATGTCTCATCAAAAGTAAGTTCCAACAACGTGTTGTCGTCTTCTTGGTTGTAAGAAGAGTTGTATACTTTTGGCAAAACGGATTTTTCAAGTGGTATACAAGGTGTTGATTTTGGGTATACAAAATCAAAGGTTAAAGGAAAATCTCAAGCGGGTGGCTTAGGGACTGGATGTAGGTCAAGAGGACCGAATAAGGATAAATCACTTGTGTTTGCGTTTGCTTTCTTTTTGTGATTTAATTTCCTTTTATTCAAGTTATTTATATTTAACACTAATATCTTTGTTTGATTGTTGACATATATTTTAGATCCTACAATTGGTAATAGATCAGGACCAATAGAGACCTCCTTTTGAAGAGATAAAGTTTGAATTTCTTAAGTTTTCACTAGTTGGTTCCCATTGGATGGTCTTTTTAGCTAGATTCTTATATAAATCCCATCCTTCATTCTCATTCTTATGCAAGAATTCCCCTTGGCACATGGTTTCTAAGAGGGTCATGGTTGAGTAGTCTAAACCTTCATAAAGAATTTTACATTATCGCCATTTCTCTATTCCACGATGAGGACATTGGACAAGGAGGTTTTTAAAGCGTTCAAAGTACCTCCAAAATGATTCACTAGGTTCTTACTTGAACTGCATGATGTTCTTCCTAACGAGAACGGTCTTATGAATTGGATAGAATTTCTTCAAGAAGACCTTGATGAAACCATCTTAGGATGTGATGGAGCCGGCTGCTAAGCTGTAAAGCCATTTCTTGGTTAAGTCCTTAAGAGCAAATGAGACAAATCTCAACCTAATAGTATCATCTACAAGGTGTGAGTTTTTCATCATTAAGCATATTTCCTCAAATTCTCTTATGAAGAATAAGCATCTTCG
Organism: Agave tequilana; assembly: GCA_038442645.1. NCBI lineage: Eukaryota > Viridiplantae > Streptophyta > Magnoliopsida > Asparagales > Asparagaceae > Agave > Agave tequilana. The sequence goes on from JAVJIF010033390.1 coordinate 172,979, forward strand.
GAATCTAAGCCATGAAACTTAGGGAGTATTGTGATGAACTGTGGCTTAACCTCAAAGTTGTATTCACCAATCAATGGAAGTTAGATGCAAGATGGAAGTGAGGTTTTAATGGGATAGAACCTATCCTGCAAAGATGTTTGAACCATAACCGAATCTGGTCTTGGTTCGAATTTGGGGGGTGATGTGTTTCTAGTTAACCTAGATGAATTAGGGTCTCTTGAGCACACTTCCACACACAATCACAAATAAGTTCACCAATAGTCAACAAGAGGAAACAACCAAGCCTAGTTTAAGGTAACCTTGACCTAGACAACTCCTAACTGGTTGATTGTCCACAGGAGGTATAATGCAGACTTTGACCACAAGCTAATCAGCCAGGTCAGGGCAAGATTGGTGGGAGGTATCCGCGCAAAAGCGACGGCCTAATTAAGCCAAACTACTACCCTTCGAAGTTTCGCCCCTCAATCCCTGTCCTTAGACACTGATTTTGTAGGAGTCAAATTCTAACACCTTCCCCCTTAGAATAATCTCCTAATAAGTTCGAATGTCCCTAAGGCCATCGTCTATCAGATTTTAAATTAGGCTTAGGTTGTACATACTTGGAGGTGGTTTGTGAGCTAAGAAAGGGTAATCACTTTCACACCTTATCTTGATTTGGGTTTTGCCCTTAAGATTTATTGTGCAAAGTGTGCAAGGTATAGAAAAGTAACATTCACAAGCAATTATCACCCAAGAATGTTTCATAAACTATATGCTATGCATACTTACCTTGTCTCCAGTTATCTTCAACAGTAATCGTAAAAGAAACGTAATTAGACAAATGTCTAGAATGTAAGTCTAAACATTTTTTAAGCAATTAGCAATCAATCAGATTACTGTTGGATTAAAAATAGGGAGTGTGAATATCAGATATAGCAGAAATAATATACAAAAACCTTATTTTTGCAAAGCAATATGTCCTGTAAAAAAGAGTTTTTAGTAGTCCAAAAATTTCAAGCTTTTGCACTGCAATTTCTTGAAATTCTGTTTCCTACTTTCGAGGGTAAGGGCACAGAATAGCAAGTCTTCTCCTACAAATCTTGAGTGTTAAATCTGTATCTTGACGTCTCTGATACAAGACACCAAACTTATTAGAAAACAATTACATCGTTCCCTCCCCGGCAACGGCGCCAAAAATTGATTGAAAAGTAAGTGATATGAATTACCATCTAGCTTTGGGCTAACGGATCGTGTCCAAGAGGAGGAATGCGATGGAAGCTTTTTGATATTTTTGTTTAACAAGCAAACAATGGTGTCGATATTTTTTATGTTGAAAAAGAGAATGGAGAGTAAGGAAAGTGATTTAAAGAAAAATTGAAAACTTGAAAAAGGCTTTGGAGAAGATGATCTTTTAGAAAAATGTGAACATTGTTTGGTTATTTTTAATATGTAAAAAAGATCTGGGCTCACTATCTTACTACTCAACAATATGTTCTTCTCTTGAAATTTTTAGTGCCTCAACTTGATCATAGACAAAAACTTAAGATTAAGTTTCGAAAGTCTTAAGCAAAGCAAATAAGATTGTTTGGAAACATTTAAATCTTTTTTTTAAGAAATCATTTTGAATTGAATTTTAATCATCAATTTGTCTTTCAAGTATGAAATAAAAAACAAGTTCAATTGATAATAAAAGAAATAGAAGTTTAGAAATTTAAACCCATCCTCGTGTGCTTTCAAGAACACTTTTAAAGAAGAAAGGCTTAGTTTAAGGCATACATATGATTCCGCTGGGTCTTTACATAAAAAAAAAACCATTCATGATAAGAGGGATCGAAGAGAGATGATAGTGAGCCTAGAAAATAAGTTTAGCTACTCATGAATAATGTAAAACAAGATATGGAAACAAAATAAGACATACCCGTGAATTGGAGAAGAAGAGAAGCTTTGAACCTTTATTGATGTCACTTCAATCTTCAGATTGCAATCACTCATTCCTCTCTCTCATTGGTATTTGGACTGAACTACAAATTAAAAAATAGAGATACAACTTCTCTATACTATCTAACAAAGAACCTAAGCTATAAAAACAAAGAGAAAAACTTAAACTAATTTCCTGTTCCTTTTTCTCTTAAAAATACAATATTTATAGGGAAAAACCAAACACGGGAAGGCGTACGAAGATAGGGGAGCAAATGCTCCCCCAACTATCTCAACCAATCTGCAGCCAAGGTGTGGCCAGGTGGCCACACCTGGTTGGTGGGAATCTCTTGTTTGATATATACTCTTATCTCTTGCTGGTTTTCCCATTTCAGCTCCTTAATTTAACAAAACAGTCTTTGATCTTTGGTTTTAACTAATTGATTTGGAAAGATTCACTTTAACCTATTTTCAACCTCTCTGATTTGCCATGATCTGCCCTGATTTTCTAATTTCGAATTAATTCTGAATTAAATCAGAATTTGATGGGCTTTTGGGCTCATTTCTTTTCCCTTTCCTTTAGCAATAGGCCTACAATTTATAAAGAAAATTAAGACTTATTAATATCATTTATTAGATAATAAACATGGTAATATAACAATATATATGCAATATATGTGACCGATCACAAACCACCAGCCTTTGGGGTTTCGCCCCTCAATCCCTAACCTTCGACGCCGATTTGACAAGAGTCAACTTCTAACAACTTCCCCTTAGGCAATCCCTATTTGAGTCCAAGATGTCTCTAGGAACAATGTCTTCTCAATTTTAAGTTAGGCTGGGTTAATAAGTGAGAAGATGATTTTGGGCGAAGGAAGGGTAATAACTTTTTCAGCTTATCTTATTTAAGGATGTGCCCTTAAATCATTTTAGTGCTCATTGCAAACATATTGCAAAAACACTAAAAAAAGATAACATATAAGTGTGTTTTCTAAGCTATGTGCAATGCAGACGTACTTTTTCTCCAACACTCTTCAACAGTAATGTGAGGAAACGAAATAGATAGATGCCCTAAGATGCAAGAGTCTATATATTTTTTAGCATTTACAAAGTAACAAGTTACTGTTGATTAGAAACATGTACAGAGTGAGTTAAACAGATAAACTAATAGCTGCAAAGATTTAAATCTCCAAAAATCAAGCAACCTGAAAGAAATTACAGTTAGTATTTTCACCACAGTTGTGGGCTTTGATGCTCTGCCGTCTTGGGCCTACAGAGTAGCAATATGCCCACTGTAGCTCCTGATTTTCTATAATTAGCCCATGTATATCAAAACAAAGAAGAAAAAGAGTTAAATTATTAAAGTAAATCAAGAAGAACGAAAACTTACCGTCCCTCCCCGGCAACGGCGCCAAAATTTGTTAGATGATTACTTACCTACAAAGAAAAATGCAGACTTTTACGAACATTGCTAGGTCCTCGATGCTACCATGTAGCCTTGGGCTAACGGATCGTGATCCAGAGGGAGGGGCAGCGAAGGAAGCGTTGGTAAGTTTCTCTCTTTTAATTTACTGAAACTAGTTAATACTTATCTTCTTAGTTTATAAAAAAAAAAATAAAAATGTTAAGTTAAGTTTAGAAGAATATGGTAAAAGAAGAGATGGTGGTATTGTTGTAGTTTTAGTTATAAAAGAAAAGAAAACAAAAAAAGAGATAAAGAAAAGTTTTGATGCAAAAATCAGAAATAAAAAAATAAAAGAAGAATATTTATCTCTACTATTGAGCCATAATGAAATTACATTATCATGGAGTAAAGCAAAGTAGTAGAAAAGAATAAAGAAAAGTAAGGCTTCAGCAAGACTGAGCACAATGAAGAAAAGTGAGAAACCTCTGTTGATTGTCACCTTCAATATAAGCTTGTAGACTGTCTAAAATTATAGAAGACAAGTCAGCAAAAAGATGAATCCAAGCTCCAGACGCAAGGCTAATCATTGCCACAAGCGCGGCACCAAGACGCAAGGGTTGAAACCCGCGTCTCAACATCACTGCAAGGACCGAGACGCGAGGGTTGAAACCCGCGTCCCAGTATTATGGCAGTGCCAAGATGCAGAGTCTAAAGCCCGCGCCTCACGTGAAGCTTGACGCAGAATTAGAAGCTCGCGTTTCTCAAGCATCACTTCAATGGCAAGACGCAATGCTCAAAACCTACGTCTCAGTTATAACTGCCCTCATTACTGGGTCAATTATTGCCCACGTAATGAGGGAGTTAACCTCCATTATGGAGTGTTTTTAGGGGACACGTTTACCCCCTGAAATCTCTATAAATAGCCTAGTTTAGTATGGAAGAGGGGTCGAAAAATTCTTGGTAAGAAGAACTTCGGTTGTAAACCGTAGAAGCACCAAGACTTCAAACTGAAAAGAAAGAGAGAGTTCTACTCTTCGAACAACTTGCTGCGTACAAGTTCGTCTTTGCCTCTAATCTCTTTGAGATCCTTGGTGGCAGAAACTGTGTTACTTCGTTTACTATCTAAAGAGAGGATTCCTAAAGGACTTGATGTTCACTCAGGCAACGAAAAACAAGATTCACTTTCCATTACCACGTAAAGGACCCGGCACTAAACAAAGGAGAGATTTAATCTTGAAATATCTCCCCTCTCTTATAAGAGGATTATTGATCCGCTGTAATTTTCTTTACAATCAAACAAATAAGTTACTCCTCAATCTTCAATTTTCTCCCACCAAATAAGAGATGGCGACTCCGCTGGGGACTACTTTCTCTACTGACGAGCAAATTGTGGCGCAAGGTGACATCACCTATATGGGGAAAACGGTCGAATCACTTGTCGTGGAGTTCGACCAGGCAAAGTATGAAGAGTTCCTCTCTTCCGGCTCCAAGAGCCCTAAGGCGCGGCAGTGCCGTAAAGTCTCCTCGGGGACTTGTTCTCGAGTCCGCTCTGAGATCCCTTCAGACGTGACTGGCAAAAAGGATGTCGTGGCTAATCACATCACACATAACGCCCGCGTCAACGTCTCCCATTAGACCCATGTGGTTAACGCTGCTGATGTTCAGCCCGTTTATGCCCATCCCTTTTCTCAGCACCAAGTTACCGGGTGTTCCCATCAACCTATACGGTGTAAGCGGAATGCTGAGCGACGACAGAGACAGCGTGCGCGTCAACTACAAGCACGAGAAGCTGAAACAACTGTCTGCCCAATAGATGTAGGACGCGAGGTTCAAGCCCGCGTTTCTTTTGACTCACATCAGACACGTGAAGTCTGCGTTTGGAAACCTAAACGTGAGGCTCACCAAACTCGCGTTTCTGAAGCTCCACTTCCCAAATGCGATGAGCAGTAGGGCGAGGTCCGTGCCCCTTATCCGAGACACGAGACCCGCGGCTCTACAGTTATACGTGAGACCCGAAAGGCCTGCGTTGCTCAAGTGTCGCTAGCCAAATGTGACAATTAGCAACGAGAGAGCCGAGTCTCTTCTCAGCAGAGGCGCAAGACTAACGTTTCAGAGCCGAAACGCGAAAGCCGTATTTATCTTATAGGACGTGAGCTCTGCATTTCAGAACACTACGTCTCAGCTTTGCAACGCAAGGATGGCTCTCAAAAGCTGAAAAGCCCTCGACAACCTGAAGCTGATCTCTTTGATCCCCCTCTGACAGATCTAAGAGATTATTTGACGAAGAAAAGGAGTGCTAATCAGATCACTCCGTCTTGTTGCTTTGAACGGCTCATCACGGTAATGCTCTCTGAATGCCGCTGTAACTTACATACAAGCAAACAGTCGGTGTTCAAACAGTCGACCCCAACTTCCCGATCAGCCAAAAGATATCGCTCCCGTAGAAGGAGGACCTTCTCTGATGCAGAGTACCCTGAAGTCACTGCAAACATGGCAAGCAAAAGTAGGGAAAACAACCAGCAGGCAGCGCCGACGAGTCTGACACGGAACCAGAAGGAGTGTATTGGCATACTCGCACTCGGACTAGAGCGATTGCCCCGATCAACTATAGTACCCTAGCTTGGGGCATTGAAGTAAATGACTCACATTCTGCTGTTACAGAGTCCCAGGCTTCGAACTCTTCTATATAGAAGGAAGCCTTCGCGTACATGATAAATACTCCTGAGAAGATGGGCCAGGCGCTTTGAACAACAAGCCCAGGTTCAGAGGGAAAAATTCGATATGATTCGTGCTCAATAAGAATCTATCGATACCCTCAAGCAGATGCTTGCACAATTGCTTGAAGACAAGAGAAAGTCAACCGACAAAACCTCCTCTAAAAAGTCTAAAGGCAAACAAAAAGAAGGAGAAAGCTCATCTTCTGTACATATCGAGGAGAAAGAGCAATCTACTTCTGAGTCGTCTAAATCCTCAACTAAAGGGAAAGGCAACTCGGACCATGGAAGGATTCATTCTAAAAGAATGAGTCAATTGGAGCAACATCTAGAGGCCCTTACCAATCGAAAAGGCCTCCAAGAAGCAGGAGTGGTCCGGCCGAGTGGGACCTTGTTCCATACCCCCCAAGTTCAAAGCTCTGACCCTATAGGCGTTTGACGGCAAAGGGTCACCGAACCAACATATCTATTACTTCAAGTCTCAAACGGAGAACGTGGTAGATAATGATGCCATCTTGGCACGTTTGTTCATCGACACTCTAAAAGGGCTTGCCTTTGAATGGTTAATGAAGCTCCCAGAAGGCTCCATTAAAATTGGAGTAATCTGGAGAAGCTCTTCCTCACGCGCTTTTTTGAAGATGACTCAGAGATCACAATGCCTACTCTATTGGCCACAAAGCGGCAAAAGGGAGAGTCAGTCAAATCATTTGTAGAGAGATTTCAGAATATGACACTCCGATGTCCTAACGGTATGACCCAGGTCACCCTGGTAGAAACGTGACGCCACAATCTACTAATGTCCCTCCTAGCCCAAATAGGATTTGCTGAAAGCCGCACCTGGAAGCAATTGGTCTAGTAAGGTGAACAAGCTGAAGAAATTGTCACCAGGGTTAAGGCAGAAGAAAACAAACCCATACCCGAAAGGTCGACAAGGCACACACCAGAAACATGTTTTCAACTAAAAAGAAAAAATAACTTGGCGACAGAGATAAAATCCCCTGGCAAACCTCCGCCGGTCAAGGAAAGTGGCTCTTCAAGTTAGCCACGCACCAATAAGCAGTATTCCTTCAAAGAGGAACATGTTAATTCGTTGTTCAAGTTACTCAACAAGAGCAACAGATTGAAGCTTCCTGAAGCTAGACGTCCTAAAGAAGTCGGTAAAACTGATAATCCTAACTACTGCCTGTATCATAGGATGCTAGGGCACCCCACCAAGAGCTATTATGTCTTCAAAGACATCCTTTAGGCTCTAATTGATGCAAAGGTACTAAAACTCCATCCAGAGCAGAAGAAAGTGACGGCTAATATGACATCATTCCTCCAGTTTTAAGACAGCCTCCAGCACCCTCCGGAGTAGTTCCCATCCCGAAAGGGGAACTAAGAATGATCAATATGGACCCTCATCATCAATAAGAGAAGGGTCTTGTACTTGTCCCCACACCTCAGGGGGAAGTTATGTGGTTTCATCCCGACCTTGTGGACAGCCAGCAATGGACTACTGTTACCAGCAGAAGGTCCAAAGGCAAGGCGAAAGCTTCATCCTGTAATGTGGTGTGCGCTTCTTTCTGAGAAGCAGAAACCGATGTTCCCTTACTAACTGATTCAGAAGAGAAAATAATAGTTCTTGCTGCAGAACCTAGTAAACCACTCGTGACAGAAACTCGTTCGGGTCAGTCATATTTAAAAAAGTATGATGAAATGGTAGCAAGCCCTCCTAAACTCACTATAGAGTCAGCCAAGCCCTCCACGAAACAACTGGTGGAGAAGCAGAAAGAGCTTTGATTTTCTAAAGCCCTCCCAAAAGACAACGCGGAAGGATCTACGACACCTTATCGCTTGGATATCCTGGTGCAACTGGCCAATATCCCGGCCAGAATCACCCTTTATGAGCTCCTGAGTCTATCAAAGTCAACCAGAGAAGCTCTGAGGGAAGCCCTAGCTATTGCTGAGGTCTTCATGACCCGGATACCGGCTGGATCACAGGAGGAAGATGTAGAGGATTACCTCCATGCCTCCCAAATGCTCCCTGCATCACCTTCACGGTAGATGATATGCAGGTTAAGGGGAAATATGATCGGCCCCTATACTTCACAGGGTATATTGGATCATCTGAAGTAAGCCACATTCAGGTAAATCCAGGATCTGTGTTGAGCATTATACCTCGCCGGGTCATGCAACATTTAGGGATTCCTACCCAGCGATTAAGCGCCACCCAGACTACCATTTATGGTTTCAATGCCAATGGTACGCGCCCAATGGGAAAGATCAAGCTCAAATGCCAAATTGGGGACTTAAAGTCCGAAGTGACGTGCTACGTGATCAATGCTGACACTTCATACAATTTTCTGGTTGGACGACCATGGATTCATCGTAATTCCATCGTCCCCTCCACTCTCCACCAAGTTAAGAAATACATCGATGGAAGTGGGAAGGTACGAACGTTGATTGCTGAAAGGCATCCATTCAAGGGGGTAGAGAACTATTTCACAGACTCTCTCCTGTACCAGGACTCTCTGGAATCAAATAAGAACCTACAACCAGAGGAACCAGACTCTGGTAATGAAGTTGGCACCGAGCCAGAGAAAGAAGAGTGCATGTGGGAATTAGATCCACTTGTAATGAGCATTAATAAGCTCAATGTTAATAACACCGCCAATAATGTAGGCAGGTGGTATATTAATGAAGAGTTAAATTTGACTTACTTTTCTGTGCTCGCTTCTGATTTAGTGCCATCAGACACTAGTACCGAAATGGATAATGACCCCTGGTTAGGAATGAATGCTCTGACATCATTGCATGTACCAATCAAGTCATCCTTCAAATGTACCAAGATGTCAGTGATGCGCAAGAATCAGTATTCATGGTCCCAGTAAGATGCAAAGGCCAAAACCAATCCTTTTCGGACAAATCAAGTCCGAACTGATGTCTCGTGAAGAGTCAGAAAGCGAGAATGAACCTCCTCAGTTCACCCATTATGAGCCAAATATACTCAGAATGATGGAAAACATAGGGTATGCTCTGACAAACGGTCCTGGGTTGAACTTCAGTAAAGGAAGAAGAACACTACTCTAGTCTTTTATTCTGAAAGGGAAAACCCCTGATTACTACCATCGAACTCGCAAGAGTTTGGGTTATGTGTCAACCCCAATTCCGTCAGCCTCTGAGTCTGAAAAGTTACTAGACCATAACTACTCATCTGGCACGTCATCGTGAGAGTCAGATGTTAGTGTTGGCAACCTCTTCGGAGAACCTTCAGTATATATGGTTTCAGCAAGCCACCTAGAAGACAGAGATGAAGAAATGATCCAGTCTGATACAGATCCTTGGATCAAACACCTAAATACTCTCTAGGATACTCGTTTTGAACAGCGCGAGCCACCCACGGAGGATAAAGTTTCCTAGATTAATCTGGGAGATGAGGCTAATCCTAAGCCCATCTTTATAAGCAAAAGCCTATCATACTCCGAGAAAGAAGATTTAATATCTCTTGTGCGAGAGAATATGATGTTTTTGCTTGGATTATGAGGACATGCCTAGGCTTGATTTCGAGTGGCTATGCATCGCCTTAATATTAATTCAGACGTGAAGCCAGTAAAACAATAGCAGCGACGGTTCCGTCCAGAAATAATGGAAGCAATCCAGTCAGAAGTCAAAACTCATAGACTCTGGCTTCATTAGGGAAGAGCAACATCCTGATTGGGTAGCCAATATCGTCCCCGTTGTCAAAAAGAACGGAAAGATCTGGATTTGCATTGATTTTCGTGATCTAAATAAGGCCTGTCCCAAGACGAATTCCCTCTCACAATCACGGATGTCATGATTGACAATACGTGCGGGTTTGAGGGAATGTCTTTCATGGATGGATTCTCTGGGTATAATCAAATCAAAATGTATCCTGATGATGAAAAACGTACTTCTTTCAGGACACCACTGGGGGATATTACTATACTGTCATGCCTTTGAACTGAAGAATGCGGGGGCAACATATCAGAGAGCTATGTATGCAATTTTCCACGAACACATGCGTAAAACAGTGGAATGCTAAGTCGATGACATTGCAGTGAAAAGCCGCGCTACGGCCAACCACATAGCAGATCTGAAGGCAGTCTTTGAAATCATGCGGGCACATCAGTTGAAGATGAACCCCACCAAATCCTTCCTGGGGGTAGCCTGCGGCAAATTCCTAGGGTTTGCAGTAACTTCCAAAGGAATTCATTTAGACCCAGAAAAAGTTCGCGCTATCCAGGAGATGCAACCTCCAAGGAATGTCAGGGAGCTTAGGGGATTACAAGGACGACTGGCATACATCAAAGGTTTATCTCAAATCTCTCTAGAAGATGTCAGCCCTTTACCAAATTAATGAAAAAGGGTGTCTCATTCATCTGGGATGATGCTTGCCAAGAAGCATTCGAGGAAATCAAACGATACCTCACGCAACCACCGGTCCTTACAGCTCCGGTGTCCGAAAAACCTTTCCTAATATATGTTCGGGCGATAGATCATTCTTTAGCAGCTTTGCTAGCCCAGAATAATGACCAGGGATATGAGCAAGCAATCTACTATCTGAGTAGGATTATGATCGGAGCCGAGTATCGGTACAATCTGATCGAAAAGGAATGTTTGGCATTGGTATTCGCTATCCAAAAAATGTGACACTACTTGGTGGGCCAGACTATAAACGTCATATAAAGGGTTAACCCTTTGAGGTTACTCATGACAAAGCCATCGTCATTAAACGACCGACTGGCAAAATGGGCCATACTGTTATCCCAATATGAAATGCGCTTTTTACTATAAAAAGCCGTGAAGGGACAAGCGGTGGCGGATTTGCTGGCTAAGTATCCAGATCCAAGGGCAACCAAACTTTACGTGGATCTCCCAGACGAAGTCGCTGAAGTTTGTCTGACCCAGACATTTTTTCAAAGACAAGTGTGGCAACTCTTCTTTCACAGTGCATCGAGAACAGGTCCGCAAGGGCATGTCATAGCCGGAATGGGGCTAGTACTCGTCTCCCCACAGAACTATGTGATTCCTCGAGCTTTCTCATTAACCGAGCCCTGCTCCAACAACGTAGCGGAATACAATGCCCTCTTGATTGGAATGAAAATCGCTGATGAGATTGGTGTTAAAAATCTCGAGGCATATGGTGACTTTAAAATAATCGTTAACCAAGTTCGCGGGGAGTATGAAGTCACACATGAAGATTTAATACCGTATTACAAGGCAATTATCTCTATGGCCGAGGGATTCGGAAACTTTTACATCGACCATGTACCACGCCAAAAAAATGCGCATGCAGATGCATTGGCATCTCTCGCTATCTCTTTAGCCCTTCCAACTGGAGTAGTAGAGAAAATACTTGTCTACAGCCACGGCTTGCATTGCCCAAGAATCGCTTTTAAAGATCACCAAAAGCCGACAGGAGATTGTCAGGTCAAAGAAGCTCTTGAGTCATCAGCCAGTCTAGAACCTAGGGATTGGCGATTCCCTTACATTGACTATGCCTTATACGTCATCCTTCTTGATGATCCCAAAGAAGCGTCCGCCATTAGAAGGAAAGCCCCTAAATTCTACTATAATGCGATCACGCGAACACTGTATCGTCGATCGCATGACGGGATCTTTCTTCAGGAGGTACTCAAAGAGGCGCAGGTGGTACTCAAAGAAGCGCATGACGGCATATGTGGAGCTCATCAACCTGGTCCAAAGCTTGGGTGTCGACTCTAAAGATTGGGATATTATTGGTCTAGGATGATCCCTGACGCCATCGCTTATGCCAAACGATGTCACGCCTGTCAAGTCCATGGTGATTTTATCCATCAAGCACCAGGGTATCTTCGCTCTATAACTTCTATATGGCCATTTGAGATGTGGGGGATGGACGTAGTCGGCCCTATAAGCCCACCATCATCCAAAGGACACCGGTTCATCTTAGCCATATCCGATTACTTCTCTAAATGGGCCGAAACTATCCCTTTGAGGGAAGTAAAGACATCTGATGTAATCAGATTCGTTAAACATCACGTCATCTACCGTTTTGGTGTGCCACGAAGAATTATCCACGACAAAGGGCCCCAATTCGTCAGTTAGGCTTTTCAGAGATTCTGCAATAAGTTCAGAATCCAGAGTGTGTCCTCGACGGCATACTACCCAGCTGCTAACGGCCTTGCGAAAACTTTCAACAAGACTATTGGCAAGCTTCTAAAGAAATTCGTCTCAAAAGCCAACGTGATTGGGATGACAAATTAGGTGAATGCTTATGGGCCTATCGCACGACAGTCCGAACCCCAACGAAAGCTACACCATTCTCCTTGGCATATGGGTGTGAGGCCATACTCTCATTAGAAATCAAAATCCCATTTTTACGAGTCGTCTTGACAGTAGAGATGACAAATGAGGAGAAATATCAACTGCGACTCAAGAACTGGAGGCTTTAGATGATAAAAGTCTGCAAGCCCAATAGCAAATTGAGCTCTACCAAGCTCGAATTACCAGATCCTTCAACAAGAAAATCAAGGAGCGAACTTTCAAGAAAGATGACTTATCTTAGCTGTCAGAAGACCTATGATGATAACACACAAGACAAAAGAGAAATTTCAAGCCAAATGGGAAGGACCATTTGTAGTAGAGTCGGTCTACTCAAATGGAGCTTATCGCCTCATAACCTCAGATGGTGATACGCTTATGATTCCAATCAACGGTAAATTCTTGAAATAATACTATCCTTGATAGCACTCTTCCCCCGATCAAGTTAATACTGCACCTCTGATCAAAACTCCAGATCCAAGAAAAGCTTTCTTTCCTTTACTAGATCACATCACGGTAGATCAGTGTCAAGTTAATCGAGCACTGGCTGCATCATAATGCATGATGTAAATACTAATAGAGAAACAAAATGCGAAATTTTGGTTTTAGCTTAGTTAATCTTCTGATTGACGTTCGACGTCTCCGACGGCTAAGGATAGAGGAAAATGTTGGCTTTTTTAAGACCAACATAAGTCTTCGATAACTCATCATGCTGAGGGAAATAGCATGGCTAGCCCAACTCAAACAGTAGTTGGTAAAGGCACACCAAATCCGTTAATACCTAAGGGTTTGCTAAAAATCCTAGTGGACTTTGTCCGACTCTCTCCTCCAAATCTCTTACCAATTCTCACCCACAGAATGGTAGGACCACAAAAATACCTGTGTTCATCTCCCTAATGAAATGAATTGGATTCTATCAAGTTAATATTAAACCTCTGACAAAGTAGATTTTTCAATCCCCAGTGGATTCTGTCAAGTTAATATTAAATCTCTGACAACGAAATTCTTTAAAAATCCTCGATGTTATGTTAATACTACACCTCTAACGGTGAATTTCCCATGTCCCCAGGAAATCAACGGTTGTCACGTTAATATTAAACCTCTGACAGTTCAGTTTACTTTCCACCAAAAGCCTCTACTAATTCTCTTCCATAAAGTGGTAGGTCTACAAATACAATCATTGCTATGTTAACACTATACCTCTGACAATGAAAAATTTCAATACTCCCCTATGAGTACGAACTTCACTTGTCTCTCTTCTACATGGAACATCAAGTCTTCAAATTTGTCAAGTTAGCATTACACCTCCGACATTCCAAACTTCACTTATCAATTCTCATTAATAGAATGACACATCCTCAAAATTGATCATATCGCAAATCGACTACTGTCAAGTTAACATTACACCTCTGACAAATTACTGTTAAGTTTAACACCACACTTCTAACAGTGATTAAGTTGCTGCCAAGTTCAATATTAAATCTCTGACAGTTACTTTTCCTCAGGCTTCCGTATCGAAGCTGAGATGAGCGACGCTAAGTTTAACATCACACCTCTAGTGTCCAGTTCATTGCTAAGTTCAACATTACACCTATGGCCATGACTTTCCCTCAGACTTCCTTGTCGAAGTCGAGATGACTAATGCCAAGTTTAAAATTACACCGCTAGCATTACCTTCACTGTCAAGTTAACATTACACCTATGACAGTGACGCTTTCAATCTTTGATCGGTTATATATATTGTATATATATTATCACATCATCATGTTTTTTAATCTAATAAATGCTATTAATATGTCTTATTCTTCTTTGTTGAATGTAGGCCCATTGCTAAAGGATAGAAAAGAGAAACGAGCCCAAAGCCCATCAAATTCTGAATTAATTCAGAATAAATTCGAAATCAGGGAATCAGGGTAGACTTGGCAAATCAGAGAGGTTGAAAATCGGTTGAAATGAATCTTCCCAAATTAAGCGGTTGAAGCCAACAATCAAAGGCTGTTTCCTCAAATCCTTAAGCAGAAACGAATTAGAATTTTTGTTTATTCTTTAAGGTTTTAGGCTCTTTGTTAGATAGTATAGAAGTTGTAACTTTGTTTTGTAATTTGTAGTTCAGATCAAATACCAGGGAGAGAGAGAAATTGAGTGATTGTAATCTGAAGATTGAAGTGACATCAATAAAAGGATCAAGCTTCTCTTCTATCACTCCAATTCACGGTATGTCTTGCTTTACTTACTGATTGAGTTTGGACCTGCACACAAAATACAGAATTTCAGAACTAAGAATGAAACGTACAAGTTACTCAATTCTACCGCAATAGCAAGTGGCTATGCGGGTCGTGATCCACAAGGAGGGACTAGCGATGGAAGCTTTTTAGTAAGTTCTCTTTTATGTTACAAAGAATGGTTAAAGTTCTTCTTTAGTTTCTTAAAAAGAAAAGAAAAATAAATTACAATGAAGTTAGGTAGAAAGTGAGAGATTGAGAAGATGGAGAAACCAGAATTGGATATGGACAAAGAAATGGAAAAGGAGTGATAAAAGAAGTGGGTGTTGTTGGTGTAAACTAAAGAAATAAAAGAAAAGAAAGAAAAGATTAAAGAAATACTTACCTCCTTTGGTTGATGACTTACTTGGAACCCTTGCATGTTCTACCTTGCTTCGTAGGCGTTTAACGCATAAGCCATAAGATCAAGCTCAGTCCCCATTCGCATTACATCATCAAGACGAATAAAAATGAAATGATACGGAGTCTTGAGGAGGAGAACATCATCATGAAATATCATTGGCACTCACATAAACATTGTTATACTGATGCTTCTAGATTCACTTGAATGCTCATCATAACCAAAAATAAGAAAAGTAGAAAGAAGAGGAAGGAAACAAAAGTAAAGACAAACATAAAAAAAAAGTTACCTTTTATTGCTTGGAGAAACGATGGAAGAAAGGAAGAGGTACATCGGTGTCACTCTCAACATAAGCCTCTCTCTTACTTACATGAATCTCAATCTAACCTAAGCTTACAAAGAAATTAAAATTACATAAAAAGAAAATAAAAACCAACACTACAAAGAATGAAAAACTGGACTAAATCCTATCTCTGCATGGTCGTCCCCCTTGCCTTTGAGATTGCAGGTATTTATAGAAGAAATGCAGAGGTTAGAGGAGTGTGAAAATAGGAAAAGTTGGCTATTTCTGAATTTGAACTCTCCCCTTATCTCCAAACTTGATTTGATGTGGATATTCAGTTCTGATCTGCAGTTTGTTGGAATGTTGATTGCTGAAATCACTTATCAAATGATAGAATTAGAAACAATGATCAACGTAAGAGTTGTAACCCTGTAAGTCTTCTTTCTAGATCATCTTGAATCATTAGATAGGAAATTCGGTAGAAAAAGTTATGATTCAAATACTAAAATTTATCCAGTCAGAATCTGAGTCAAACTTGCTTCATCTCATCCGTTAATCTTCTCTCTATCCATTTATCTCTCTGTATTTGATATTATCCTCGGTTGATCTTTAGCTAACCAAAATGGATTTATAGAAATTTGAATTTTACTGGTTTTCATTTGGTGTTATCTTTCTGATTTGTTGTGATCTTCAGCTGAACATTTGCCCCCAATCCTTCATTTGTTCTAACTAGATCTGGATCATCCTCAGCTAACCAAATAAATCCAGTTAAATCTGATTTTAACTGGTATTTATATGGTTTAATCCTCTTTCTCTTTATTATTATCTTTTACAAAATAGATATTTAAGACAAGAAAATTAGCAGATTTATTACACGATAATGTAGGAGTGTAATGAAAAGAATACAAAATATATGTACGATCACACTCCCAGCCTATCTTTTGCTCGTCCTCGAGCAAAACAACTAAACAAAAAAAAATTATTATACCACTTTTGCAGGTCACGCGATTGCACGGAGCATGTGCAACAAGCCGTTAAACTCTAGGTTACCCCTAGAGGACGAATTTTGTCTCGTGAGGGTTTTCAGTGGATTACACCCACAAAATCCGTAAAGAAAGAGAAAAATGTTAGTATTTTGAAAACACATTTTGAAAGAAAAATATTTGAAATATTATTATAAGTTATAAGTAATCTATAAGTTATAGGAAAACTGAATTTTTCATTCTTAAACTTAGTCTTTATTCAAAATTTGTTATCAATCAAAGTAAGGAGTCAAATTGTACTTCTCATCTAGTCTTATTACTTTACCCTAAGTCATATGCACCTTGTGACCGTGAAAATTTTGACTAAGGATTCATTAACTCTAACTCTTATGCCTTATTTAATTATATATATATAAATGTTTGGTGGTATTATTTCTTAGTTCTATTAGGCTTTCTAATCTGCCCATGTAACGAGCCTTTAATCGATGACTCCCAAACCAAACGGTCTAGGGCACCGGGTGAGAAAACACCCCAAGGACTTAAGGACTCGAGCAAACAAGGCCACAAAACTAAGGATTTTATTATATGAATCACTTTTAGGCATGAATACTTATGCTTTATTAGGCACAAATACCCAGCTTAATCAGAGAATTTTTATATGTATATTTTTTTCTCAAACTTATCTAATCATCTTTCACATAAATACTAAGGCTTGCTTAGGCCAGAGTACCTAGCTAATCAATAATTAGATTTGTTCATCTTTCATAGATATATTTTTTCTTTTTTTTTATAAAGTATAAGAATCTTTGTTTTTGAACCCTAATTGTGTAAGTGTATGAAGTGTGCATATTTCATTAAGGTAAAGATCAAGACTAAATTACTTTGATAAATTATCTTCCTAACCCTAAAAATCAAACAAATAATCTTATTTTTACCAAGTTTAAGAAATCCTAATTTTGATTTTCCTATTCCTTAAAATTGACTCAATTTCTTACAAAAAATATGTCAAAATATTATTTCTATTTTCAAAAAGTTTTTAAAAGTAAAGAAAATATTAATTATTTTTTTCTTTTTTTAAATAAAAAGAAAAACCTAAGTTATGTTAGACCCTCCCCCACACCTATCTCATGTATTGTCCTCAATGTATGAATTAATGCATAGATGCATGAAAAAGAAGAAAGGGAAGAAAAATATTACCTTGAGCTGGTGGTTCCGGTGGTGGTCTGATTGGTCCACGAAATACGGCCCAATCGACTTTTCGTGGAGTTCGGAGGAATCCACCAGAAATCTCTTTTATATAACCCACTAAAATGATGTATATATGAACATTTTTTATTAAAAATTTAACCCCATCTAATTTCCAAATTCTATAATTAATTTCGGAGTAAATTTGGTCAACTGCCTTGTCTCAAAATGGAGTGTCAAAAGTTAGAATGATTGACTTGGACTTAGGAAGTATGGGAACTAATACCGACTCAAGAAAGTGACTTAAGTCAAGTAAAGGTTCAGGAGTCGAGATCAGTTCAGGAAGTGGGTCCAAATCAAGAAGTTGAAACGCAAGTCCACATTCAGTTCCCCACAATGGAATGTGACTTAATATTGGTGATTCAAGTTCAGGAATGACAGGTGTGGGAATCAAAACTGACTCTAAAATATTACTCAAGTCAGATAACAAAACGGGAGTCAATATTGATTCAGAAATTTGAACTGGATCACAAATTTGAGAGTCTTGGTCGCATTTCTCATTGAGTTCAATTTCATAAAAATGATAAATTGCCAATTTGTCAATGGAACTTTCAAATGTATGAAATTGGTCAAGTTCAATATGATGATCATCAAAGATGGGCGATTCAATTTCATGATGAATTGGCACAGGATCCAATGTTGACTCGTGATTAGTATACAAATGTGCATATTTTATCACATAATTCCCATGCATTTAGTTAATAAATAAATGATTTTTACTCATCTTCTCTATATATTTACAGGTCCACAACTGAAATGAGAGAAAGCCCAATAATCCTTTAATTAGCAATAATTAAAGTGATTTATTCAAAGCCCAAGATAGAGCCCAAAATTTGAATTTGAATTCAGTTACGATCTGCGCGCCAATTGAAGATTCCAGAAGGTCCACGTGGCTGAACAAACTCGTAACAACCCACAACAGAAATCTGTTGCGCAACAGACTCAACCTTGCCGCGCCTTGCCGCGCGCGCGCGCGGCAGATCTGGGGCCGTTGAGCCCCAGATTCTGCCAGCTGGTCCCTCTTCTGGAGAGTTCTCTCTGCAGCCTATAAATACAGCACAAGGACCTGCGAGCAAAAACTGAACAGAGAAGAGAGGAAAAATCATTAGTTGTTGTAATTTTGTTTAGTTTTTCTCTAGGTTTAGTTCTTTAGATCCCTCTTCTCCTTCCCTAGAATTCATTGTAAAAGAGAGAGATTGTGAGAGAGAGAGCTTGTGTAATCAAGGGTGACAACTTGAAGCAACAAGGATTGATCCATTCTCCTTCCTCTACTTGAGCTTGGTTCTAGTTTATGTGCTTTCTTTATGTGCTTTCTTCATTGCTTTCTTTAATTCCTTGCAATTTATTTCATGCTTTGTTTTACTTCTCTAATGGCTTTTAGCTAATTTTTCTCCATGTACTAGCTAACCACTAGCCTTGCCATCTTCACTAACTCATGGGTGATTGCTTTATTTCATCTTGCAAGTTGTATGGTCTTCTCTTCTCCGATGGGTTAAACCACCCATTCTTCAAATGAGAAAGTAATTAGATCAACACGCGAGACGAATCCACGCCGATGGAGTGACAACATGAGGCAAGCGTTCACTATCACGGAGTTTAGTAAGTATTGGTAAGGTAGTAAGGTAAGCTAGTCTTGGTTTGCTTCTTCTTTAAGTTTCCTTTTCTTTTCTTGTGAATACCAAATCTCACTCTTGATTTCTTTTCCAACTTTTCCACCATGAACATAACCACCTTTTCTTTAGTTTCTTTTTCATTTGATTCACTATTTTTATTAGCATAGAAGAATTCTCGTTTACATTTCTTCACTACGATTCGTAACGCTTCCATCGCTAGCTCTCCCTGAGAATCGACTCGGTATAGCCTTATGGAGTGACAACATGAGAAAGTAATTAGATCAACATGCGAGACGAATCCACGCCGATGGAGTGACAACATGAGGCAAGCGTTCACTATCACGGAGTTTAGTAAGTATTGGTAAGGTAGTAAGGTAAGCTAGTCTTGGTTTGCTTCTTCTTTAAGTTTCCTTTTCTTTTCTTGTGAATACCAAATCTCACTCTTGATTTATTTTCCAACTTTTCCACCATGAACATAACCACCTTTTCTTTAGTTTCTTTTTCATTTGATTCACTATTTTTATTAGCATAGAAGAATTCTCGTTTACATTTCTTCACTACGATTCGTAACGCTTCCATCGCTAGCTCTCCCTGAGAATCGACTCGGTATAGCCTTATGGAGTGACAACATGAGAAAGTAATTAGATCAACACGCGAGACGAATCCACGCCGATGGAGTGACAACATGAGGCAAGCGTTCACTATCACGGAGTTTAGTAAGTATTGGTAAGGTAGTAAGGTAAGCTAGTCTATGTTTGCTTCTTCTTTAAGTTTCCTTTTCTTTTCTTGTGAATACCAAATCTCACTCTTGATTTCTTTTCCAACTTTTCCACCATGAACATAACCACCTTTTCTTTAGTTTCTTTTTCATTTGATTCACTATTTTTATTAGCATAGAAGAATTCTCGTTTACATTTCTTCACTACGATTCGTAACGCTTCCATCGCTAGCTCTCCCTGAGAATCGACTCGGTATAGCCTTATGCTATAGCGGAGATAGGAAAGGATACATCGATACATTTACATACACCTTTCTCGTCTCAATCAAAATGGCGCCGTTACCTGGGAGAGCAACGGATTTTCTTTAAAGTGAGAAACTAAACGAATTTTCTTCTCTGTTGCAGGTTACAGGTTGAAGAAACAAAAAACTTTGCATAGCAGTGACATATAAGTGACTCTGGGCCTCTGCTCTCGAAAGCAGAGACCAGAAGTCCTCAGACTTGCCGCGTTCCCACGGCAAAAGCCGCGCAGGCGCGGCAAGAAAGAGATAACTACTCACAATTTTTCTGCAGGGATTGCTTCTCTGCAAAATACAGCTGCTGCTATATTCTAAATCCTGTTTGCTTCACCTGATATCTGCTAATATAATCAACAGTAAAAAATTGGTTGTTAACGTTAAAAATTGAATAGACATTTGCATTTATAGGCACGTGTCTTTCAATTCTTTACTTTTACTGTTGAAGAGTGCTGGAGGCAAGGTACGTTTCGCATTGCATATAGACTAGGAATCATCTCTTGCTTGATTTTCATGCTTTGAGTGAATCTTAGTGATATTTCTTGTACACTTGCACAAATCAATTTTAAGGGCATAACCCGTAAATAAGATAAGGTGGGGAGTTCATTACCCTTTCCTTAGCCCGAAAATCATTTTCCCAAGCACTCACTAACCCAAGCCTAATTTAATAAAAAAGTAGACGTTGGCCCTAGGGACATCTCAGACTCATCTAGGAGATTATCCTAAGGGGGAAAAGTGTTGGAATTTAACTCTTGCAAAATCAGTGTCTAGGAAAGGGGTTGAGGGCCGAAAGTCCGAAGGTTGCTGGTTACTTAATTAAGGAACGTCTTCGGACGGAAAACCTCCCACCAACCTTACCCTTCCCTGGCTGATTAGCTTGTGGTTAGAGTCTATACTAAACCTCCCGTGGACAGTCTATCAGTTAGGAGTCGTCTAGGTCCTAAGTCTACCCTAACTTAGGTTAGAATTTTTTTCTTCTTTTTGTTTGTTTGTTTGTTTGTTTGTTTTTGTTTGTGATTGTGTGATATGGCCTTCAACAATTCTTTCAATAATAATCCATATTTCACACCATCTCCATATTCGGATAATTCCAACCCGGTGTTTTATAATATGCACCAACCAAATACACCGGGTTGGCCTTATCCGAATCAATATGACCCATACCCCCCATCTAATAACTATAATTTTCATAATAATTTCAACTCTTCACCGAGTAATTGGGGATTCCAGTCCCCCAAGTTTAATTATCAACCTCCTTTTCCACCATATTCACCGAGTCCACAATATCCACAATATTCATTTCCAGAATCCGCTTCATATACTCCTTTTTCTGAACCACCAATTGAAGAAAATCTGAGTTACTCAGGAGTATAGAAGCTAATCTTCAAAGGGTCGAGCAACAACTTCAAGAAACATTTGACCCTCCAATTCCACAGTATTTTCAAGAGTCTTACTCACTTCCACCTTTTCCTAATGAACAACCATTTGCCTTGGAAACGAGTAAAGATCTCTTGTGTGAGTCCACTTTTCCATCACCACACAGTTTTGACTCACAATTTCATCACCAATTCCAAAACAATTCTTCATCTTTTCAACAAAATGATGAACCAATGAATTGTGAAAAGATGCTTGAATTCCTGACTCATGTTCGAAATGATCGTAACCGTGACATAGATTTGATGATCCAAACTCTTCATTCTCATCCTATTTCTAATGTCACTAACCATTCTGTCAAAGAGTCATGTTGTTTTGGAAATCAAGATTCAATTTCAGCACAACCACCTGAACTTGTCCAAACTTCAGATCCAATTAACATTTTGGCAAGTTTTTCATTTCCTAAAATTGAACTTGTCCAAACGTCAAATCCCATTGACATTTTGGCAAGTTTTTCATCTCCTACAAATGAACTTGTCCAAACTTCAGATCCAATTGACATTTTGGCAAGTTTTCCTTTCCCTGAAATTGAACTTGAACATGATTATGATCCTGAACTTTCACCAGATGATTCAACTCTACTTCCTGATTCAATCATGACTTCCATATCCTTACCTGATTTCAATCCATTTCCAAAGTCAGAATTGAATCCAGTACCTATCCATTGTGAAATTGAATCACCAATATTTTATGATGATCACATTGAACTTGGCCAATTCCATACTTCTGAAAATCCCATTGATAAATTGGCAAGTTCACATTTTTCTGAAATTGAATTACATAAGGAATGTGATCTTGAACTCCAACTTAGTGATTAAATCCTCTTTTCTGATTCGATAATGACTCCGGTATCTCTACCTCACATCAATCTTTTCCCGGAGTCAACCTTGGATCCTTGCCCAATTCACAATGAAGTTGAATCACCCATCTTTGAGGATCATATTGAACTTTCCCAATTCTACACTTCTGAAGATACAATTGACAAATTTGCAAGTTCTCATTTTTGTGGAATTGAACTCAATGAGAAATGTGACTTTGACCCTCAAGTTTGTGATTTAGTTCAAATACCTGAATCATTAATGACTCCTGTTTTGTTACCAAATTTGAGTAACATTTCAGAGTCAGTTTTGATTCCCAACCCTCCTGAACTTGAATCACTAATCTTAGATAGTCACATTCCATCATGGGAAACTGAATGTGGACTTGAGCTTCATTTTCTTGACTTGGACCCAGTTCTTGAATCCATTCCGACTCCTGAACCTTTACTTGACTTCATTCACTTCCCTGAGTCGGTGTTCCTTTCCGAGTCCAAGTCAACCTTTCTATCATTTCATATTCCATTCTGGGACAAGGTAGTTGATAAATTTAACTCAGAAATTATTTTAAAAATTTGGAAATTAGATGGGGGAATGTACATAATAATCTTAAATGCACACATCATTTTTGTGGGTCATATTATTGAAATTTCTGGTGGGTTCCTGAAAACCCAACGTAAAATTGATTGGGCCATGTTCCGTGGACCAATCCGACCACCACCGGAACCACCACCTTAAGGTAATTTTTTCCTTCCCTCTCTATTTTGTTTCATGCATACATATATCACGATGCATTGAGGACAATGCATGAAATAAGTGTGGGGGAGGGTTTACTAACATAGAGTTTTTAGATCTTCTTTCTTTTACACTTCTTTTAGAAAAAATTCTTTTACACTTCTTTTAGAAAAAAAACTAAAAAAAAAAAAAAACTTTTTGAAATAAGAGACAAATGTTGTGATCTATTTTTAAGAAAATTAAGATGTATCTTAGAAATTAAGAAAGCCTTAATTATGACATCTTAAACCTAGTTGAAATAATAGATCATGTTTGAAATTATAGGCTAAGTAAGAAAAATTGGTGAGATATTTTTATCTTGAATTTTTTGCCTTAGATATTATGCACTTCACACTTACACATTTCTTGGGATGGAAACAAAGACCAAAATGCCATAAATAAAATTAAAAAAAAAAAAGAGAAAAATATTATCACCTATTAAGCTGGATCATTATGCCTCAAGAAGCATGATTATTCACGCCTAACGGTGGTAAAGGAAATAAATAATCCCCTTTAGTTTCGTGGCCTTTTCTACTCGAGACCTTAAACCCGAGGGATGTTTTCTCATCTGGTGCCCTAAGACCGTCTGGTTTGGGAGTCATCGGTTAAAGGCTCGCTACAAGGGTAGACTAGAAAGCCTAAACTAAGGGAAGAAAAAAAGCATAAAAAAGTATATATAGATAAATAAAAGGCTTGATGGTTAGAGTTGAAATCCCAGAAATCTTCACTTACACGGTGTGCATACTATCTAGGTTTTATGAAAGATAAAGTATTCAATCCAATTTTGAATTCTTACCTTAATTGAAAACAAGATCTTGCATGGAGACTAAGTTTAAGGAAGAATAATTATAGGTGGACTTATGACCTAGGATCACTTATATTTTTGCAAAAATAGTTCGTAAACATGTCTCTTGTTCAAAATGAGTTTTCAAAACACTAACATTTGTCTACTTTCTTTATGGATTTTGTGGGTGTAATCCGCTGAAAACCCTCAGGAGACAACACTCCTCCTCTAGGGTAACCTAGAGGTTTAACGGCTTGTTGCACACGCTCAGTGCAATAGCGTCACCTGCGAAAGTGGTGTAATAAAATTAGTAGTTAGGATTTTCTTTTCTTTTTCTTTGTTTTGCTCGGGACGAGCAAAAGAATAAGTGTGGGGGTGTGATTAGTTTACAAATGTGCATATTTTATCACATAATTCCCATGCATTTAGTTAATAAATAAATGATTTTTACTCATCTTCTCTATATATTTACAGGTCCACAACTGAAATGAGAGAAAGCCCAATAATCCTTTAATTAGCAATAATTAAAGTGATTTATTCAAAGCCCAAGATAGAGCCCAAGATTTGAATTTGAATTCAGTTACGATCTGCGCGCCAATTGAAGATTCCAGAAGGTCCACGTGGCTGAACAAACTCGTAACAACCCACAACAGAAATCTGTTGCGCAACAGACTCAACCTTGCCGCGCCTTGCCGCGCGCGCGCGCGGCAGATCTGGGGCCGTTGAGCCCCAGATTCTGCCAGCTGGTCCCTCTTCTGGAGAGTTCTCTCTGCAGCCTATAAATACAGCACAAGGACCTGCGAGCAAAAACTGAACAGAGAAGAGAGGAAAAATCATTAGTTGTTGTAATTTTGTTTAGTTTTTCTCTAGGTTTAGTTCTTTAGATCCCTCTTCTCCTTCCCTAGAATTCATTGTAAAAGAGAGAGATTGTGAGAGAGAGAGCTTGTGTAATCAAGGGTGACAACTTGAAGCAACAAGGATTGATCCATTCTCCTTCCTCTACTTGAGCTTGGTTCTAGTTTATGTGCTTTCTTTATGTGCTTTCTTCATTGCTTTCTTTAATTCCTTGCAATTTATTTCATGCTTTGTTTTACTTCTCTAATGGCTTTTAGCTAATTTTTCTCCATGTACTAGCTAACCACTAGCCTTGCCATCTTCACTAACTCATGGGTGATTGCTTTATTTCATCTTGCAAGTTGTATGGTCTTCTCTTCTCCGATGGGTTAAACCACCCATTCTTCAAATGAGAAAGTAATTAGATCAACACGCGAGACGAATCCACGCCGATGGAGTGACAACATGAGGCAAGCGTTCACTATCACGGAGTTTAGTAAGTATTGGTAAGGTAGTAAGGTAAGCTAGTCTTGGTTTGCTTCTTCTTTAAGTTTCCTTTTCTTTTCTTGTGAATACCAAATCTCACTCTTGATTTCTTTTCCAACTTTTCCACCATGAACATAACCACCTTTTCTTTAGTTTCTTTTTCATTTGATTCACTATTTTTATTAGCATAGAAGAATTCTCGTTTACATTTCTTCACTACGATTCGTAACGCTTCCATCGCTAGCTCTCCCTGAGAATCGACTCGGTATAGCCTTATGGAGTGACAACATGAGAAAGTAATTAGATCAACACGCGAGACGAATCCACGCCGATGGAGTGACAACATGAGGCAAGCGTTCACTATCACGGAGTTTAGTAAGTATTGGTAAGGTAGTAAGGTAAGCTAGTCTTGGTTTGCTTCTTCTTTAAGTTTCCTTTTCTTTTCTTGTGAATACCAAATCTCACTCTTGATTTCTTTTCCAACTTTTCCACCATGAACATAACCACCTTTTCTTTAGTTTCTTTTTCATTTGATTCACTATTTTTATTAGCATAGAAGAATTCTCGTTTACATTTCTTCACTACGATTCGTAACGCTTCCATCGCTAGCTCTCCCTGAGAATTGACTCGGTATAGCCTTATGCTATAGCGGGGATAGGAAAGGATACATCGATACATTTACATACACCTTTCTCGTCTCAATCAACTCGGAAAAAGATTGAAATCAGGTGAAGACACCGGAGTCATTATTGAATCAGGAAGTAGAATTGAATCATTAAGTTGAGGTTCAGGATCATTTTCATTCTCAAGTTCTATTTCAGGAAAGGAATAACTTGTCAAACTGTCAATATCATTTTCAAAATTTGGAGTTTGGGTAAGTTCAAATGATTGTGCTGAAATGGAATCTTGTTTTCAAAACAACATGACTCTTCAGCTCTAATAGAATAGTTAACGACACCAGAACTGGCCAAACGGTGAGAACGTAGAGTTTGGACCATCATATCGATGTCATGATTACGAGCGTTTTGAGCCTGAGTCAAGCATCTTTTCATAGTTGATAGGTTCATCGTTTTGTTGCAATTGGTCTTGAAAAGATGAAGTGTTGTTTTGAAATTGGTGGTAAAATTGTGAGTCCATCAGATTTTGTGATTATTGTTTGGACTCACGCATACTCATTACCAAAATTGATGGTTTCCTATTTTGGACTGGTGGAACTGAGTATGAATCTTGAAAATATTGTGGACAAGGTGGATAAGGAGGACAAGTTGGTTGAAAATTGGACTCGGGGGAGGTGAATCCCCATTGACTCTGTGAAGAGTTGAAATTATTCTGGAAATTATGGTTATAAGATTGGGGGCATGGGTTATATTAATTCGGATAAGACCAATCCGACACACTATGTTGGATAAAGTTATGATATGCCGGGTTGGTAATATCTGAAAAAGAGGTTGGTGTGTAATATGGATTACTATTAAAATTGAAAAAATTGTTATTATAAGCCATATCACACAATAAAATACAAATAAACAAATAAACAAATAAGCAAACAAATAAAAAGAAAAAATTCTAAACTAAGTTAGGATAGACCTATGACCTAGACGACTCCTAACTGGTTAGACTGTCCATGGGAGGTATAATGCAGACTTTGACCACAAGCTAATTGGCCAGGTCAGGTTAAGATTGGTGGGAGGTTATCCATCAAAGACGTTCCTTAATTAAGTAACTACCAACCTTCGGGCTTTCGGTCCTTAATCGCCTTCCTAGACACTGATTTGGCAGGAGTCAAATTCCAACACCTTTCCCCTTAGGATAATCTCCTAATTGAGTCTGGGATGTCCCTAGGGCCAACGTCTACTCATTTTTAGTTTGGTTTGGGTTAGTGAGTGAGGAGATTGTTTGTGGGCTAAAAAAGGGTAATGACTTCCCCACCTTATCTTGTTTATAGGACAAGCCCTTAAATCAATTTAGTGCAGTGTACAAGTATATAAGAAAAAAGTAACACTCAAGTAATATTTCATACAAGAATGAACCTTATACTAAATGCTATGCACACATACCTTGGCTCCAGCACTCTACAACAGTAAATAGAAAATGTAATGAAATAGACACGTGCCTAAATGCAAAGTCTAAATCATTTTTTAGCATTTACAATCAACTTTTTACTGTTGTGTTAAAAAAATATATATATACAGTTGATTGGAGTTCATTTATGCATCATTTTTACCACCATGCTATGCTTTATCTGAATAAATATTGGATTTTTATTGCTTTTTTCTCTCTTTTTTCAGGTCCAATGTTTAATGGAGAAGGAGGCCCAAGAATGATGATTTTTGAGGAATTAAAGAATTAATTAGAGACCCACAAGAAGAAGCCCAGGTTTGCACAGTTCCCGAAGCGTATTCTCCGTTTCTAGAAGATTCACTGAGGATACGAGATACAACAGGAAGGCACAAAAATCCACTAGCGCAATGGCCAAGAAACGACCGCGGAAACGCGGCACATGCCGCGGACCCGCGATAATCTTTTGGCCGTTACTTCAGCGTTTGATCCAGAGGCTGAAGTGGGATGGCTTCTCCTCATGAAGACTATAAATAGACCCCTAGGGCCTCTGTAATCCAAGAGGAGAAAAGAGCATTGTTTATAGGAAAATTGTTAGGGTTTCTCTAGGTTTTCTTTTAGTCTCTTATGTAATTTTCTTTTTCTCCTTCTAGAATCTAGAAAAGAGAGAGTGAGAGTGAGCAATCTTTGTAATTGGAGACGGTGACAACGCAATACAAGGATCAAGATTTCAATCTTCCATCTTCTCTTGTTCTAGTGCATTATTTTCTTTAAGCTTTTACTTTCTTCTATTTCACTTCTACAATGAACTGTTTCTTTTTCTTTATTTCCATGTCTAGCTAATTTATTAACATGACTAACTAACTTTTAATTTTACTAACTACTAACTCTTCGGTGATTGCTAACTTATATGATTCGTTGGATACTTTCTTCTTTTTAGTCTTGCAAACTACAAGTCTATTTTACCTCCAATGAAGATGAGTTGCTTTTTATTCTTTGTAAATGCTATGTTCTACCTCCATATAATTCATGTGAGCCTCACTTAGAGCCTTGTCTTTAGAACAAGTGCCTTGATGGAACATGAAGATGGAGCACTTCACTATGCCAATGACTACATTACAAGTTTCTTATTTCATGCTCACTTTATTATAGCTTTGATGGACTAATGAATTTTGTATGTTTCTTAGCATCGTTAAAAGTGACTATCCTTGTTCCACTATTGAAAATCTATTTAGGGAGCCAATGATTCAAGGAGGCAACTAGCCTAGATGAGAAACACCTTCGATATGGGACAACACAAGGACTTGGCATAGCAAGACATACCATTGCCGATGAATCAATATGAGGCACGCATCACCCAACGAGAGTAGTAAGTTAGTAAATTAGAATGTTAGTTAGTCATGGCTTCTCTTTATATCATACTTAAAAAAAACTCTCTTCTGAAAACTTTCTCTTTCCAAATATCTTTGTTTTCCCTCCATCTTTATTCTCGTTTCTTCCTTCCTTTTACAAAACACCCAAAGATTTTCCACTCACCTTCCACATCGCTTTGTTTTTTTCATTTCTTAAAACAAAGAAGAACTTTCATTTTTCTTCACGAAGATTTCAATATAAACCTTGAATGCTTCTATCGCTAACCCTCCCTACGGATACGACCCGTCCTAGCTTATGCTACGAACGGTGATTCGGAAGGAGCAAAGTAAACCTGCATATACATTCGAAGTTCTTGATCATCTGTACATGGCAACCAACGGTTTACTCTAAACCTCTTTTTAATACAATTAATCCTTTCGAACAAATTTTTGGTGCTGTTGCCGGGGAGGGTAACGGTTTTTATTGAATTTTTGGAACTAAAACGAATTTGTCTTCTCTGTTGCAGGTTACAGGTCAGGGAAAGCAGGAAAAAAGATTGCAGTAACATATAAGTGGTCTTGGGCCTCTGTTCTAGAAAGCAGAGACCAAGCACCCTCTGGATTGCCGCGTTTCCTCAGCTTTGGTCGCGGATCCGCGGCAAAAAGGAGTTCACTACTGACTGGCTTTTTGCAGGGCTGCTTGCTTTGCAAAATTATAGTTTTTCTGCCAACTTTATTTCTTGTATGCCATCACCAGGAGCCTGCTAATAAACCAACAGTAAAACTCTTGTTGAAAAGTTCAAAAATTGATTAGACGTTTGCATTTTAGGCACGTGTTTTTTCAATTCATTTACTTTACGGTTGAAGAGTGCTGGAGCAAGGTACGTTCGCATTGAATTCAGAATAGGACTCATCTCTTGGTTGATTTATATCGCTTTGAGTGAATCATGTTTACCTTGTACACTTGCACAAAATTGATTTTAAGGCAACACCCAATAACAAGACAAGGTGGGTGATCGGGGGAAAAACCGCGCACAAAAGTATATGTTTTGAAATGAAGATTTAAAGTGTGTGTGCTTTGGCTTCCTCGATACTTCCGTTATAGCATAGAGGCTAAAACGAGTCGAATCCACAAGGATGGGAGGCGATAGAAGCTTTACCGGTTGATTCACGTGTTTGTTAAAGATTCTTCAAAGTTTTAAAGAATGAAAAGAAAAGAAAGAAAAAAAATGAAAAGGGAAGTACGGTGAAACACAAAGAAGTGGGAAACATAGAAAAGAATATGTTTGTGGTTTTTGTTGTATTTTTAAAACAAAGTGAAAAAGAAAGAAAACTCATGGCACTAACTACTAATGACTCCACCAACATACTAACCTCTTAGTGATAGTTGCCTCACATGTATCATTGGCCGTCACTAGTCCTTGGTTCAAGAGCGATTCAAAGCATGACTCATATGTAACTCATCACAACCCAACTCAACAAACAAGTGCAAGCTACACTTAAATCATCAAAACCCGATAAGAGCAAGCATGAAATAAAGTAATGTTAGCTTGTTAGTGGTTAGGAAGTTAGAGTTAGATCCATCATCATGAGCCATCAATGGCTCTTGCAAGAGCAAGGCCAAAACGAGGCTATTAGATTCATGTGGATTATCAAATAAGAAGTTAGATTAGTTGGTGGTTAGTAGTTAGTTGCCATGAGAGAAAAGTTTAGCTAAACATGTAAAAGAGATTAGAGAGAAGAAAACATAGAGAGGTAAAGAGAGCACCTTTCATAGATTGTCACCTTCTATTATAAGCACTCTTGCATTCCAAGCATGAACCACTCTCTCTCCCTATTACAAGATCTACAAAATGGAAAATACAAAGAGGGAGAAGAACTAACCTAACCTAAACTAAACTACAAAATGGAATGAAAAACTACCCTAAACTCTGTATATCTTTACTCTGGAACCCCAGGGGGGTATTTATAGGCATCAGGGGAACAGGGGGCCAGGGGACAAACCCTGGCCCGAAGCGGCGCACGCGCCGCGGCTGTATGGCCGCGGAAACGAGGCTTGGGCCGCATTTCCGCGGCCCTTGGTGGCCGCGCGCGGTCCTTTCTGTCTCCTGTCAGGACCTGTGCCCGGTTTCGTCTTTGCAGCCCCTGGTTTTGATAAATCAGCTCCTCTAGGTCAATTGCTATTCATGTAGGCTTTTAATCACCAATTAAATGGTGATTTAGATCTTCTTCTTCATTTGCACACCATGAACCTTGGATCAAGCAAGTAAGTGTTGGCCCAAGAGGTTACACTCTCCAATTGTTTTGTGTTTTGATGATGACAAACCAAATATGAGCTATTTGGTACTAACAAGTTTGTTAAGATAAGTTTCAGGTTTGTACCATGTTTAGAGACCATTCGCTTAGCTATTGCAAGAACTTCTAAGTTCCACAAAGCAAGAAAGGCAAATTGCACATCAAGGAAGGATCATAGAAGAGAAGGCACTAGCAAGGCATTGGATGGCTCAAAGACTTGAAGATAGCTCAATAAGTCTTCATGTAATTTGTTTTTCAGTTTATAGTATGTTAAAGAATAGTGGATAGGTTTGAAGCTCTATCACACACGTTTTTGCGCACATGCTCATTCCAAAATAATTTCTTATAAATTATACAAAAATATTTTGCATACAAGATTTTGCCTACAAATATATGTTTGTGTTTTATACTAATCCCTGTTCAAAAGTATTTTGATAAAATCAAAATTCTCTTTTATTTCTTTTTAAATTTGGCTTTTTGACCTGATCCGGTCGACCGGGCCGGTCGACCGAGCCTATGTCAGTCTGGTCCGGTCGACCGGACCAGTCGACCGAAGTCCTGGCAGCTGCACGTATCCGTGTGCACGTCTGTCGGTCGACCGGGGCGGTCGACCGGAATATTTATTTTTGTCACAGTTTGTATCAGTCGACCGGGTCGGTCGACCGATAGCCTGTAACGGTCAAATTTTTAT
This sequence comes from Agave tequilana, assembly GCA_038442645.1. Lineage (NCBI taxonomy): Eukaryota > Viridiplantae > Streptophyta > Magnoliopsida > Asparagales > Asparagaceae > Agave > Agave tequilana. Next base: position 204,583 of record JAVJIF010033390.1, read on the forward strand.
ACTTCCGGTCGACCGGCCCGGTCGACCGATCCGACCGTTTGAACAGTAACGGGCAGATTTTTAAGGGCTGTTTATTTTTGTCTTTTGTGTTTAAAAATCCGTTTAAGGATATATTTTGATCTAATTACCTCCTAAACATCAGTAAATATGTTTTATCCCTAAACCCTAGCCCTCTCCTATAAATAGGGGTGTTTGGGGAGAGATTGGTTACAACAACAATCTTTGCAAAAATTCAAAAGATTAAGGCTTTCAAAGTTCTTGGTTTTTGTGCTAAATTCTCTCAATTTTCTGAAGGGTTTTCAAAAGTTTTTCTCTGATTTCAATTTCTTTTCCTTACATAAAAAGAGCTTCAATTCTACTCATTATTCTCTAAGGACCTTTTGTAAGGGAAGAGATTTTTTGAAAGAGAGAGTTTGTGGTCTTTTGACTACCAAGGAAATCACTTGTTCTTGAGATTGTAGGAGTTGGGTACTCCATTGTAATTGTTCTTTGTGATAGTGGAAGTAGCTAGAATCCTTCTGGGGAAGGCGGGGAGTAGAGCTGGGTGCTCGAACCTCGATAACATATCCTTGTGTTTGCGATTGGTTTACATTCTTGCAATTCTTACTCTATTTTGCTTGCACTTATTACTTGCTCATCATATTCATTGTCATACTTACTTGCTTGCATTCATCTTGTGATTGTTGTAGCTTTAAATTTTTAATTTGCCCTTGATTAGCATTGTCACCTATTCACCCCCCTCTAGGTGACTTTTCAGTAAGGTATTATTAGCAGAATTTATTATCAAATAAATGTGAGAATGTGATGAAAATTATACAAAATTTGAGACTAATCACACCCCCACACTTATCTTTTGCTCGTCCCGAGCAAAACAAAAAACCTAAGAAAATTATTTCACCACTTTCGCAGGTGACGCGATTGCACTGAGCATGTTGATTAGTCTCTAATTTTGCATAATTTTCATCACATTCTCACATTTATTTGATAATAAATTCTGCTAATAAAATCTTTCTTGCTTGATCTAAGGTCAATGGTGTGCAAATGAAGAAGATGACCCAAATCACCATTTAATTGGTGATTAAAGGGCTATTAAAATAGCTATTGACCTAAAGAGCAGATTCTGTCCAAACCAGGGGCGCTAAACCAGAAACCGGGCACGTTAGCCGACAGGGGGACAACAGCGCAGCACGCAGCAGGCGGCGCCGCACGCGCCGCCCAAGGAAAGCCGCGGAAACGCGGCACTTTGCCGCGTTTTCGCGGCCAAAACCAGAAACCAAGAGATCCAGCCGACAGGGGGACAACCAGGCGGCGCGCAGCAGGCGGCGCTGCGCGCGCCGCCATAGTAATGCCACGGAACCGCGGCATTTACCGCGTTTCCGCGGCAATACGGCCGCGCCGCGCGCGCCGTTTCGGGTCACATCTTGTCCCCTGGCCCCCTGTTCCCTTGGCGCCTATAAATACCCCCCTGGGGTTCCTGAGGAGGAGATATGCAGAGTTAGGAGTAGTTTCTCTTCTCCATTTTGTATTTTAGGGTAGTTTAGATTAGGTTAGTTCCTCTTCCTCCATTGTATTTTCCATTTTTGTAGATCTTGTATTAGGGAGAGAGAGAGTGGTATATGTTGGGAAGCAAGAGTGCTTGTAATAGAAGGTGACAATCTATGAAAGGTGCTCTCTTTACCTCTCTATGTTTACTTCTCTCCAATCTCTTTTACATGTGTAGCTAGTTTTTCACTCATGGAAACTAACTACTAACCACCAACTAGTTTAACTTCTTTTATGATAATCCACATGAATCTAATAGCCTCATTTTGGCCTTGCTCTTGCAAGAGCCATTGATGGCTCATGATGATGGATCTAACTCTAACTTCCTAACCACTAACAAGTTAACATTACTTTATTCCATGCTTACTTTTCCATAGTATTGATGGTTTAAATGTAGCTTGCACTTGTTCTGTTGAGTTGGGTTGTGAAGAGTTACATATGGGTCATACTTTGAATCGCTCTTGAACCAAGGACTAGTGATGGCCAATGATACATGTGAGGCAACTATCACTAAGAGGTTAGTGTGTTGGTGGAGTCATTAGTAGTTAGTAGCCGTGAGTTTTCTTTCTCTTTCACTTGTTTTAGAAATATACCAAAAAACTACAAAAACCATTCTTTTTTATGTTTCCCACTTCTTCGTATTTCACTGTACTTCTCTTTCATTCTTTCTTTTCCTTTCTTTTCATTCTTTAAAACTTTGAAGAACTTTTAACAAACACGTGAATCAACCGGTAAACCTTCTATCGCCTCCCGTCCTTGTGGATACGACCCGTATAGCCACTTCGCTACTACGGAAGAATTGCAAAAGCAGTAACTTCGACCCACACTCTATTTACTTATTCTTGTGCTTGCTTTTTGCCGATCAAATTTTGGCGCTGTTGCCGAGGATGGGAACGGTTTGATTTCACATTTTTGTTAACTTTTCTTTTTCGTTTTTTGGTGTGCAGGTTAATGTTTTAGCATTGCAGAAGTCCACACTTGCTCAAGTGTGGTCAGGTAAATTCTTGTATATTTTTATATTCTGCTGCTAATTTTTGTTCATATTACCTGTACACTATAAATAATTTTTAAAGAACTAAAATACGGTAATTGGATGCTTTAAAACGGTTTAGACATCTGCATCTAGGCACGTGTCAATTTTCATTCCAATATACTGTATTTTGTTCTTATGTTGTTGTGATAGGAGGTATACATATGGCATTGCATACAGTATAGGACAAACACTTCAGTGATTTACTCGCTGTTTTGTGTTCATGCTTATCTATATTGCACACTTGCACAAATTTAACTTAAAGGGCAAAACCCAAAACAAGATAAGGTGGGGAAGTTATTACCCTCCCTTGGCCCAAAAATCACCTCCCCACTCACACAACCCAAGCCTTAATAAAAATTGCTAGACGTTGGCCCCTAGGGACATCTCGGACTCATTTAGGAGATTGACCTAAGGGGGAAGTTGTTAGAAGTTGACTCTTGTCAAATCGGTGTCTAAGGTTGGGGATTGAGAGGCGAAACCTCGAAGAACAGTGGTTTGGCATAATTAGGCCCGTTGCTCCGGCACGGATACCTCCCACTGATCTTGCCCCTACCTGGCCGATTAAACTCGTGGTCAGCGTCCGACAATATACCCCCCGTGGACAGTCTAACCAGTTAGGAGTCGTCTAGGTCTAAGTCAACCCTAGCATAGGCTTGTTTTCTTTTTCTTTGTTTGTTCGTTTGTTGTTTGTTTTCTTCTTTTTTGTAAATTGTGATATGGATTTTAACAACAATAATTCTTTCAATCATAATATGAATCCATATTTCACACCGACCTCATTTGACTCGGATAACTCTGACCCGGCAATGTACAACATGAACCAACACTATATGCCGAGTTGGGATTATCCGACTCAAAATGACCCATATCCCCAACCATATGACCATAATTTTCAAAATAATTTCAACTCTTCACAGAGTTCATGGGGATTCACCTACCCCGAGTCCAATTTTCAGCCATCTTGTCCACAATTTTCACAATATTCATTCCCCAATTTTGATTCATATACTCCTTTTCCTGAACCACCCGAAGAAAAATCATCATTGGAAAGGAGTATAGAAGAGTCCCTACAACAAATGCAAAATTTTCTCAAATCACAATCCTTCCCACATCAAATTCCACATACTTCTTTTCTAGAGCATCCAATTGAAGACGAATCTGAGCTAGAAAAGCGTTTGGAAGTCTTTTGTGATAGAGTGCAAAACATGTTGGACTCCTCATCTCAACCAAATTTTCAAGAGTCCTACTCATCCTTTCCAGTCTCACCTATTCAAAATGAACAACCATCAGTACTGGACTTGAGTATGGACCCCTTGCGTGAGTCCGAGCATCAATTGCAAAATTCGATGGACTCACAAATTTACCATAATTTCCAAAATCAACTTTCATACTCACATTTTCAAGAACCAATTACAAAGAGTATGGAAGACATGATTCCAAATCCAAATTCTGTTACACGACCTATCAGTAGGTTAGATTCACTTTTGAGCGAATTGATCAATGAGAGCGAGGAAAGCCTTTCTTGTCAACCTTTGACCGATTCGTATATCCCTAACTCTACTGATTGGACCCATGAATCATGTCATTTTGGAAATTCAGCTTCAATTTCAGAACATACATCCGAACTTGACCAAACTCCAAGTTATGAAAGTCAACTGGACCTTCTGGCAAGTTATCCCTTCCCTGAAATTGACATCGAACCTGAATGTGATCCTGAACTTCCTGTTGGGAACTCCATTTCACTTTTTGATTCAATAATGACTCTGGTATATTTACCAAATTTTTTCTCTATTCCGGAGTCAACATTGAATCCTGTACCAATACACCGTGAAATAGAATCACCAATCTCTAATGATCACACTTCATTCTTGGGGAAAGTGTGTGAACATCATTTCTTTGGTTTGGACCCTATTTTTGAACCAATTTCGACTCTCATTGTTGACTCTCGACTTGATCTGAGTCAACTTCCCGAGTCGCTATCGGTTTTTATTCCTGATCCCTTTAAGTCCAAATCCATCATTTTCAGAAATCACACTTCATTGTTGGACAAGAAAGTTGACAAAAATGACTCAGTAATTATTTTTGAAAATTGGAAATTTGATGGGGATAAAATTTTCAATAAGACCATTCAATCAATCATTCTTTTATTGGGTCATGTTAGAGAGGTCATTGGTGGATTTCTGGACGATCCACGATATCTTGATTGGGTAGCAACGCTTGGCCCAGTCAGACCACCACCGGAACCACCACCATGAGGTAATATTCCTTCTCTCTCTATTTGTTTCACGTATATATACATTCACGATGCATTGAGGACAATGCGTGAGATAAGTGTGGGGGAAGGCTTACTAACATAGTTAGTTTTCATTTTCTTTCTTTTACACTTCTTTTTAAATTAAAAAAAAAGAAAAAAAAACTGTTTTTCTTTTCTTTTTACAAAACTTTTTGAAATAAGAGAAATAGTTTTTGATTTATTTTTAAGAAAATTAAGATTATCTTAGGAATTAGGAAAGACCTAAAATTTTGAAATTTTAAACCGAGTCAAAATAATAGATCTTGTCTAAATTATAGGTAAAGAAAGTAAAATTGAAAAGATAATTTGATCTTAAATTTTTTGCCTTAGATTTATGCACTTCACACTTACACAATTTTTGGGATTGAATCAAAGACTAGAAATGCCATAAAAATATATTTAAAAAGAAAAAATTATTATGATAAATAAAAATCACTTATTGAAGTTGGGTAACTATGCCTCAGGAAGCATGATTATTCATACCTAAAATGGTGGACAAAAAAATAAAATAATCCCTTTAGCTTTGTGGCCTTATTTACTCGAGTCTTTAAGTCCGAGGGATGTTTTCTCATCTGGTGCCCTAAGACCATCTGGTTTGGGAGTCACCAGCTAAAGGCTCACTACCCGGGTAAATAAGAAAGCCTAAGAAAACTAAGGGAAGAAAAATATATATATATATATATATAAATAAATAAATGGCATGAAAGTTAGAGTCGATATCCCAAAAAGCTTCACAGTTCACAAAGTGCATATTTTTCTAAAGGATCAAAGAGTCAATTCAATTTTAAATTCTTACATTTAATTTATAACAAGATTTTGCATTTCGACTTAGTTTAAGGAAGATTAATTTCTGGTTAACCTATGACCTTGGATCACTTATATTTTCGTAAAAATACTTCAACACTTCTCTCTATTTCAAATATGCATTTTCAAAATACTAACATTTGATTTCTTTCTTTATGGATTTTGTGGGTGTAATCCGCTGAAAACCCTCAGGAGACAAAACTCCTCCTCTAAGGGGAACTTAGAGGTTTAACGGCTTGTTGCACATGCTCAGTGCAATCGCGTCACCTGCGAAAGTGGTGTAATAATTTTCTTAGTTTTTTGTTTTGCTCGGGACGAGCAAAAGATAAGTGTGGGGGTGTGATTAGTCTCTAATTTTGCATAATTTTCATCACATTCTCACATTTATTTGATAATAAATTCTGCTAATAAAATCTTTCTTGCTTGATCTTAGGTCAATGGTGTGCAAATGAAGAAGATGACCCAAATCACCATTTAATTGGTGATTAAAGGGCTATTAAAATAGCTATTGACCTAAAGAGCAGATTCTGTCAAAACCAGGGGCGCTAAACCAGAAACCGGGCACGTTAGCTGACAGGGGGACAACAGTGCAGCACGCAGCAGACGGCGCCGCACGCGCCGCCCAAGGAAAGCCGCGGAAACGCGGCATTTTGTCGCGTTTTCGCGGCCAAAACCAGAAACCAAGAGATCCAGCCGACAGGGGGACAACCAGGCGGCGCGCAGCAGGCGGCGCTGCGCGCGCCGCCATAGTAATGCCGCGGAAACGCGGCATTTGCCGCGTTTCCGCGGCAATACGGCCACGCCGCGCGCGCCGTTTCGGGTCACATCTTGTCCCCTGGCCCCCTGTTCCCTTGGCGCCTATAAATACCCCCCAGGGGTTCCTGAGGAGGAGATATGCAGAGTTAGGAGTAGTTTCTCTTCTCCATTTTGTATTTTAGGGTAGTTTAGATTAGGTTAGTTCCTCTTCCTCCATTGTATTTTTCATTTTTGTAGATCTTGTATTAGGGGGAGAGAGTGGTACATGTTGGGAAGCAATAGTGCTTGTAATAGAAGGTGACAATCTATGAAAGGTGCACTCTTTACCTCTTTATGTTTACTTCTCTCCAATCTCTTTTACATGTGTAGCTAGTTTTTCACTCATGGCAACTAACTACTAACCACCAACTAGTTTAACTTCTTTTATGATAATCCACATGAATCTAATAGCCTCATTTTGGCCTTGCTCTTGCAAGAGCCATTGATGGCTCATGATGATGGATCTAACTCTAACTTCCTAACCACTAACAAGTTAACATTACTTTATTCCATGCTTACTTTTCCATAGTATTGATGGTTTAAATGTAGCTTGCACTTGTTTTGTTGAGTTGGGTTGTGAAGAGTTACATATGGGTCATACTTTGAATCGCTCTTGAACCAAGGACTAGTGATGGCCAATGATACGTGTGAGGCAACTATCACTAAGAGGTTAGTGTGTTGGTGGAGTCATTAGTAGTTAGTAGCCGTGAGTTTTCTTTCTCTTTCACTTGTTTTAGAAATATACCAAAAAACTACAAAAACCATTCTTTTCTATGTTTCCCACTTCTTCGTATTTCACTGTACTTCTCTTTTCATTCTTTCTTTTCCTTTCTTTTCATTCTTTAAAACTTTGAAGAACTTTTAACAAACACGTTAATCAACCGTAAAGCTTCTATCGCCTCCCGTCCTTGTGGATACGACCCGTATAGCCACTTCGCTACTACGGAAGAATCGCAAAAGCAGTAACTTCGACCCACACTTTATTTACTTATTCTTGTGCTTGCTTTTTGCCGATCACATGTGCAACAAGCCGTTAAACCTCTAGGTTTCCCCTAGAGGAGGAGTTTTGTCTCCTGAGGGTTGTCAGCGGATTACACCCACAAAATCCATAAAGAAAGAAATCAAATGTTAGTATTTTTTAAAACGCATTTTGAAATAGAGAAAAGTGTTGAAGTATTTTTGTGAAAATATAAGTGATCCAAGGTTAAGGTTAACCAGAAATTGTTCTTTCTTAAACTAAGTCAAAATGCAAAAAAACTTGTTATAAATTAAATGTAAGAATTTAAAATTGAATTGACTCTTTGATCTTTCATAAAACTCTTAGAAAATATGCACTTTGTGAATAGTGAAGGTTTTTGGGATATCGACTCTAATCTTTCATGCCATTTATTTATATTTTATATATATATATATATATATATATATATATATATATATATATATATATATATATAATATATATATATATATATATATTTCTTTTTTTTCCTTCCCTTAGTTTTCTTAGGCTTTCTTATTTACCCGGGTAGTGAGCCTTTAGCCGGTGACTCCCAAACCAGATGGTCTTAGGGCACCAGATGAGAAAACATCCCTCGGACTTAAGGACTCGAGTAAACAAGGCCACAAAACTAAAGGGGATTATTTATTTTTTTGTCCACCGTTTTAGGTGTGAATAATCATGCTTCCTGAGGCATAATTACCCAACTTCAATAAGTGGTTTTTATTTATCATATATATATATATTGTTTGAATATATATTTTTTATGGCATTTTCAGTCTTTGTTTCAATCCCAAAAATTGTGTAAGTGTGGAGTGCATAAATCTAAGACAAAAAAATTCAAGATCAAATTATCTTTTCAATTTTACTTTCTTATCCTAAAATTTAAACAAGATATATTATTTTGACTCAGTTTAAAATTTCATAATTTTAGGTCTTCCTATTTCCTAAGATAATCTTAATTTTCTTAAAAATAAATCAAAAACTATTTCTCTTGTTTCAAAAAGTTTTGAAAAAAGAAAAGAAAAGTTGTTATATAAAAGATTTTTTTTTAAATTAAAAAGAAGTGTAAAAGAAAGAAAATATAAAACTAACTACGTTAGTAAACCCTCCCCCACACTTATCTCATGCATGGTCTTCAATGCATCGTGAATGTGTAAATACATGAAACAAATGGAGAGGAAAGGAAGATTACCTTAAGGGGGTGGCTCCGGTGGTGGTCTGATTGGGCCAAGCGTTGCTACCCAATCAAAATAGCGTGGATCGTGCAGGAACCCACCAATGACCTCGCTAATATGACCCAATAAAATGTTGATTGAATGAATGAACTTATTTAAAAAATTATCCCCATCTAATTTCCAATTTTCAAAAATAATTATTGAGTCATTTTTGTCAACATTCTTGTCCAACAATGAAGTGTGATTTTTGAAAATGATGGATTTGGACTCAAATGGATCAGGAATAAAAACCGATACCGACTCGAGAAATTGACTCAGATCAACTCGAGAGTCAATAATGAGAGTCAAAATTGGTTCAAAAATAGGGTCCAAACCAAAGAAGTGATGTTCTCACACTTTCCCCATGAATGAAGTGTGATCATGAGAGATTGGTGATTCCATTTCACGGTGTACTGGTACAAGATTCAACGTTGACTCCGGAATAGAGAAAAAATCTGGTAAAGATACCGGAGTCATTATTGAATTAAAAAGCGAAATGGAATTACTAACATGAGGTTCAGGATCACAGTCAGGTTCGGTTTCAATTTCAGGGAAGGGATAACTTGCCAGAATGTCCAGGCGATTTTCATAACTTGGAGCGTGGTCAAGTTCAAATGTATGTTCTGAAATTGAAGCTGGATTTCCAAAATGACATGATTCATGGGTCCAATCAGTAGAGTTAGGGATATAAGAATCGGTCAAAGGTTGACAAGAAAGGCTTTCCTCGCTCTCATTGATCAATTCGCTCAAAAGTGAATCTAACCTACTGATAGGCCGTGTAACAGAATTTGGATTCGGAATCATGTCTTTCATACTCTTTGTAATTGGTTCTTGAAAATATGAGTATGGAAGTTGATTTTGGAAATTATGGTGGATTTGTGAGTCCATCGGATTTTACGGTTGCTGCTCGGACTCACGCAAGGGTTCCATACTCAAGTCCAGTATTGAAGTTTGTTCATTTTGAATAGGTGAGACTGGAAAAGATGAGTAGGACTCTTGAAAATTTGGTTGAGAGGATGAGTCCAACATGTTTTGCATTCTTTCACAAAAGACTTCCAAACGCTTTTCTAGTTTAGATTCTTCTTCAATTGGATGCTCTAGAAAAGGAGTATGTGGAGTTTGATATGGGAAAGATTGTGAATTGAGCAAATTTAGCATTTGTTGTAGGGACTCTTCCATACTCCTTTCCAATGATGATTTTTCTTCAATTGGTGGTTCAGGAAAAGGAGTATATGAATCAAAATTGGGGAATGAATATTGTGAAAATTGTGGACAAGATGGTTGAAAATTTGACTCGGGGTAGGTGAATCCCCATGAACTCTGTGAAGAGTTGAAATTATTTTGAAAATTATGGTCATATGGTTGGGGATATGGGTCATATTGATTCGGATAATCCCAACCTGGCATATATGGTTGGTTCATATTGTACATAGCCGGGTTGGAATTATCCAAGTCAAATGAGGTCGGAGTGAATAAGGATTCATATTATGATTGAAAGAATTATTGTTGTTAAAATCCATATCACAATTTACAAAAAAGAAGAAAAACAAACAAACAAACAAATAACAAAGAAAAAGAAAAAGAAAACAAGCCTATGCTAGGGTTGACTTAGACCTAGACGACTCCTAACTGGTTAGACTGTCCACGGGGGATATATTGTCAGACGCTGACCATGAGTTAATCGGCAAGGTAGGGGCAAGATTAGTGGGAGGTATCCGTGCCGGAGCAACGGGCCTAATTATGCCAAACCACTGTTCTTCGAGGTTTCGCCTCTCAATCCCCAACTTTAGACACCGATTTGACAAGAGTCAACTTCTAACAACTTCCCCTTAGGTCAATCTCCTAAATGAGTCCGAGATGTCCCTAGGAGCCAACGTCTAGCAAATTTTATTAAGGCTTGGGTTGTGTGAGTGGGGAGGTGATTTTTAGGCTAAGGGAGGGTAATGACTTCCCCACCTTATGTTGTTTTGGGTTTTGCCCTTAAGTTAAATTTGTGCAAGTATGCAGTATAGATAAGCATGAACACAAAAAAGCGAGTAATCACTGAAGTGTTTGTCCTATACTATATGCAATGCAATATGTACACCTCCTATAAGTATCACAACAACACAAGAATAAAATACAGTATATTGGAATGAAAATTGACACGTGCCTAAATGCAAATGTCTAAACCGTTTTAAAGCATCCAATTACCATATTTTAATTCTTAAGATTATTTACAGTGCACAGGTAATATAAACAAAAATTAGCAGCAGAATATAAAAATATACAAGAATTACCCAACCACACTTGAGCAAGTGTGGACTTCTGCAATGCTAAAACTTTGACCTGCACACCAAAAACAAAGAAGAAAAGTTAGCAAACTTGTGAAATCAAACCGTTCCCATCCCCGGCAACGGCGCCAAAATTTGATCGGGGGAAAAATCGCGCACAAAAGTATATGTTTTGAAATGAAGATTTATAGTGTGTGTGCTTTGGCTTCCTCGATACTTCCGTTATAGCATAGAGGCTAAAACGAGTCGAATCCACAAGGATGGGAGGCGATATAAGCTTTACCGGTTGATTCACGTGTTTGTTAAAGATTCTTCAAAGTTTTAAAGAATGAAAAGAAAAGAATGAAAAGAGAAGTACGGTGAAACACAAAGAAGTGGGAAACATAGAAAAGAATATGTTTGTGGTTTTTGTTGTATTTTTAAAACAAAGTGAAAAAGAAAGAAAACTCATGGCACTAACTACTAATGACTCCACCAACATGCTAACCTCTTAGTGATAGTTGCCTCACATGTATCATTGGCCATCACTAGTCCTTGGTTCAAGAGCGATTCAAAGCATGACCCATATGTAACTCATCACAACCCAACTCAACAAACAAGTGCAAGCTACACTTAAATCATCAAAACCCGATAAGAGCAAGCATGAAATAAAGTAATGTTAGCTTGTTAGTGGTTAGGAAGTTAGAGTTAGATCCATCATCATGAGCCATCAATGGCTCTTGCAAGAGCAAGGCCAAAACGAGGCTATTAGATTCATGTGGATTATCAAATAAGAAGTTAGATTAGTTGGTGGTTAGTAGTTAGTTGCCATGAGAGAAAAGTTTAGCTAAACATGTAAAAGAGATTAGAGAGAAGAAAACATAGAGAGGTAAAGAGAGCACCTTTCATAGGATTGTCACCTTCTATTACAAGCACTCTTGCATTCCAAGCATGAACCACTCTCTCTCCCTATTACAAGATCTACAAAATGGAAAATACAAAGAGGGAGAAGAAGAACTAACCTAATCTAAACTAAACTACAAAATGGAATGAAAAACTACCCTAAACTCTGTATATCTTTACTCTGGAACCCCAGGGGAGGTATTTATAGGCATCAGGGGAACAGGGGGCCAGGGGACAAACCCTGGCCCGAAGCGGCGCACGCGCCACGGCCGTATGGCCGTGGAAACGTGGCTTGGGCCGCGTTTTCGCGGCCCCTTGGTGGCCGCGCGCGCGGCGCTTCGAGCCGCGCGCGATCCTTTCTGTCTCCTGTCAGGACCTGTGTCCGGTTTCGTCTTTGCAGCCCCTGGTTTTGATAAATCAGCTCCTCTAGGTCAATGGCTATTCATGTAGGCTTTTAATCACCAATTAAATGGTGATTTAGATCTTCTTCTTCATTTTCACACCATGAACTTAGGATCAAGCAAGTAAGGTATTATTAGCAGAATTTATTATCAAATAAATGTGAGAATGTGATGAAAATTATGCAAAATTAGAGACTAATCAGTGGGGATTTAATCACCCTTCCTTGGCCCAAAAATCAGATTCCAAGCACTCACAATCCCAAGCTTTTTAATAAAATTTGATAGACGTTGGCCCCTAGGGACATCCGGACTCGTTAAGAGATCAACTGAGGTTGGAAATTGTTTTTGATTCACACTCCAGTCAAATCAGTGTCTGAGGTTGGCGATTGAGGGACGAAACCCCGAAGGCTGGTGGTTTGGCTTAATTAGGCCCGTCGCTTCTGCGTGGATACCTCCCACCAATCTTGTCCCCACCTGGCTGATTAGCTGTGGTCTGACTCGAGTAATAACCTTCTTCGATTCATCGAACAGTTAGGAGTCATCTAGGTCCAGAAATCCTAGATAGCTTGTAATTGTTTTTCCTTTTTCTTGTTTGTTATTTCCTTTTTTTCGCTTGATTGTTTGGTGAACGTTGTCTGTGATTGTGCATGCAAGAGTGGTATCGGGACCCAATTTCAGCAAGACTTGTTAGGACTTCTACACTTGCACAAACACCACTTCCTAATGCAATTCCAATCATGGCTAACCATACTTCTCTCCAAGACAAGTTCTACCCCATTCGCACTTCACTTCCTTCATGCATTCTCTTACCCGAAGCAACTGGAAACAATTTTGAGCTTAAACCACAATTCATAAATACACTCCCAAGATTTCATGGCCTAGAATCCGAAGACGCATATTTCTTCATTCGGGAGTTTGAAGAAGTGTGCTTGATGATGAGAATTCCCCAACTAGGGGAAGATGCTGTTAGATTAAGGTTCATTCCTTTCGCGCTTAAGGATATAGCCAAGAAGTGACTATACAATCTGCCTGCCAGTTCTATCTCGACATGAGATGAATTTGTCAAAGTCTTTCTTAAGAAATTCTATCCCATTCACAAAATGACCCCATCAGAAAAACCATAATGCAGTTTAAGCAGGAATCAAGTGAACCATTCTGAAAGTATTTTAAAAGGTTTAAAGATTTACTAGCTCAATGTCCTCATCACGGCATAGAAAAGTGGCGACAGTGCCAAATTCTCTATGACGGACTAGATTATCAAACTAAGACACTCCTCGAGACTATGTGTCAAGGAGAATTTTTAAAGAAAGATGAGAACCAGGGTTGGGATCTCTTTGAAGCCTTAGCAGAAAAAACCATTCAGTGGGAATCTTGCCCTGAAAAAACTAATCCCACCACTTCCAGAGCTGGTATGCATTCGATTGAATCCTCTATAGCTGCCGAGGCAAAGATAACTTAATTGATGAAAACGCTAGAACTTCTCGAGGCTAGGGAACCAAATTCTGTGAATCAGGTCAACCCACCACCTGTGATCAACCCGGGTTGTACCTACTGCCATGCTCTTAACCACCTGTTTGAGGAGTGTCCCGTCTACCAAGTTCAAATGTACCCTGAGAATATGAATGCAGCATATACCAGACCTAATTACAATCCATACTCTAAAACATACAATCCAGGATGGAGGAACTATCCAAATCTTTCTTGGAGTCAGTCTGGTCATGAGCAACCAAGACCATCATTTCCACACCAATACCCTGCTCAGTCTCATCAACCTAGTTTCCAACAGAGTCCACTAAATTTTCAAACAAGCTTCCAACACAACTTTCAGCCCGCATTTCAGCAACAACAAACACAAAATCATCCTGATAAAAAAATGTCAGATTTGGAAAGAATGATTGAAACCTTATCTAAAACCCAGGCCTCGATGATGAACACCCACAACCAGGCCATCAATAGGTTAGAGGTTCAGATAGGTCCACTGGCTAGCTCATTGAATGAAAGACAAAAAGGAAAAATTGCCAAGCCAACCAGTGCCCAATCCTAAGAACCCCTTCCCTAATCATGAAGCTGAAGACATAGGTCCCAGTCAGTGTAACACTGTTCAAATTTTAAGATCTGGAAAGCATATAGACAATCAGGTTTCTAGTCATCCTGTTCCAAATAAATCAGTATCAACATCTCCTGTTCCAGTACCACCAACTAAAAATGATCCATCTTCAAGTTCACAACCTTCAACCTCCAAATCAAATAAGACAAAGCAGATGAGCAACCATACAAGCCTATTGTACCATTCCCTAATAGGCTAGCAAACCAAAAGACTAATGCTCAAATGGAGAAAATTAGAGAAATGTTCAATCAGGTCCAGATCAATGTACCCCTTCTTGATGCCATACAACAAGTCCCCTCATATGCCAAGTTCTTGAAAGATATGTGCACTAAGAAAAGGAAAACTAATGTCCCAAAGAAGGTCTTCCTTACTTCTAATATAAGTGAGTTGCAAACTGGGCCAATTCTCATGAAATATAAAGACCCAGGGAGTCCGACTATTTCTTGTATTATAGGACAGACCACGATAAATAGGGCATTACTGGATCTAGGAGCAAGCATCAATCTTCTTCCTTTCTCCGTGTATCAGCAACTCGGGTTAGGCGACCTCCGTCCAACCAGAGTTACTATACAACTGGCTGATCGATCTGTAAAAATTTCAAAGGGGGAGATTACAGATGTTCTCATTCGGGTCGGGGAATTTATTTACCCCGTGGATTTCATTGTTCTAAAAACGCAACCCGTACATAATCCAAAGCTCAGACACCTGTCATTCTAGGATGACCCTTCCTAGCCACTGCTAACGCAATCATCAACTGTAGGAATGGATCAATGCGGAGATATGACAAAAGAGGTAAATGTTTTCCACCTGGGAAAACAGCCTCGAGATTTGGACAATGAGTCATTTGAAGTGAACCTGATCGAGGGATTAGCAAGTGAACATGAAATGGAGATTGAATATGAATCTGATAAAGAATTTGAGTTGGAGTCTGATGACTTCAACCTTGATCAAATAATTGAATCCACAGTGGAGTGGGCAACAAATGCAGCCCCTATCCTTCCCTTACACAAGGAACAACCATTGATAGATCAAGTGACCTCTTCTGAGCTTAAGATTCTTCCTAGTCATCTCAAGTATCAGTACTTGGGTGAATAGGAAGCATTTCCCGTGATAATTGCGTCCCATCTGACGGAACAACAGGAAGAGGATCTTCTTGTAGTATTAAGGGAAAATCGAGAAGCCAATTGTTGGACCATGGCTGATATAAAGGGAATCAGTCCATCTATTGTGCAACACCGAATTCATTTGACGGAAGATGCAAAACCTAAACGTGACCCACAACGTAGACTAAACCCGATCATGCAAGAGGCTGTTAGAGCTGAAATTTGAAGCTATTAGATAGCCAGTGGGTTAGTCCAGTCCACACTGTGCCAAGAAAGCCGGGGTTATTGTGGTGGAAAACGATAAGAAAGATTAGTACAAACTCGTCTTCCAACGAAAATTCGAGTCTGTATTGATTACCGAAAATTAAACGCTGCCACGTGTAAAGATCACTTTCCCCTTCCATTCATCGATCAAATGCTCGAGCGACTAGCTGGATATGAGTATTACTGCTTCCTGGATGGATATTCAGGATACAATCAAATCCCTATCTCTCCCGAGGATCAAGAAAAGACTACCTTCACCTGTCCCTTTGGAACATTTGCATACCGACGAATGCCCTTCGACCTATGCAACGCTCCTGCAACGTTTCAACGTTGCATGCTTAGTCTTTTTTCCGACATGGTGGAGAAATTTTGAAGATTTTCATGGATGATTTTTCCATTTATGGTGATTCCTTTGAACAATGCTTGCACCATCTTAAGTTAGTTTTACAACGATGCATGGAGAAAAACTTGACACTCAATTGGGAGAAGTGTCACTTTATGGTCAAGTAAGGAATTGTCCTAGGGCATGAAGTTTCACACAAAGGAATCGAGGTTGATAGATCGAAAGTGGACGTTATAACAAAGCTCCCTGAGCCGAAATACTTAAAAGACATTAGATCATTTTTAGGGCACGCTGGCTTCTATAGAAAATTTATTCAGGGGTTTAGCAAAATTGCTAGACCTTTGACAAATCTCTTAGGAAAAGATGTACCCTTAAATTTGATACAGAATGTCTACAAGCTTGGGAGGAGCTTAAACACAGACTTGTTTCGGCACCAATAATCTCAGCGCCTGATTGGACTAGGCCTTTTGAAATCATGTGTGATGCCTCCGATTATGCCATAGGCGCTGTTCTCGGACAACATACTGATAACAGGCAACACGTGATTTACTATGCTAGTAGGACGCTTAACGAGGCCCAACTAAATTACACGATAACTGAAAAGGAATTTTTAGCAGTTGTGTTTGCGTTGGAAAAATTTCGCCAATACCTACTAGGATCCAAGACAACGATTTTCACTGATCACTCTGCCCTTAGATACTTAATGCAAAAGAAGGATGCAAAGGCCAGACTGATTCGATGGATACTTCTTTTGCAAGAGTTTGATTTGGAAATTAAAGACAAAAAGGGCGTTGAAAATGTGGTGGCAGATCACCTTTCGAGAATTCCTAATGCACCAATTGATACTATACCTATCAATGAAGACTTTCCTGACGAACACATCTTTACGATGTGTAAAGAACCCTGGTATGTTGATATAGCAAACTATCTTGCAACCGGGCAAACACCTTCAAATTGGTCAGGTCAGGACAAGTATCGCTTTATGAAACAAATACGGTTTTTCTTTTGGGATGAACCATATTTATTCAAATATTGCCCTGACCAGATAATTAGAAGGTGTCTTTCTAAGGATGAACATCATAGCATATTGACATTTTGTCACAAGCTGGCTTGTGGTGGACACTTTGGTCCACGTAAGACTGCTGAGAAAGTCCTTCAGAGTGGGTTCTATTGGCCCAATCTCTTTAAGGATGCTTATACTTTCTGCAAGCTCTATGCCAGATATCAAATGACGGGTCAAATCACGCATAAAGACATGATGCCCCTTACACCGATCCTTGAGGTAGAAAATTTGATTTATGGGGCATCGATTTCATGGGACCCTTCCCTCTATCTTATGGCAATCAATACATTTTGGTGGCAGTAGACTACGTTTCTAAGTGGGCTGAAGATATTCCAACTAGGACAAATGATAATCAAGTTGTCATCAAGTTCTTACGGGAAAACATCATTTCTCGCTTCGGACCCCCCGTGCGATAATTAGTGACAACGGGAGTCATTTCTGCAACCAGGCTTTTGAAGCCCTAATGCGGAAGTACTCCATCTCTCATAAATTATCCACGGCCTATCATCCTCAAACGAACGGGCAAGTGGAGGTCACCAATAGACAAATTAAACTGATATTGGAGAAAAGTGTTGGACAAAATCGTAAGGATTGGTCCATCAAACTCATTGATGCCCTGTGGGCATATCGGACCGCCTACAAAACTGTCCTTGGTATGTCTCCATATCGAGTTGTATTTGGAAAACCCTGCTATCTGCCTGTGGAGTTAGAGCACCGTGCTATGTGGGCACTAAATAACTGAATTTGGACTTAGACAACGCCAGTGATTTGAGAAAGCTGCAGATATCCGAGTTAGAAGAACTACGAAATGATGCATACGATAACGCTCGGATATCTAAACATAGAGCTAAGATTTTCCATAATAAGTCGATTCATAGGAAAAATTTTATCTCGGGACAAAAAGTTCTGTTGTGTAAATTACCTAGAGGGGGGGTGAATAGGTGATAGTGCTAATCTAGAAACTAAATGCGGAAGAATGCGGAAGCTAAAACAAATTCACACAAATACTTAATACAATCAACGAGTGTAGCCGAATTCCCTGTGAAGGGCTCTGAACTAACTCCTCTTGATTCACCTAGATAAGCGTTGAGGTGCTATATGAAGCTCTCGTGGTTAAGTATAAGTGAGGCACACATAAGCAAACCAAGCATATAAATGAAATAGCAATGTGAATTAATGCAAGGCATAAATGCAAGCAAGTATGATATGTATGTATGATGCTATGCACAAACACAAATAAAGGAGAGAGAGTTTAGAGGCAATGGATCAAACGCAAACACAAAGATATGTTTCGAGGTTCGAGCCCCTAGCTCTACGTCCCCGCCTTCACCGAGAAGGATTTCTAATCCACTAGGAGTACCGACTCCTCTCTCAACCTTACAATGCCACCGAGGCAATTACAACCACAATCCACCTCTACCGAAGAGGGATAAGGCCCGTAGCCAAACAACCACAAATCACCTCTACCGAAGAGGGATACAAACCAATACCACTCCGATCAACCTCTACCAAAGAGGGATACAACAAATACAAGGAGGGTACAACACTTGGAGGTTTCCACAACCTCAAACAATTCCTCTTTTCCACAAAAACAAAAGATCCTAATAGAATAGGATAGATGATATAGCTCAAGTGTGGAAAAACTAGGTGTTTGGAAAATAAAAACTCAAAGAAATAATCTTGGGAAAACTCTTGAAGATAATGGAAATGAAAAACAAACACAAATCTCCCAAAATTCTATTTCCTTTGATTTTTCCAAAAACTTAAAACAATATAAAGATAGATCTTTTTGGCACTTAAACACTTTTGAAAACTTGTTTTTAAAAACCAGAGAATAGGAAAATTTTTGCTCTTGAAAATCTTTGCCAAAATCCCAAAGAAATGGGGTTATATAGGCCAAACCCTAAAACTAGCCATTGGCTGAATTCTCAGCCAAAAGCGGCTGGCGGTCGACCGCCCGATCGACTGCCAACGGTCATAATTATGACCGTTGGAGACCTGCGGTCGACCGGCTGGTCGACCGTAGAAAAACAGAGAGCAGAGCTCTCTGGTCCGGTCGACCGCCCGGTCGACCGGCCCAATTGCCTGGCCAACGTGCATAGGCTTGCGCACGTCGGTCGACTGATCGGTCGACCGGCTCTGGAACACAGTCGACCGTCTCGGTCGACCGCCAGTGCCTGGCAGCCAATATTCTGGGTCAGAAAAACATGTTAAAAATATTCTAATAAATCTTGTAAATCTTCTAAAAATCCACAAAAATAGTTTTAACATTTTGCATTGATATATAAACATGTGATAAAAATTTTAACTCAAATATCAACCAATTTGAAACATTTTGTGTCTTAGAAATTTTATCATAAACCAAAAAACTGTATTTTACCAAACTTGGATTTTTCAATAGGAAATCTGATTTTCCTAAAACTCATTGAAATACAAAAACATGATATTTAAACACATTGAAGCATGTTGCATATGGACATAAGTCCAATATACATGAAACATATATATATCATAGTTTTTGTCTTTAAATCCAAAAATATGTTTTGTTAAAAATACCAAAACATAAAACGTGTGTGTATTGTGCACTTGAGCATATCAACTATTCTTATCTTTACACATGGATTTAAACAAACTAAACTAAAACTAGGATACCTAAGTCTTCTTGACGATCTTCATCTTCAAGTCGACCGATCCAAAACGTGATCCACGAGCGAGACTCCAACGAGTGCAAGGTATGATCTTGATGCTCGGGCACTGGAATCACCATGTGAAGGCTTCAAAACTCATCTTGTTGAAGCAATCACAAACTAATATCTTGCTAAATGATCTGAAACTAAAATCACAAGATTATTAGTAAACATAACTACATGAGTTAATCATCATCAAAACTAGAGTAGAAGGCCTCTGGGCCAACAATCTCCCCCTTTTTGATGATGACAAAACTCATGGAGTTATATATGCATGGATTAAAGTTAAGCTTCAAAGAAGCTCCCCTTAACTCATGCATACAAATAAAACAAATAGATATGGCAATAAAGCACATAAACATGAATGCAAGTACATGCATAAACAAAACAAATCTTCAAAACATGCTCTTTATACCAATAAACATAAACACAAACAATAACAATACTATCAATTTTTTGATAAACAAAACATGCATACAAAAACATGCATAAACAAAACAAGCGTACATAGAGAAGAATTTGAGTTTATATCATATATAGAGAAGTATCTGAGTTTATATGCATGTTAAACTCTCAAATAATTTTCCCCCTTTTTGTCAATCATCAATAAAGGGGTTAAAGTAAAAACAAATCAATAAATTTTCTCCCCCTTTTTGTTTGAAACAAGGAATCAACAAAAGGGTTAAAAACAATAAAACAATGTTCTCCCCTGTTTGTCTAAAACACAAATGATGTAAATAAGGGGTGACAATCAATTAAGATATCAATTTAAAAATATGTCAAAGTAGCATCTTGATACCATTGAAAGTGAACATATAAACCAATAAGGCATTGATACCAATTTTTGAGAAAAACACATAAAAATCTTGATATCAATTGAAATTATTCAAATAAACATCTTGATACAAAATGATACCAATGTAAGAATTTGTCATTAAGAACATATGATATCAAAATAAAAACAATATATATGAGTATACAAAAATGTCAATATTGATACCAATTGAAAGAATCCAATGATACCAAATGAAACAACAATAATATCAAGTGCATACCTCATATCCTAGCCTCCCAATCATGTTCAAGTTTAAAATGATTTTCACTATAAAGCATACATGAGCATGATCTCCTATCCAACCACCCTTTGAAGGTAAGGGTTTTCAAAAGTAGGTTTGAAAAATATAGTATGCTTGAAAACTCTACCATATCGAAGAATACCGCAACTAGTTAAATGGAAAAAACTTGTTAACTAGTACGAAATCCTTCAAGCAAGGAATAAAACAAAATTTTTTCATGAAACTATGTAAATCACATGATCACTAAAACACTCAAAATCAATAAAGCTCATATCATACTCATGAAAACATAATCATGAGAAACATTTAAATAAGATGAGTGAACAAGTGTTCTGTGAAACATATCAACATGAAAATAGACATTCAAGCTCAATATTTCTTAAAACACGAAAATCATCAAAACTTGATTTCTTCAAGGCATATGTATGTCAAGTACAAACTAAAGTATACATACATATCCAAAACATAACGAGTCCACAAATGTATATGCATGAAGGCACGTGGCTCAAAGGATGTATATGTATAATCAATAGTTTAGACAAGATAGACATATACATGAAGTGAAAACACATGATCATAAAACAAATCCAAAAATAGAAATACAAGTTTAAAATGCATGAATCATCAAAACTAGACTATACTAGCACATCTAATGGGTACAAAAAAGAGTTCAAGCACAAACATATATAAATTTATTTGTGGCCCACTATATGTACAAGTATAAAACTAGTCTTAATGAAAACTAACATTTAAACAAGTAATCAAAACATGAAGCATCAAAACAAAAACTCATATGATTATTATGTCAAATACACACGCATTAGATTCATGATGTACATGATAGCTAAACTATGGTGAGAACACAAAAATAATGGTCCATATCAACATGGGTGTCTCAAATACTATACATGTATGTCACTAATCTAATAAACATGGTATTATCATAATAATCTATAAACATTGAAACATGCTATAAAACAAATGATATGAAAGCATGTAAATAAATAGGAGTTAGAGATCGATACAAAAACGATGAGGGCACCTCTCTAGTACTCCAAACCAAGGTGGTCCTCCCACCAAAACTCCCCTGAAAGTGATGCATCCACATAATTCTCATAAAGCTCGGAACGCATCCACCTCAAGGTACCGATACTCTCACGTCATGCGAGAGCCCACACCTACATCAAATACAATAGGGGTGGTCTTTGGTACCCATTTCCTTTTGGGTCCATGAGGGTTAGTATCTTTTCTAACCCAAACAAATTTATTTGCTAAATTATCATCATGTATACGATCATAGAAAAATTTAGCAAGATGGCCCTTACGTCCACAATGTGTACAAGTGTACACATGAGCATACAATGTGTGATGGTGGTGACCGTGGGTAGCATGTGTATGTCATGGAGGGTGTGCATGCAAAGATGGAACTTGTTTCTTTCGAACCAAGGATTCCAAGCGTGTATGGCTCTTGGCACATTGGCTCAAAGTGGAGCCCAAACAATCTACACTCTTCTTAAGCATGGAAATATCATTTCCAATTAAAGAAGAGGTGGCACATGCAATAGGTAAATTAGGTGAAACTACCCTAGCATGGCAAACATGAGCATCAATATTATTTTTCATAAATTCATTTTTCTTTAAACAAATTCTAAATCCTTTGAAATAGAATCAATTTTCATTTTTAAAGAATTATTTTCTTTTAAAACAAAATCAACTTTTGAAGACAAGTTTTCATTTTTCTTCAAAATTATTTCACAATCATTTTTAGATTTTAAAAATTCATTTCTTTTAGGACAAGATCAAGTTGAGATTTCAATGAATCCCTATCATTAGAAATCTCCTCTTTCTCTTGCAAAACAATATCAAGTCTAGAAATCAAATTTTATTTTCATTGTTAAGGCCTAGACTTTTCTTTTTCAACAAATTATATTTTTCAATTAATTTTTCACACACAATAGAAAGTTCTTCATTCAAAGCATTGGCATCAACATATCATTTGAAGAACTAGCATCACTACGATCTAGTTGAGATTCTGAATGTATCTCAAGGGAGTCATTCCCTGGACCATTAAGCATTGAGAATCGGATTCTCCACTAGATTCCTCCGGTTGGATTGGCAATTGAAGCTTGGAGGTGGAAGTGGTTGTCAACTTGTTCCACACTACAAAAGCGGAATCAAGGTTAGAAACAAGCATAAGACGTTCTTTGTTAAGCGTGCTTCTAATAGCCTCAAGGGCTTGTGCATTGGCCCCTATATGTTGCTATTACCAAGATAGCATTTCTTGGTAGCGGCAAGGAAAACATGCAAGCCTAGGGTTTGTAGATAGATAGACATCTTAGTCTTCCAAACAATGATGTTGGAAGAATCAAACATAGGCGGGGTCATGAAGTCCATGGGTCCAAACTAAATGTGTGCAAACAAAAATATGTGCAAATGCAAATGGAAGATTAGCAAACCAAGATCTCACTCCTAGGTTGTTAAACCTAAAGTATCAGGAGCGTAAGCTCTGATGCCAATTGTAAATCACCTAGAGGGGGGTGAATAGGTGATAGTGCTAATCTAGAAACTAAATGCGGAAGAATGCGGAAGCTAAAACAAATTCGCACAAACACTTAATACAACCAACGAGTGTAGCCGAATTCCCCGTGAAGGCTCTGAACTAACTCCTCTTGATTCCCCTAGATAAGGGTTGAGGTGCTATATGAAGCTCTCGTGGTTAAGTATAAGTGAGGCACACACAAGCAAACCAAGCATATAAATGAAATAGCAATGTGAATTAATGCAAGGCACAAATTCAAGCAAGTATGATATGTATGTATGATGCTATGCACAAACACAAATAAAAGAGAGAGAGTTTAGAGGCAATGGATCAAACGCAAACACAAAGATATGTTTCGAGGTTCGAGCCCCTAGCTCTACGTCCCCGCCTTCACCGAGAAGGATTTCTAATCCACTAGGAGTACCGAACTCCTCTCTCAACCTTACAATGCCACCGAGTCAATTACAACCACAATCCACCTCTACCGAAGAGGGATAAGGCCCGTAGCCAAACAACCACAAATCACCTCTACCGAAGAGGGATACAAACCAATACCACTCCGATCAACCTCTACCAAAGAGGGATACAACAAATACAAGGAGGGTACAACACTTGGAGGTTTCCACAACCTCAAACAATTCCTCTTTTCCATAAAAACAAAAGATCCTAATAGAATAGGATAGATGATATAGCTCAAGTGTGGAAAAACTAGGTGTTTGGAAAATAAAAACTCAAAGAAATAATCTTGGGAAAACTCTTGAAGATAATGGAAATGAAGAACAAACACAAATCTCCCAAAATTCTATTTCCTTTGATTTTTTCAAAAACCTAAAACAATATAAAGATAGATCTTTTGGCACTTAAACACTTTTAAAAACTTGTTTTTAAAAACCAGAGAATAGGGAAATTTTTGCTCTTGAAAATCTTAACCAAAATCCCAAAGAAATGGGGTTTATATAGGCCAAACCCTAAAACTAGCCGTTGGCTGAATTCTCAGCCAAAAGCAGCTGGCGGTCGACCGCCCGGTCGACCGCCAATGGTCATAATTATGACCGTTGGAGACCTGCGGTCGACTGTAGAAAAACAGTGAGCAGAGCTCTCTGGTCCGGTCGACCGCCCGGTCGACCGGCTCAATTGCCTGGCCAACGTGCACAGGCTTGTGCACGTCGGTCGACCGGCTCTGGAACACGGTCGACCGTCTCGGTCGACCGCCAGCGCCTGGCAGCCAATATTCTGGGTCAGAAAAACATGTTAAAAAATATTCTAATAAATCTTGTAAATCTTCTAAAAATCCACAAAAATAGTTTTAACATTTTCATTGATATATAAACATGTGATAAAAATTTCAACTCAAATATCAAGCAATTTGAAAATTTTTGGGTCTTAGAAATTTTATCTAAAATCAAAAAACTGTATTTTACCAAACTTGAATTTTTCAATAGGAAATCTGATTTTCCTAAAACTCATTGAAATACAAAAACATGATATTTAAACACATTGAAGCATGTTGCATATGGACATAAGTCCAATATACATGAAACATATATATATCATAGTTTTTGTCTTTAAATCTAAAAATATGTTTTGTTAAAAATACCAAAACATAAAACGTGTCTGTATTGTGCACTTGAGCATATCAACTATTCTTATCTTTACACATGGATCTAAACAAACTAAACTAAAACTAGGATACCTAAGTCTTCTTGACAATCTTCATTCTTCAAGTCGACCAGATCCAAAACGTGATCCACGAGCGAGACTCCAACGAGTGCAAGGTATGATCTTGATGCTCGGGCTCTGGAATCACCATGTGAAGGCTTCAAAACTCATCTTGTTGAAGCAATCACCAACTAATATCACAAGATTATTAGTAAACATAACTACATGAGTTAATCATCATCAAAACTAGAGTGGAAGGCCTCTAGGCCAACATGTTGTACAACACTAGACTCCACCTTTTTCCTTGTAAACTAAAAACCAGGTGGTCAGGCCCCTACATCGTCCAGAACATCTCTTCTCATGGTGCAATTGAAATTTTCGATCCAAAGATGGCCACACTTTCAAAGTGAATGGTCAACGCCTAAAGCCATTTTTCACCATGGAGTCTGAGTCAACAATATTATCGAACTGGGTCTTTGTGACCCAGTCTATATGTGACCACGTAATTCCACACTTTTTCCGATGTCTCTTGTATATCATTTTGGAACCTCATTTGTAGATAAAAAAAAGAAAGATAAAAAAAAATAAATATATATATATAATATAAAAAAATAAATAAGTGGGACTTAGGTGCTAAAATATCACCTAGGTTTTTCATCTCTTCCTACACTCCCTTTTCTTTCTAAATGACCTAGGGTTGTAAATTCCTAGTTTCCACTTGGGCAATTTGGGGATTTCGTCCTTCTTAGCTCCTTTAACAGGCCGGTGCTGCAGATTATACACGACCTGATGATTCGGCAGCACACTATCTGTATCAACAAGATCATCTTTCATAGTATCATCACCAATTCCTCCCGCACACGCGGTGCAAAGTACTCGCACCCAGTTCTGATCACTCGTCTGTGTAGGACTTTCTTACCAGATGCTGTTTTTGATTCATATGATAGGGTGTTCATTTCACAAGAGAGGGCGACTAGCGCTTATAATAGTTGTCTTCATGCGATCTGGACTCCTAGTGTCCAGTCCGAAGATGTCCCTGTGGAATCCTCTTCGGAGGAACTTTTAGAGGAGGAGGATGAGCCGGCCTTTTGGCAATAGGACCCCCCAGCTGACTTACGCGCCTTCATGTCTACCATTTGGTGAGGCATGAAGAAGATATTTCGGGGGCAGATTCGACTACGCAAACAGGTTGCGGAGCAGACATCTCACCTAGACCGCATTGAGGAGGGTCTGTGGCGATCACAGTCGGCCGGACCTAGCACCACCGCTGGTCCAAGCCGAAGGCGGGGGTGACACCTTCTTTACCTATTTCATGCGTTTATTTTCTTGTATACATTAAGGACAATGCATGGGATAGGTATGGGGGTACATACTAACATAGGATTTTTCTAGACTTTTTCTTTTAGATTTCTAGGTTTCTCGTTTCTTATATATATATAAAAAATAAATAAAAAAAATAAAAAAATAATAATAAAATTTTGATCCATTTTCTGAAAAGAATTAACTTGATCTTAGGTATTAAGGATATTCTAAGCTAAGATTTCTTAATATAAGTCGAAATAAGAAATTTGTTAGATCTTTAGGTTAAGAAAGAAAAGAATAGGAAAGATAGCTAGATTTGAATTTTTTCTAAGCACTATATACATTTGCAGGTTGAGGGATTAATCAAGGACTTAGTGACTTTGTTTACATAAATATATATAAAAAAATATCTAAAAAACTTGATCACTAATTAAGCTGGTTGGTTGTGCCTTAAGAAGCATGATCAGTCACGCCTAAAAGTGGTTGAGTCCTTAGCATTCGTAGCCTAGTTTACTCGAGACCTTGAACCTTAGGGATGTTCTTCATCTGGTGCCCTAAGACCATCTGGTCTGGGAGTCATCGGTAAAAAGCTCGCTACACGGGTAAACTAGAAAGCCTAATGAAGCTAAGAAAATGTAAATATATAATATATAAAATAACATAAAAAAATAAATAAATAATATATATATATATATTTATATGTGAACAAATGAACTAAAGACTAAGAAAAATCCCTCATACATATGTATATGTGTTAGGCTGATGCAAAAATCCAGTTTTCTCTTTATTCTTAGAAACTTAACCTAAGTTGATAACAAGATTTCAAATGGAAACTTATAAAAAGAAGGAAAAGTTTAGAATGACCCGAAACCAATAGATCACCGAAATTCTTTAAGAAAATGGATCATAATAAAATCTTTTCCCTTTTTCACTAACATATTTCTTTTTTTTTGGGATTTTGTGGGTGTAATCTGCTGAAAACCCTCAGGAGACAACACTCCTCCTCTAGGGTAACCTAGAGGTTTAAAGGCTTGTTGCACGAGCTCAGTGCAATCGTATCACCTACGAAAGTGGTGTAATAATTTAGTTAGGATTTTCTTTTGCTTATTTTGCTCAGGGACGAGCAAAAGCTAGGTATGGGGGTGTGATTGGAGTTCATTTATGCATCATTTTTACCACCATGCTATGCTTTATATGAATAAATATTGGATTTTTATTTCTTTTTTCTCTCTTTTTTCAGGTCCAATGTTTAATGGAGAAGGAGGCCCAAGAATGATGATTTTTGAGGAATTAAAGAATTAATTAGAAGCTGATTGTAAAAATCAAAGAGTTAAGAGTTTACCGTGTAGCTTATGGCTAATGGGTCGTGGCCACGAGGAGGAATGCGATGAAGGCTTTTCGGTGTTTTGTTTAGTAACAAAGAATTGTGCTCTTTTTTTTAGTTGAAAAGAAGAATGGAGAGAAGGAAAATGAATAAAAGAGAAATTGCAACTTTGGATAAGGCTTTGGAGAAGGTGATTTTAAAAACTTTGAAAATTGTTTGGTTGTTTTCAATATGAGAAGGAGAAGATCTGGGCTCACTAATTTTAACTCAACTATGTATTTATCTCAAGGAAATTTGGGTTGCATCACTTTCATTATATACCAAAAACCTTTAGTTCATTTTAATGTCCAAGCAAAACAAATAAGATCGTTTCATTTAAATCTTAAGCCCTTTCATTACAAATCATTAAGAAGTGAATATTAAACCATCAAGCACGAAGAAGCAAGTATGGAATAAAAACAGTCCAAGAGATTTGTGCTTTAAAACTCCAAGTTTAAAATAAAGAAATCCTCATGTGCTTTCAAGAACGAAGTTTTAACTAAGGTACTTTATGATTCAAAAAGTGTTGCTTTTATGAAAATCAGTCAAGAAAGAAGTGATAGAAGAGGTCCATTAGTGAGCCCAGAAAAGGAATTAGCTACTTGATTGATTTTTTACCTGCACATAAAATATAGAATTTCAGTTTTAAGAATAATAGTGCATGGTGCTCAATACTACCGCTATATCATGTGGCTATGCGGGTCGTGATCCACAGGGAGGGACTAGCGATGGAACCTTGTTTAGTAAGTTTCTTTTTTTATAATAATATTTACAATGATATTTACAATGAAAAAGAAGAAGTGAGAAAAAGATTGGGAATATTGTGATTTATACTAAAATTAAAAGAAAGACAAAAAACTAAAAACTTACTTACCTCTTTGGCGTCTGCTTACCTTAGAACCGTGTCAATGATGTACCTTTCTTTAAAGGCAAACGAAGCATGGAATATGAGATCTTCCCTATTCCCGATCTATACTACAAATAAAAGGGCGAGCTATACTACCATGGAAATAGATCTTCATCACCATAAACCATCAACGGCACTTGCAAGGAGAAGGCAACTTCGAAGCTCTTGGTTTCATATGGATCCACAAACACAAAAGAGGGAAACAAAAACAAAACAAGAATAGAAAAAGAAGCAAACTTCGATTTGATTTTATTAACAATGGAAGAAAAGATTACTTACACCGATGTCACCTCAGTACAAGCTTGATCTCCTTCCTCCATGAAAGTATCCTCTCCTCTCAGTTGCATAAAGAAAATAAAAATTACAAAAAAAAAAAAAACCTAAGTTACAATCTACAAATTAGAGAGAAAATCTAAAGAAAAACCCTAAGCTTGTTCTGCACTTGAGCTTCTGAGATCTGCCCTTCCTCTGTTGCTATGCAGGGGTATTTATAGGAGAAAACCAGAGGATAAGAAGCGTATGAAGATAAGAGGAGCAAAATATCTCTGAATTTGAATTCTTCTTTTATCTCCAAACTTGTTTTGACTTATCCATAGAAGTTCAAATCTGTCCTGCAACTTGTTATTATGTTGATCGCCGAAATTGGCTTATCTGCTGACTGAATTGGAAAGTTGGATAAACATAGGAGTTGTAGGTCTTCAAGTCTTCTTTCTGGAGCATCTTTAATCATCAGATTTGAATATCTGTAGCAAACGTTATGATCTGAATACTAAAACGTGTATAGTCTGAATCCGAATTTTTTGAAATAATTTTTATCTTTAAACTCTTCTCTTTTATCTTTAGCCTTGTCTTGAAAGCAACTAGGATTGAGTAGAAGTTCATCCCTTTCCTCTTCTTTAATAATTGCAAATTTTGCACATGGGCTTGCACATGGGCTTTTTGGGCTTCTGGGCTTCATTTAAGCTTTTATTCTTTATTTAATTAATTACTCAAGCCTGCACACAATAAATAATAAAACATTAGTAATAGTGCATAATTATAATAATAAATAGGAAAATATGATAGTATATGTAGTGATAAATATGCATTTTTTTTACTACCTATCACACCCCCACACTTATCTTTTTGCTCGTCCTCGAGTAAAAATCAAAAAGAATAAGAAAAGAAAAACTAATCTATCCTAACTCACTTTCGTAGGCATCACGGTTACAACTTAGCATGTGAAACAAGCCGTTAAACCTCTAGGTTACCCTAGAGGACGAGTGTTGTCTCGTGAGGGTTTTCAGCAGATTACACCCACAAAATCCATAAAAAGGAAAATATTTGAAATATGTTTGAAGAGACTAAGTAGTCTATAAGTTTTTAGGATTATCATTTTTATTCATTCTTAAACTTAGTCTTTATATAATAAATTGTTATCCATTTTAGGTAAGAATCAAAATTGAATTTTTGTATAGTCTTTTTCGTTACCCTAAGTCATATGCATCCATGTGAATCTTTACTAGGAATTCTTTAACTTGGACTCTCATGCCTCTTTATTATTATTATTATTATTATTTTATATATATTTTTTCTCTCTCTCTTTTTTTTAATATGTATAACTCATCTAATTTTCTTTCGTATAAGTATCAAGGCTTCTTGAGACCCTCATATCTAACTAATTGACTATTAGATGTGTTAGTACATATATAGATAATATCCTTAGTTTTCTTAGGCTTTCTAATCCACCCATGTAGCGAACTTAAAGTCGGTGGCTCCCAAACTGGTTGGTCTTAGGGCACCGGGTGAGAAAACACCCCACGGACTTAAGGATTCGAGTGAACTAGGCCACAAAACTAAGGACTTTATTTATAAAATCACCTTTAGGCGTGAATACTTATGCTTCTTGAGGCACATGTATCCAGCTTAATTAGTGAATTTCTTTGTTTTTTTTTTGTTTTTTTTATGTTACTATATATATTTTTATAAGGCACAAGAGTCTTTGTCTTAGAATCCTAGATGTGTAAGTGTATTAGGTATGCACATTTCATTAAGGTAAAAATTAAGACTAATTACTTATTCAATTTTTCCTCCTATACCTAAAAATTCAACAATTTATTTATTTTTACCAAGTTTTAGAAATCCTAATCATGATTTTTCTAATTCTTAAGACTAACTTAGATTTTTTCAAAAGATAAGTCAAAATATTGTCCCCTTTTTTTTTAAATTTTTTTTTTTTTTAGTATCTACCTATGTTAGTATAATCCTCCCCCTCACTTATCTCATGCATGTCCTCAATGTATGAATGAATGCATATATGCATGAAAAAGAAGAAAGGGAAGGAAAATATTACCTTAGGGGGTGGTTCCGGTGGTGGTCTGATTGGGCCAAGCGTTGCTACCCAATCAAGATAATGTGGTAGTTCACGGGACCTACCTTATTGACCTCTTTTCTATTTTCATGTTTACAGTTCCCAGTATGAGTAGGATCATGGAAGATTCTATCGTGAATCTTACTTCCTTTACATGACCAGTCCTGGAAAATCATCACAGAGTCATCATGGTCTATACCTATGTCCAACAAAAGAATGTGACTTGATAGAATGGTTGACTTGGACTTAAGAATGATAGGTTCAGGATCCAATACAAACTCGGGAAAATTGACGTGGGGTTCGAGAGTTAGTTTTGGTTCAAGCGTTGAGTCCAAGTCCAAGAATTGAAACTCAAGTCCACAATCATTTTCCCACAATGGAATGTGACTTACTATTGGTGATTCAAGTTCAAGAATGACAGGTGTGGGAATCAAAACTGACTCTAAAATATTACTTAAATTGGGTAACAGAACAGGAGTCAATATTGATTCGGGAATTTGAACTCGATCACAACAAATTTGAGAATCAAGGTCACATATCTCATTGAGTTCAATTCCATAAAAATGAGAACTTGCCAATTTGTCAATGGGACTTTCAAAAGTATGAAATTGGTCAAGTTCACTATGATGATCATCAAAAATGGGTGATTCAATTTCATGATCTATGGGTACGGGAATAAATGTTGGCTCAGAAAATTGGTCCAAATTGGGTAAGAATACCGGAGTCAACATAGATTCGAAGATGGAAACTGAATCGCAAAGTTGGGGATCGGGTTCACATTCACAATCTAATTCAATCTCATTGAAATTCTAGACAGATTGATTCTTGGTTCCTATCAACTTGGTTGGTTAGTTCAAGAATGTTTGAAAGTCTAGAAATTTGATCATTCATTATATCTTGCAAACGATCCACTTTTTCTTCTAACCCATCGAATGGATCATTGGAGGACTGAAACATTGGTGATGTGGTAAAAGAAGTATATGAAGATAATGGTTGAACATGTGGTTGACAATATGGCTCAGGGGTGTTGTATCCCCATTGACTCTGTGAAGAGTAGTGATGATTATTCCAGTCTTGTTCATAGTATTGGGACTGGGACATGTAATGATTCGGATAAGACCAATCTGGCACACTAGGTTGGTTAAAGTTATGATATGCCGGGTTGGTAATATCCGAAAAAGAGGTTGATGTGTAATATGGATTATTATAAAAATTGAAAAAATTGTTGTTATAAGACATATCACAAATAAAACACAAACAAATAAAGAAAACAAACAAATAAGCAAACAAAAAAGAAAAAAAATTCTAACCTAAGTTAGGATAGACATATGACCTAGACAACTCCTAACTGGTTAAACTGTCCACGGGAGGTATAATGCAGACTTTGACCACAAACTAATCAGCCAGGTCAGGGCAAGATTGGTGGGAGGTTTCCGTCCAAGACGTTCCTTAATTAAATAACCACCAATCTTCAGGATTTCGGCCCGTAATCCCTTCCTAGAACTGATATGGCAGGAGTCAACTTCCAACACCTTTCCCCTTTAGGATAATCTCCTAATTGAGTCTGAATTAACCTAGGGCCAACTTCTAGTCAATTTTTACTTAAGGTTAGGGTTGTGAGTGTGACGGAGATGATTTGTGGGCCAAGGAAGGGTGATGAAATCCCCACCTTATCTTGTTAATTGGTTTTGCCCTTAAAAATTTTTTGTGTACGTGTAAAGCAGTAGATAAGTAATCACTCAAAAAGTAGTAAATCACCAAGAGTGTTTCCTAATCTATATGCAATGCAAACGTACCTTGTCGCCAGCACTCTTCAACAGAAACAAAAAAAATTAAATAGACACGTGCCTAAAATGCAAGAGTCTAATTTTTTTTTTCAACCAATGGGTTACTGTTATTTTATTAGCAGTGTGCAGGTTTATCACAGAGAAAATTTTAACAGAGCAGTAAATCAGATTTGCAAGTAGCAGCAACCTGCAGAAAACAGGGTGAGTAGTGAACTACTCAGGCCGCGGAAACGCGGCTCTGTAGTAGGCCCTGTTGCTCTGCCTTCGAGGGCAGAGGCACAGAGTTCCTATATGTCCTTGCTGCTGTTTGTTTTCCTATTTTCTGAACCTGCAAACAAAAAGAATAAAAGAATTAGTTTGAGAAAATCGTGCCGTTCCTTCCCCGGCAACGGCGCCAAAATTTTGATTGATTTTTAGTTGCACATAAAATATAGAATTTCCGTTTTACGAATAATAGTGCATGGTGCTCAATACTACCGCTATAGCAAGTAGCTATGCGGGTCGTGATCCACAGGGAGGGACTAGCGATGGAAGCTTGTTTAGTAAGTTCACTTTTTTTTATAATAATATTTACAATGATATTTACAATGAAAAGAAGAAGAAGTGTGAAAAAGATTGGGAATATTGTGATTTATACTAAAATTAAAAGAAAGACAAAAAACTAAAAACTTACTTACCTCTTTGGCGTCTGCTTACCTTGGAACCGTGTCAATGGTGTACCTTTCTTTGAAGGCAAACGAAGCATGGAATATGAGATCTTCCCTATTCCCGATCTATACTACAAATAAAAGGGCGAGCTATACTACCATGGAAATAGATCTTCATCACCATAAACCATCAACGACACTTGCAAGGAGAAGGCAACTTCGAAGCTCTTGGTTTCATATGGATCCACAAACACAAAAGAGGGAAACAAAACAAAACAAGAATAGAAAAAAGAAGCAAACTTCGATTTGATTTTATTAACAATGAAAGAAAAGATAACTTACACCGATGTTACCTCAGTACAAGCTTGATCTCCTTCCTCCATGAAAGTATCCTCTCTTCTCAGTTGCATAAAGAAAATTAAAAATTACAAAAAGAAAAACCTAAGTTACAATCTACAAATTAGAGAGAAAATCTAAAGAAAAACCCTAAGCTCGTTTCTGCACTTGAGCTTCTGAGATCTGTCCTTCCTCTGTTGCTAGGCAGGGGTATTTATAGGAGAAAACCAGAGGATAAGAAGCGTATGAAGATAAGGGGAGCAAAATATCTCTGAATTTGAATTCTTCTTTTATCTCCAAACTTGTTTTGACTTATCCATAGAAGTTCAAATCTGTCCTGCAACTTGTTATCATGTTGATCGCTGCAATTGGCTTATCTGCTGACTGAATTGGAAAGTTGGATCAACATAGGAGTTGTAGGTCTTCAAGTCCTCTTTCTGGAGCATCTTTAATCATCAGATTTGAATATCCGTAGCAAAAGTTATGATCTGAATACTAAAACGTGTACAGTCTGAATCCGAATTTTTTGAAATAATTTAAATCTTTAAACTCTTCTCCTTTTATCTTTAGCCTTGACTTGCAAGCAACTAGGGTTGAGTAGAAGTCCATCCCTTTCCTCTCCTTTTAATAATTGCAAATTTTGCACATGGGCTTGCACATGGGCTTTTTGGGCTTCTGGGCTTCATTAAGCTTTTATTCTTTATTTAATTAATTACTCAAGGCCTGCACACAATAAATAATAAAACATTGGTAATAGTGCATAATTATAATAATAAATAGGAAAATATGATAGTATATGTAGTGATAAATATGCATTTTTTTACTACCTATCACTACTCATTATGAAATGAAAACAAACAAGAGAATGACAAGTAAACTTGAACATACCGAATTCGAGTCGAGTTGATCAAGCAAGTAGAAGCTCCTTTGATTGTCACTTCAAAGACGAATTACACACTCAATTCCACTCTTCTCTCTAGTGTTTGCACTGAACTACAAATTATAAAACAAAAAATACAACTTCTATACTATCTAACAAAGAACCTAAATCCTTAAAGAATAAACAAAAATTCTAATCCTAGTCTTCGCTCTATTTTCAGTACAAAAACTAGCTTTTATAGGCAAAACCTCAAAGGGAAGGGAGTGAGGAGATAAGGGGAGCAAACGCTCCCCTTATCTCCACCAACAAGCCGCGGATCCGCGTCCTGGAAGTGGGCAATTGGCCACATCCAGGTGGAGGGATGGTTGGCGTGGCTTTGTGCTTCCTTTGTCTTGATGGATTTTGCAGCTCCCAGATTTGACGAAATGATCTTTGATTTGTTGACTTCAACCGCTTGATTTGGGAGGATTTATTTAACCGGTTTTCAACCTCTCTGATATGCCAAGATTTGCCTTAATTCCCTGGTTTCGAATTTATTCTGAATTAAATGGGCTTTTGGGCTCGTTTCTCTGGCCTATCCTTTAGCAATGGGCCTGCATTTTATAAAGAACAATAGGACTTATTAATATGATTTATTTAGATAACAAGCATGAAAATGTGAAAATATGTATGCAATATATGTGACCGATCACACCCCCACACTTATCTTTGACTCGCCCTCGAGCAAAATATCAAAACTAATC
Organism: Agave tequilana; assembly: GCA_038442645.1. Lineage (NCBI taxonomy): Eukaryota > Viridiplantae > Streptophyta > Magnoliopsida > Asparagales > Asparagaceae > Agave > Agave tequilana. The sequence continues at coordinate 239,976 of JAVJIF010033390.1, forward strand.
TTAATCAATTATTAGACCACTTTCGCAGGTCACTCGATTGCACTGAGCATGTGCAACAAGCCGTTAAACCTCTAGGTTACCCCTAAAGGACGAGTTTTGTCTCATGAAGATTTCAGTGGATTGCACCCACAAAATCCATAAAGAAAGAGAAAAAAGTTAGTGTTTTTGAAAGCATTTTGAAAAGAGAAAATATTTGAAGTATATTTGTGAGAGTTTAAGTAATCTATAAGTTATAGGAATATCAAATTTTCATTCCTAAACTTAATCTCTATTCAACAACATGTCATCAATCAAAGTAAAGAGTCAAATTGTTTTTCTCATCTAGTCTATTAATTTACACTGAGTCGTATGCACCATCGTGACTGTGAAGTTGACTAAGGGTTCTTTAACATTAACTCCTATGCCTTATTTATATTTATTTTTGGTGGTATTTATTCCTCAATTCCATTAGACTTTCTAATCTGCCCATGTAACGAGCCTTAGTCAGTGACACCCAAACTGGACAGTTTTAGGGCACCAGGTGAGAAAACACCCCTAAGGACTTAAACACTCGAGCAGACAAGGCCACGAAACCAAGGTTTTTATTTATAAAATATACCCCTTTTAGGCGTGAATACTTATGCTTCATGAGGCACAAATACCCAGCTTAATCAGAGGATTTATATATATTTTCAAACTTATCTAATTATCTTTTGCTTAAATACCAAGGCTTTCATAGGCCAAAGCACCTAGCTAATCAATAATTAGATTTTGTTTATTTTTTTCTCTTTTTTTTTCATACATATATACTATTTTTTTTATAAGGCATAAGAGTCTTTGTTTTTAAACCCTAAGTGTGTAAGTGTATTTAGTGTGCATATTTCATCATGGTAAATATTAAGACTAATTACTTTCACAAATTTCTTCCTAACCCTAAAATCAAACAAGTCATCTTATTTTGACCAAGTGTAAGAAATCCTAATTATGATTTTCCTATTCCTTAAAATTGACTTAATTTCTTACAAAAATATATCAAAATATTGTTCTTACCTTTCAAAAAGTTTTTTTTTTTATATATATATACACAAATATATATTTTTTTTGAAGTTGTATTAGTCATGTTAGAACCCTCCCCCACACTTATATCATGCATTGTCCCCAATGTATGAAAGAAATGTATACATGCATGAAATGAAATGTAAAAGAGGTGCATATATTATATAGAAATATGTACAACATCATGTTTCTCCCACACCTAGATCTTTTTCGGTCTTATCCCTCTAGCTCTCTTCCCGTCATTCCAATGGGTCCTCTTTATAGGGCATAGTGGGGAGGCCAATTTTTCTGTCATTTTAGCTCTCTTCCTCCCCAGTCTCAACTTCTTTAAGTTTTCCTTCCTCATATTTCTACATTCATTATTCAAAAATTGATCATCACCACACTTCTCAGTTAGAACTTCCTCACTATGAATGCCTAGGAATTCTAACTCAGTTCCATATATCTCCTCAAAGCTTAGGTCAACACTTTCCCCTAGAGATGTGTAATTAACCAAATGATCCCTAGTTGGTTCATCCAAACAATGAGTTCTTCTTCGAAGAGGTTTTCAAAGAGTATGTCAATTGGAGGTTCTTGAATTATATTCTCATGCGATACATTATTGGTTGGCTCATCGAAAGTGAAGATATTCAAATCAAATTTCCCATTTTAAAGGGTACTCTAACATTAGGATCTCCGACATATGCCTTCTCATCAAGATAATCGCATTCATTCTTAAATAATTCATTAAGAAATAATGACTCATCTTCTATATCTTCACTCTCTTCATCACAATTATTTTCAACAAAGTTTACCTCAAATGTTTGATCTCTTATTTTTCGAGGTTGTTTTCTAGGTTGAAGACATTGACTTCTCTAGTGATGTCCCCAAAAGTTAACCTCATGGACCCATTCCTACAATTGATGATGGCATTGGCAGTAGCAAGGAATGGTTGCCCTAGGATAACAGCAGTTTGAGCCCTATGATTGGAGTTAGACACAGGTTGTGTCTCTAGAACTATGAAATCAACAGGGTACATAAACTCGCCAACCCGGATAAGGACATCATTAATCCCCCCTTTTGGAACTTTCACTGAACGGTCAACCAGTTGGATAGTGACTCGAGTTAGACTAAGATCGCCCAACCCGAGTTGTTGATAAACTGAGATTGGAAGCAAGTTGATACTTGCCCCCAAGTCAAGAAGTGCACGACTAATCTCAGCTTGTCTTATTGTGCAGGCAATGCTTGGACTACCTGGATCCTTGTACTTAATAGGGATCGGACCCGATAGTAGCTCACTAATGTTAGTGGCTAAGAAGACCTTTTTAGGTACATTAGTCTTTCTCTTCTTGGTGCACATGTCCTTAAAAATCCTAGCATAAGATGGGACTTGTTGGATGGCATCAAGAAGTGGCACATTTATCTTCACTTGATTAAAAATCTCAATTATCTTATCCATGTGTGGATTTTGCTTGTTATTTTTCAGCCTATTAGGAAATGGTGCTATAGGCTGGTGCACATGACTGGTTGACTTATCTTTTTTAGATTCATCAAATTTAGGAGTGGGATTAGATGAGGTGGATGCTAAAGTGTGACTATGCTGACTAGGATTAGGTGTTGTTGACACTTGGTTATCAACTTTCTTTTCCGACCTCAATGTATGAACAGCATTACATTGATTCAGTGAATGATCCTCAACCAAATGAGCTTATTGTGAATTCCTAGGATTCATAATTGGTTGACTGGGCAAGGTACCCTTTTGCCTCTCATGTTGTAGGTTGGCTAACTGGCTCATTGACCCTCTAGTCTCTGTATATTTGCATGATGGAATCTTGGTTCTTCATGTACCTTTCCATATTTCTCTCCAAATCAGTCATTCTCCTTTCGAGTTGAGGATTCTGGAAGGAAGATGGTGGAGCTTGGTTGGGAAAATTTTGTTGTTAATTTGAAAATTTGTTGGGAGAATTGTGAGGGTAATTGGAAAAGTTGGGTTGATGATTGGAAGAATTATTGGAATGATGGAAGTGGCTTGCATGGTTTGACCGTGGGTGGTCATTATTTGTTTGCTCCATGAGAATTTTGTTTGCTCCATGAGAAATTTGGGTGATTTCTCCAGCCAGGATTGTACGTTGGAGCGTAAGGATCATTGTTCGGCCTTGAAAAGGCCGCATTCATCGGTTCAGAAAAGTGTTGGTGAGCTTGAAATATAGGACACTCCTCAAACACATGATTCATGGCCTGACAGTAAGTACAACCCGGAGTTGAAAATTGGTTCGGGCTGACTTGATTGACTGGACTTGGTTCCTTAGTTTCTAAAGCTTCCAGTCTTCTCGCTAGGTTAGCTAACTTAGCCTCGTTAGCTATGGATGATTCAATTGAATGGAGACCTCCTTTGAAGAGATAGAGTTTGGATTCCTAGAGCTTTCACTAGTAGGTTCTCATTGGATGGTCTTTTCAGCTAGATTCTCATATAAATCCCATCCTTCATGCTCATCCTTCCGCAAAAATCTCCCTTGGCACATGCTTTCTAAGAGGGTCTTGGTTGAGTAGTCTAAACCGTCATAAATAATTTGGCATTGTCGCCATTTCTCTATTCCATGATGAGGACATTGGATAAGGAGGTCTTTGAAGCGTTCAAAGTACCTCCAAAACGGTTCACTAGGTTCTTGCTTGAACACGAGAGCAGTCTTGTGGATTGGATAGAATTTCTTCAAGAAGACCTTGATTAAACTATCCCAAGATGTGTTAGAGCCGGCCGCTAAGCTGTAGAGCCATTTCTTGGCTAAGTCCTTAAGAGCAAATGGGACAAATCTCAACCTAATAGCATCATCTGTAAGGTGTGGGATTTTCATCATTAGGCATACTTCCTCAAATTCTCTTATGAAGAAATAAGCATCTTCGGACTCTAAGCCATGGAACTTAGGGAGTGTATTGATGAACTGTGGCTTAAGCTCAAAGTTGTGTTCACCAACCGATGGAAGTTGGATGCAGGATGGAAGTGATGTTCTAATGGGATAGAACCTATCCTGCAAAGATGTCGGTCGATCCATAACCGAATCTGGTCTTGTTTCGAACTTGGGTGGTGATGTGTTTCTAGTTAACCTAGATGAATTAGGGTCTCTTGACCACACTTGCATATACAAACACAATCACAAACAAGTTCTCCAATAGTCAAGACGAGAAAACAACCAAGCATAGTCTAAGGTAACCTTGACCTAGACAACTCCTAACTGGTTGATTGTCGACTGGAGGTATAATGCAGACTTTGACCACAAGCTAATCAGCCAGGTCAGGGCAAGATTGGTGGGAGGTTATCCGTCAAAGACGTTCCTTAATTAAGTAACCACCAACCTTCGGGCTTTCGGCCCTTAATCCCCTTCCTAGACACTGATTTGACAGGAGCAAATTCCAACACCTTCCCCTTAGGATAATCTCCTAATGAGTTCGAGATGTCCCTAAGGCCAGCGTCTATTAGATTTTACTTAGGCTTAGGTGTGCGTGCTTAGAGATGGTTTGTGGTTAAGGAAGGGTAATGACTTCCCCACCTCATCTTGACTTGGGTTTTGCCCTCAGAATTGATTTGTGCAAAGTGTGCAAGATATAGAAAAGTAGCATTTCAAAAGCAAATATCACCCAAGAATGTTTCCTAAACTATATGCTATGCATATATACCTTGTCTCTAGCTATCTTCAACAGTAATTGTAAAATAAACGTAATTAGACAAATGCCTAGAATGTAAGTCTAAAAGTTTTTTAAGCAATTAACAATTACTCAAATTATTGTTGGATTAAAACAAGGATGGTGGATAGCAGATATAGCAAGAATATAACGTACAAAAACTTAATTTTTTTGCGAGCAATATGTCCTGCAAAAAAGAGTTTTAGTAGTCCAATAAAATTTTCAACTTTTGCAACGCAATTTCTTGAAATTCTGTTTCATACTTTCGAGAGTAGGGGCACAAAATTTGCAAGTCTTCTCTTGCAAAGCTTGAATGCTAGATTTGAATCTTGAAGTCCCTGAAACAACACACCAAACTTATTAAAAAACAAATACACTGTTCCCTCCCCGGCAACGGCGCCAAAAATTGATTGTAAAAATCAAAGAGTTAAGAGTTTACCGTATAGCTTGTGGCTAACGGGTCGTGTCCACGAGGAGGAATGCGATGAAAGCTTTTCGGTGTTTTGTTTAGTAAGAAAGAATTGTGCTCGTTTTTTAGTTGAAAAGAAGAAATGGAGAGAAGGAAAATGAATAAAAGAGAAATTGCAACTTTGGAGAAGGCTTTGGAGACGGTGATTTAAAAAACTTTGAAAATTGTTTGGTTGTTTTAAATATGAGAAGGAGAAGATCTGGGCTCACTAATTTTAAATCAACTATGTACTTGTCTCAAGAAAATTTCGGTTGCATCACTTTTATTATAAACCAAAAACCTTTAGTTCCTTTTAATGTCCAAGCAAAACAAATAAGATCGCTTCATTTAAATCTTAAGCCCTTTCATTACAAAGCATTAAGAAATGAATATTAAACCATCAAGAAGCAAGTATGGAATAAAAACAGTTCAAGAGATTTGTGCTTTAAAAGTCCAAGTTTAAAATAAAGAAATCCTCATGTGCTTTCAAGAACGAAGTTTTAACTAAGGTACTTTATGATTCAAAAAGTGTTGCTTTTATGAAAATCAGTCAAGAGAGAGGTGATAGAAGAGGTCCATTAGTGAGCCCAGAAAACGAATTAGCTACTCATTATGAAATGAAAACAAACAAGAGAATGACAAGTAAACTTGAACATACCGAATTCGAGTTGAGTTGATCAAGCAAGTAGAAGCTCCTTTGATTGTCACTTCAAAGACGAATTACACACTCAATTCCACTCTTCTCTCTAGTGTTTGCACTGAAATACAAATTATAAAATAAAAATACAACTTCTATACTATCTAACAAAGAGCCTAAATCCTTAAAGAATAAACAAAAATTCTAATCCTAGTCTTCGCTCCATTTTCAGTACAAAACCCTAGGTTTTATAGGCAAAACCTCAGAGGGAAGGGAGTGAGGAGATAAGCGGAGCAAACGCTCAACTTATCTCCACCAACATGCCGCGGATCCGCGCCTTGGGCCGCGGATCCACAGCCTGGATGTGGCCAATTGGCCACATCTAGGTGGAGGGATGGTTGGCGTGGCTTTGTGCTTCCTTTTGTCTTGTTAGATTTACTGTTGCAGCTCCCAGATTTGACGAAATGATCTTTGATTTGTTGGCTTCAACCGCTTAACTTGGGAGGATCCATTTCAACCGATTTTCAACCTCTCTGATATGCCAAGATTTGCCCTGATTCCCTGGTTTCGAATTTATTCTGAATTAAATGGGCTTTTGGGCTCGTTTCTCTTGCCTATCCTTTAGCAATGGGCCTACATTTTATAAAGAACAATAGGACTTATTAATATGATTTATTTAGATAACAAGTATGGAAATGTGACAATATATATGCAATATATGTGATCGATCAGAAGCCCACAAGAAGAAGCCCAGGTCTGCACAGTTCCCGAAGCGTATTCTCCGTTTCTAGAAGATCCACTGAGGATACGAGATACAACAGAAAGGCACGAAAATCCGCTAGCGCAGCGGCCAAGAAACGGCCGCGGACCCGCGGTAATCTTTTGGCCGTTACTTCAGCATTTGATCCGGAGGCTGAAGTGGGATGGCTTCTCCTCATGAAGACTATAAATAGACCCCTAGGGCCTCTGTAATTCAGGCAAAGAAAAGAGCATTGTTTATAGGAAAATTGTTAGGGTTTCTCTAGGTTTTCTTTTAGTCTCTTATGTAATTTTCTTTTTCTCCTTCTAGAATCCAGAAAAGAGAGAGGGAGAGTGAGCAATCTTTGTAATTGGAGATGGTGACAACGCAATACAAGGATCAGGCTTTCAGTCTTTCATCTTCTCTTGTTCAGTGCATTATTTTCTTTAAGCTTTTACTTTCTTCTATTTCACTTCTACAATGAACTGTTTCTTTTTTTTATTTTCATGTCTAGCTAATTTATTAACATGACTAACTAACTTTTAATTTTACTAACTACTAACTCTTGGGTGATTGCTAACTTATATGATTCATTGGATACTTTCTTCTTTTTAGTCTTACAAACTACAAGTCTATTTTACCTCTAATGAAGATGAGTTGCTTTTTATTCTTTGTAAATGCTATGTTCTCCCTCCATATGGTTCATGTGAGCCTCACTTAGAGCCTTGTCTTTAGAACAAGTGCCTTGATGGAACATGAAGATGGAGCACTTCACTATGCCAATGACTACACTACAAGTTTCTTATTTCATGCTCGCTTTATTATAGCTTTGATGGAATAAAGAATCTTGTATGTTTCTTAGCATCGTTAAAAGTGACTATCCTTGTTCCACTGTTGAAAATCTATTTAGGGAGCCAATGATTCAAGGAGGCAACTAGCCTAGATGAGAAACACCTTCGATATAGGACAACACAAGGACTTGGCATAGCAAGATATATGATTTGAGTTATAACTTGCATACAAAAATAAAGAATTTCAGAACTAAGAATGAAAAGTGCAAGTTACTCAATTCTACCGCAATAGCAAGTGGCTATGCGGGTCGTGATCCACAAGGAGGGACTAGCTATGGAAGCTTGTTTAGCAAGTTCTCTTTTAAGATACAAAGTTTGGTTAAAGTTCTTCTTTAGTTCTTTAAAAGAAAAAGGAAAAATTGAGTTAAAGTTGAGTTAGAAAGAAAGCGGTAGAATAAGAAGGTGTAGAAATAAGAAGTGATATGTACAAATGAGATTGAAAAGAGTGATAAAAGATTTGGTGGATTGTGATGTTCTAACTAAAGATGAAAAGAAAAGAAAGAAAAACCTAAAAATTACTTACCTCTTCAGTGCTCATATACTTTGGATCCGTTGCGACGACTTACCTTGTCTTTGAAGGCGATCAAGCATGGCGTATAGGATCTTCCCCATTCTCGTTCTACACTAGGAATAAAAGGGCAAACTATACTAGCAAGAGAAAGGTTGTTCATCACCATAGGCCATTAAGGGCACTTGCAGCGGCTAAGCAGTCTCAAGGCTATCGGATTCTCTTGGATTGCAACACATCAGAGGATAGCAAAAGAAAACAAGAGTAAAGAAAGAAAAAGTAACTTTGATTCGATTCAAATAACAATGAAAGAAGAGATCACTTACACTGGTGTCACCTGCAGTACAAGCTTGCTCTCATTCCTCCATGAAAGTCGTCTCTCCTCTCAGTTACATAAAGAAAAGTAAAAATTACATAAAAAGAAAACTAAAAACCTAAGTTACAAACTACAAATTTTCCTAAGTTCTATTCTCTGCTTGGTCGTCCTCTTTTGCCTTTGAGATTGCAGGTATTTACAGAAGAAATGCAGAGGTTAGAGGAGTATGAAGATAGGGAAAACTGTCTATTTCTGAATTTGAATCCTCCCTTATCTCCAAACTTGATTTGATGTGGATATTCAGTTCTGATCTGCAGTTTGTTAGCGTGTTGATTGCTGAATATCACTTATCAAATGACAGAATTAGAAATAGTGATCAACATAAGAGTTGTAGCTCTGTAAGTCCTCTTTCAGGATCATCTTGAATCATCAGATTTTAGATTTAGTAGTAAAAGTTATGATTCAAATACTGAAATATATCCAGTCAGAATCTGAGTCAAACTTGCTTCATCTCATCCGTTGATCTTCTCTATCCATTTATCTCTCTGTATTTGATATTATCCTCGATTGATCTTTAGCTAACCAAAATGAATTTATAGAAATCTGAATTTTACTGGTTTTCATTTGGGGTTATCTTTCTGATTTGCTCTGATCTTCAGCTAAACATTTGCCCTAATCTTGATTTGTTCTAACTAGATCTGGGATCATCCTCAGCTAACCAAATAGATCCAGTTAAATCTGATTTTAACTGATATTTATTTGGTTTAATCCTCTTTCTCTTCATTATTATCTTCTACAAAATAGACATTTAAGACAAAGAAATTAGCAGATTTATTACACGATAAATGTAGGAGTGTAATGAAAAGAATGCAAAATATGTGTACGATCACACCCCCACACCTATCTTTTGCTCGTCCTTGAGCAAAACAACAAAACTAAACCCAAGATTATTAGACCACTTTCGCAGGTCACGCGATTGCACTGAGCTTGTGCAACAAGCCGTTAAACCTCTAGGTTACCCCTAGATGACGAGTTTTGTCTCTTGAGGGTTTTCAGTGGATTACACCCACAAAATCCATAAAGAAAGAGAAACAAAGAGTTAGTATTTTTGAAAAGCATTTGAAAGAGAAAATATTTAAAATATAATTGTAAGATTTAAGTAATCTATAAGTTATAGGAAAACTGAATTTTTCATTCCTAAACTTAGCTTCTATTCAAAAATTTGTTATCAATCAAAGTAAGGAGTCAAATTGTACTTCTCATCTAGCCTATTACTTTATCCTAAGTCATATGCACCTTGTGACCGTGAAAATTTTGACTAAGGGTTCATTAACTCTAACTCTTATGCCTTATTTATTTATTATATATATATATATTTTGTGGTATTATTCCTTAGTTTCTATTAGGCTTTCTAATCTGCCCATGTAATGAGCCTTTAATCGATGACTCCCAAACCAAACGGTCTTAGGGCACCGGGTGAGAAAACACCCCAAGGACTTAAGGACTCGAGCAAACAAGACCACAAAACTAAGGATTTTATTATATGAACCCCTTTTAGGCGTGAATACTTATGCTTTATTAGGCACAAATACCCAACTTAATCAGAGGATTTTTATATATATTTTTTCTCAAACTTATCTAATCACCTTTCGCATAAATATTAAGGCTTACTTAGGCCAAAGCACCTAGATAATCAATAATTAGATTTGTTCATCTTTCATAGATATATTTTTTCTTTTTTTATAAGGCATAAGAATCTTCATTTTTTGAACCCTAAGTGTGTAAACGTATGAAGTGTACATATTTCATTAAGGTAAAGATGAAGACTAAATTATTTTGACAAATATCATCCTAACCCTAAAAATCAAACAAATAATCTTATTTTGACCAAGTTTAAGGAATCCTAATTTTGATTTTTCCTATTCCTTAAAATTGACTCAATTTCTTTCAAAAATATGTCAAAATATTGTTTCTATTTTCAAAAAGTTTTAAAAATAAAGAAAATGTTAAAAAAAATTTTAATAAAGAGAAAAACCTAAGTTATGTTAGAACCCTCCCCCACAGCTATCTCATGCATTGTCCTCAATGTATGAATTAATGCATAGATGCATGAAAAAGAAGACAGGAAGGAAAATACTACCTTAAGGTGGTGGTTCCGGTGGTGGTCTGATTGGGTCAAGCGTTCTACCCAATCAAGATAATGTGGTAGTTCACGGAACCTACCTTTATTGACCTTTTTTCTATTTACATATTTATAGTCCCCAGTATGAATAGGATCATGAAAGATCCTATCGTGAAACTTACTTCCTTTACATGACCAGTCCTGAAAAATCATCACAGAGTCATCATGGTCTATACCTATGTCCAATAAAAGAATGTGACTCGGTGGAATGGTTGACTTGAACTCAAGAATGATAGGTTCAGGAACCAATACAAACTCGGGAAAATTGACTTGGGGTTCGAGAGTTAGTTTTGGTTCAAGCGTTGAGTCCAAGTCCAAGAATTGATATTCACATTCTTTTTCCATCAATGGAATGTGACTATCCAAAATTGGTGATTCAATTTCAAAATCTATGGGTGCGGGAATAAATGTTGGCTCAGAAAATTTGTCCAAATTGGGTAAGAATACCGGAGTCAACATAGATTCGAAGATGGAAACTGAATCACAAAGTTGGGGATCGGGTTCACATTCATGATCAAGTTCAATCTCATTAAAATGAAAACTTGCCAATTCTTTAATGGGTTGATATTGGTCAAGTTCAAGGCTTTGTGGTGAAACTGAATCTTGGTCAAAGTCTTCAAGATACCATGATTCTTGTTTTCATCAATATGGCTAGAAGTGTTAGGAATAGTCAAAGATTGAATAGGAGAGTTTCCTTATTCCTACGCATGTCCTCCAATCTACTAATTCTTGCTTCTATCATATCGAGTGGATCATTTTGACATTGAATCATGGTTTTCATACTCTTTTCTAAGTTGGCATGTTCTCCTTGAAAAATAGAGTAAGGATCTGTGACTTGAAAATTTTTACGAGATTTTGAGTCTTCTAAAATTTGAATACGTCGCTCAAGCTCATCTAAGGCTTCCATCCTCTTTTCCCAGTCAATTGATTCTTCTAATGGTTGTTCGGGAGAAGGAGTATATGAAGCTGGATGTTGGTAGGGTAGTTGACAATATGACTCGAGGGAGTTATATCCCCATTGACTCTAATGGTTATCCGTCAAAGACGTTCCTTAATTAAGTAACCACCAATCTTCGGGCTTTCGGCCCTTAATCCCCTTCCTAGACACTGATTTGGCAGGAGTCAAATTCGAACACCTTTCCCCCTTAGAATAATTTCCTAATTGAGTCTGAGATGTCCCTAGGGCCAACGTCTACTCATTTTTAGTTAGGCTTGGGTTAGTGAGTGAGGAGATTGTTTGTGGGCTAAGAAAGGGTAATGACTTCCCCACCTTATCTTGTTTATAGGACAAGCCCTTAAGTCAATTTAGTGCATTGTACAAGTATATAGAGAAAAGTAACATTCAAGCAATATTTCATATAAGAATGAACCTTATACTAAATGCTATGCACACATACCTTGGCTCCAGCACTCTTCAACAGTAAATAGAAAATGAAATGAAATAGGCACGTGCCTAAATGCAGTCTAAATCTTTTTTAGCATTTACAATCAACTTTTTACTGTTGTGTTAGAATATATATACAGTGAGTCAAACAAAGAGATAAATGCTATAGAGATTCAGATTTTCAATTCAGCCAACCTGCAAAAATACAGGTTAGTAGTTCACTCAGTTTTGCCACTGGAATGTAGCAAATCTGAGGGCGTCTTGGCTCTGCTTTCTTGAGCAGAGTCCAAGGCCACTATGTGTCCACTGCAGCAAGAATTTCTTGTTGTTGAATCTGTACAAAAAAAAAAACAAAGAAGAAAGTTAACCAAAAATATAAACTTTTAAAGAGAGTAACTTACCGTCCCTCCCCGCAACGGCGCCAAATTTTGATTTGAGTTATAACCTGAATTTTATAGAAATCTGAATTTTACTGGTTTTCATTTGGTGTTATCTTTCTGATTTGCTCTGATCTTCAACTGAACATTTGCCCCAATCTTGATTTGTTCTAACTAGATCTGGGATCATCCTCAGCTAACCAAATAGATCCAGTTAAATCTGATTTTAACTGGTATTTGTTTGGTTTAATCCTCTTTCTCTTCATTATTATCTTCTACAAAATAGACATTTAAGACAAAGAAATTAGCAGATTTATTACACGATAAATGTAGGAGTGTAATGAAAAGAATGCAAAATATGTGTACGATCAACATACCATTGCCGATGAATCAATATGAGGCATGCATCACCCAACGAGAGTAGTACGTTAGTAAATTAGAATGTTAGTTAGTCATGGCTTCTCTTTATATCATACTTATAAAAAACTCTCTTCTGAAAACTTTCTCTTTTCAAATATCTCTGTTTTTCCTCCATCTTTATTCTCGTTTCTTCCTTTCTTTTACAAAACACCCAAAGATTTTCCACTCACCTTCCACATCATTTTGTTTTTTTCATTTCTTAAAACAAAGAAGAACTTTCGTTTTTCTTCACGAAGATTTCAATATAAACCTTGAATGCTTCTATCGCTAACCCTCCCTGCGGATACGACCCGTCCTAGTTTATGCTACGAACGGTGATTCGGAAGGAGCAAAGTAAACCTGCATATACATTTGAAGTTCGTGATCATCTGTACACAGCAACCAACGGTTTACTCTAAACCTCTTTTCAATACAATTAATCCTTTCGAACAACAGTGAGTCAAACAAGAAGATAAATGCTACAGATATTTAAACTACGCAATTCAGCCAGCCTGCAGAAAATACAGGTTAGTAGTTCACTCAGTTTGCCACAGGACTGTAGCAAATCTGAGGGCTTCTTGGCTCTGCTTTCTTGAGCAAAGTCCAAGGCCACTTATGCGTCCACTGCAGCAAGAATTCCTTGTTGTTAAATCTATACAGAAAACAAAGAAGAAAGTTAACCAAAATGTAAACTTTTAAAGAGAATTGCTTACCGTCCCTCCCGGCAACGACGCCAAAATTTGATTGACTTTGGACTTGCACACAAAATACAGAATTTCAGAACTAAGAATGAAACGTGCAAGTTACTCAATTCTACCACAATAGCAAGTGGCTATGTGGGTCGTGATCCACAAGGAGGGACTAGCGATGGAAGCTTTTTAGTAAGTTCTCTTTTATGTTATAAAGAATGGTTAAAGTTCTTCTTTAGTTTCTTAAAAATAAAAGAAAATAAATTACAATGAAGTTAGGTAGAAAGTGAGAGATTGGGAAGATGGAGAAATAAGAATTGGATATGTACAAAGAAATGAAAAAGGAGTGATAAAAGAAGTGGGTGTTGTTGGTGATGGTGATCTAAACTAAAGAAATAAAAGAAAAGAAAGAAAAGATTAAAGAAATACTTACCTCCTTTGGTTGATGACTTAACTGGAATCCTTGCATGTTCTACCTTGCTTCGGAGGCCTTCAACGTATAAGCCATAAGATCGAGCTCAGTCCCTATTCGCATTACATTATCAAGACTAACAAGAATGAAATGATACGGAGTCTTGAGGAGGAGAACATCATCATGAAATATCGTTGGCACTCACATAAACATTGTTATACTGATGCTTCTAGATTCACTTGAATGCTCATCATAACCAAAAAGAAGAAAAGTAGAAAGAAGAGGAAGGAAACAAAAGTAAAGACAAACATAAAAAAGAAGTTACCTTTTATTGCTTGCAGAAACGATGGAAGAAAGGAGGAGGTACATCAGTGTCACTCTCAACATAAGCCTCTCTCTCTTACTTACATGAATCTCAATCTAACATAAGCTTACAAAGAAATTAAAATTACATAAAAAGGAAACAAAAACCTACACTACAAAGAATGAAAAACTGGACTAAATCCTATCTCTGTATGGTCATCCCCCCTTGCCTTTGAGATTGCAGGTATTTATAGAAGAAATACAGAGGTTAGAAGAGTATGAAGAGAGAAAAAGCTGGCTATTTATGTATTTGAATCCTCCCCTTATCTCCAAACTTGATTTGATGTAGATATTCAGTTCTGATCTGCAGTTTGTTGGCATGTTGATTGCTGAATATCACTTATCAAATGATAGAACTAGAAACAGTGATCAATGTCAGAGTTGTAGCCCTGTAAGTCTTCTTTATGGATCTTCTTAAATCATTAGAATTGAGATTCGGTAGCAAAAGTTATGATTCAAATACTCAAATGTATCCAGTTAGAATCTGAGTCAAACTTGCTTCATCTCATCCGTTGATCTTCTCTCTATCCATTTATCTCTCTGTATTTGATATTATCCTCGATTGATTTTTAGCTAACCAAAATGGATTTATAGAAATCTGAATTTTACTGGTTTCCATTTTGTGTTATCTTTCTGATTTGCTCTGATCTTAAGCTGAACATTTGCCCCAATCCTTGATTTGTTCTAACTAGATCTGGAATCATCCTCAGCTAACCAAATAAATCCAGTTAAATCTGATTTTAACTGGTATTTATTTGATTTAATCCTCTTTCTCTTCATTATTATCTTCTGCAAAATAAATATTTAAGACAAGAAAATTAGCAGATTTATTACACGATAATGTAGGAGTGTAATGAAAAGAATACAAAATATATGTACGATCACTTACAAGTATTGTTTTTCATCTTCCATGAGTAGCTAATTTAATTTTTTGGACTCACTAATTACTCTCTTCTATCACCACTCTCCTGATTGATTTTGATGAAAGCAACACTTTTTGAATCAGAAAAAAACATCTTAGTTAAACTTTGTTCTTGAAAGCACATGAGGATTTCTTTACTTTAAACTTAGACTTTTAATGCACAAATCTTTTTAAACTGTTTTTATTCCATACTTGCTTCTTCGCGCTTGATGGTTTAACATTCTCTTTTTAATGATTTGTAACGAAAGGGCTTAAGATTTAAATGAAACCATCTTATTTGTTTTACTTGGACATTAAAAGAGACTAAAGATTTTTGCTTATGATAAAAGTGATGCACCCAAATGTTCTTGAGATAAGTACATCGTTGAGTAAAAAAATTAGTGAGCCCAGATCTTCTCCTTCTTATATTAAAACAACAAATCACTTTTTAAAGCTTTTTAAATCACTTTTTCTAAAGCCTTCTCCAAATTTGAAAATTTTCTTTTAATCATTTCCCTTCTTTCCATCATCTTTTCAATTAAAAAACTCGCACATTCTTAGCCTTCAAAAGAAAACACCGAAAAGCTTTCACACATTCCTCCTCGTGGACACGACCCGTTAGCCCAAAGCTACACGGTAAATCCTTGCTCTTTCATTTTACAATCAATTTTTGGCGCTGTTGCCGGGAAGGAAATGGTGTATTTATTTTTTAACAAGTTTGATGTCTTGTTTCAGGGACGTCAAGATTCAGATCTAGCATTCAAGCTTTGCAGGGGAAAACTTGATATTCTGTGCCCCTACTCTCGAAAGTAGGAAACAGAATTTCAAGAATTGCAAGTGCAAAAGTTGAAATCTTTATTGGACTACTAAAACTCTTTTTTGCAGGACATATTGCTTTCAAAAATTAAGTTTTTGTGTGTTATTATTCTTGCTATATCTGCTATTCACAATCCCTGTTTTAATCCAACAGTAATTTGAGTGATTGTTAATTGCTTAAAAAATGTTTAGACTTGCATCCTAGGCATTTGTCTAATTACGTTTATTTTACAATTACTGTTGAAGAGAGCTAGAGACAAGGTACGTATGCATAGCATATAGTTTACGAAACATTCTTGGATGATATTTACTTTTTGAATGTTACTTTTCTATATCTTGCACACTTTGCACAATAAATTCTAAGGGCAAAACCCAATTCAAGCTAAGGTGGGGAAGTCATAACCCTTCCTTAACCCACAAACCATCTCCAAGCACGCACAACCTAAGCCTAAGTATAATCTGATAAACGTTGGCCTTAGCGACAACTCGAACTCACTAGAAGATTATCCTAAGGGGGAAGGTGTCAGAATTTGACTCCTGCCAAATCATTGTCTAGGAAAGGGATTGAGGGGCAAAACCCGAAGGCTGGTGGTTTGGCTTAATTAGGCCCGTCACTTTTGCGCGGATACTTCCCACCAATCTTGCCTGACCTGGCTGATTAGCTTGTGGTCAAAGTCTACATTATAGCTCCTGTGGACAATCAACCACTTAGGAGTTATCTCGGTCAAGGTTACCTTAGACTAGGCATGGTTGATTACTCTTGTTGACTATTGGTAAACTTGTTTGTGATTGTGATTGTGTATGCAAGTGTGGTCAAGGGACCCTAATTCATCTAGGTTGACTAGAAACACATTACTACCCAAGTTTGAACCAAGACCAGATCCGGTTATGGCACAACCAACATCATTGCAAGATAGGTTCTATTCTATTAGAACCTCACTTCCATCTTGCATCCAACTTCCATCGGTTGGTGAATACAATTTTGAGCTCAAGGCTCAATTCATCAACACACTCCCCAAGTTTCATGGCTTAGAGTCTGAAGATGCCTATTTCTTCATAAGAGAATTTGAGGAAGTATGTCTAATGATGAAAATCTCACACCTTGTAGATGATGCTATTAGGTTTAGATTTGTCCCTTTCGCTCTTAAGGACTTAGCCAAGAAATGGCTTTACAGCTTAGCAGCCTTCTCTATCACATCTTAGGATAGTTTCATCAGGTCTTCTTGAAGAAATTCTATCCAATTCATAAGACCGCTCTCATTAGGAAGAACATCATGCAATTCAAGCAAGAACCTAATGAACCGTTTTGGAGGTACTTTGAACGTTTTAAAGACCTCCTTATCTAATATCCTCATTGATTAGACGAGAAAGGTGTATTTATTATGAAGCAAATGTATTTGATGTACCCTTTCTTGTCTCCGCTATAGCATAGGGCTATACCGAGTCGAATCTCAGGGAGAGCTCGCGATGGAAGCTTTACGTGTGGTAGTGAAGTGAACAAACGAGTGTTCTTCTCTTGCTTATAAACTTAGTGAAGCAAGTGAAAAGAAACTAAAGGAAGGATGGCTATGTTCATGGTGGAAATTGTCGGAAAAGAAATCAAGATTGGGATTGGTTTATTCACAATAAAAAGAAAGAAAACTTAAAGAAAGCAATCCATGACTAGCTTACCTAGCTAGCTTGCCAAGACTTACTAGACTCCTTGATAGCGAATGCGTGCCTAATGTTGTCACTCCATCGGCTTGGATTCGTCTCGCGTGTTGACCTAATTACTTTCTCACTTGGTAGACGGTGGTTTAACCGTCGGAGAAGAGAAGATCATACAACTTGCAAGATGAACAAAGGCAATCACCCATGAGTTAGTGAAGTAAGCTAAGCTAGTGGTAACCTAGTACATGGAGAAGGAATTAGCTACAACAAGCCATAAGAAAATACAAGAAAGCATGAAGTAAATTGCAAGAAGTAAACAAAGCAATAAAGAAAGCAATTAAAGAATGCACATAGAACTAGAACCAAGCTTCAAGTAGAGGAAGGAGGATGGATCAATCCTTGTTGCTTCAAGTGTCACTCTTGATTACACAAGCTCTCTCCCTCACAATCACTCTCTTTTACATTGAATTCTAGGGAAGAAGAAGAGGGATCTAAAGAACAAAACCTAAAGAGAAAAATACATGAAAATTACAATACTAAACTAATCTCCTCTCTTCTCCATTCAGTCTTTGTACGCAGGTGAAGGTCTAGTATTTATAGCATGGGAGAGAACCTTCGAGAGCCTAGTTTGTTGGCACGAAATCTGAGATCCAACGGCCCGGATTTTGCGGTGGAGGCGCGGCAAGGCGCGGCACTTTGGAGTCCGTTGGCTAACAACTTTCTGGTGTGAAGTTGTTACGAGGTTGTTAGCCACGTGGTATATCTGGAATCTTCGTTTGTTACGCGGATCTCTCTGGATCTGGATTTGAATTTGGCTTTATCTCTAATCTTTAATTAATCACTTAATTATTGCTAATTAAGTAATTAATTGGCTATCTCTCCTTTTAAGTGTGTACCTGCAAATATGTAGAGAGGAGGAGTAAAAATCACATATTTATTTGTAATATGCATGGGGATTATGATGTAAAATATGCAATATTGTGTACTAATCACACCCCCACACTTATTCTTTTGCTCGTCCCGAGCAAAACAAAGAAAAAGAAAATCTAGACTAACAATTTATTACACCACTTTCGCAGGTGACGCGATTGCACTGAGCATGTGCAACAAGCCGTTAAACCTCTAGGTTACCCTAGAGGAGGAGTGTTGTCTCCTGAGGGTTTTCAGCGGATTACACCCACAAAATCCATAAAGAAAGAAGACAAATGTTAGTATTTTGAAAACGCATTTTGAATAAGAGACAAGTTTACGAACTATTTTTGCAAAAATATAAGTGATCCTAGGTCATAAGTCCACCTATAATTATTCTTTCTTAAACTTAGTATCCATGCAAGATCTTGTCTTTAATTAAGGTAAGAGTTCAAAATTGGATTGAATACTTTATCTTTCATAAAACCTAGATAGTATGCACACCGTGCTCGTGAAGATTTCTGGGATTTCAACTCCAACCATCAAGCCATTTATTTATTTATATTTATTTCTCTTTTTTTTTTTTCTTTTTCTTCCCTTAGTTTTCTTAGGCTTTCTAATTCACCCATGTATCGAGCCTTTAACCGATGACTCCCAAACCAGACGGTCTTAGGGCACCAGATGAGAAAACATCCCTCGGGTTTAAGGTCTCGAGTAGAAAAGGCCACATAACTAAGGGGATTATTTATAATCACCGTTAGGCGTGAATAATCATGCTTCTTGAGGCACAATTATCCAGCTTAATAAGTGAGATCACCGTTAGGCGTGAGTAACCATGCTTCTTGAGGCATAGTTATCCAGCTTAATAAGTGATCTTTTATTTATAATTTTTTTTCTTTTTTTTTTTTATTTATATGGCATTTTTGGTCTTTGTTTCCATCCAAGAAATGTGTAAGTGTAAAGTGCATATTATCTAAGGCAAAAAAATTCAAGATAAGAATATCTCACCAATTTTACTTACTTAGCCTATAATCTCAAACAAGATCTATTATTTCAACTAGGTTTAAGATGTCATAATTAAGGCTTTCTTAATTTCTAAGATACATCTTAATTTTCTTAAAAATAGATCAAAACTTTGTCTCTTATTTCAAAAAGTTTTTATTTTTTATTTTTAAAATTTTTTTTTTATTTTCTAAAAGAAGTGTAAAAGAAAGAAAATCTAGTAAAAGAAAGAAAATCTAAAAACACTATGTTAGTAAACCCTCCCCCACACTTATTTCATGCATTGTCCTCAATGCATCATGATATATGTATGCATGAAACAAAAATGAAGAGGGAAGAAAAAAATTACCTTAAGGTGGTGGTTCCGGTGGTGGTCGGATTGGTCCACGAAACATGGCCCAATCATCTTTATGTTGGGTTTTCAGGAACCCACCAGAAATTTCAATAATATGACCCACAAAAATGATGTGTGCATTTAAGATTATTATGTACATTCCCCCATCTAATTTCAAGATTTTCCTAATAATTTCAGAGTCAAATTTATCAACACCCTTGTCCCAGAATGGAATATGAAATAATAGAAAGGTTGATTTGGACTCGGAAAGGAACACCGACTCAGGGAAGTGAATGAAGTCAAGATAAGGTTCAGGAGTCGGAATGGATTTAGGAATTGGGTCCAAGTCAAGAAATGTCAACTCAAGTCCACATGAATTGTCCAATAATGGAATGTGACTATCAAAAATTTGTAATTCCAGTTCAGGAAGGATGGGAATCAAAACTGACTCTAGAAGGTTACTCAAATTGGGTAATATAACCGGAGTCAATAATGATTCAGGGATTGGAACTGGATCACAGATGTGCAAATCTAGGTCACATATCTCATTTAGTTCAATTCCACAAAATGGAGAACTTGCCAAAATGTCAATTAGATCTTTAGAAGTGAAAAATTGGGCAAGTTCGACATGATCCTCAAAGATGGTTGATTCAATTTCATTGTGAATTGTGAAAGGATCCAAGGTTGATTCCGGGAAAGAATTAAAGCGAGGTAAAGATACCGGAGTCATTATGGAATCAGGAAGAAGAATTGAATCACAAAGTTGGGGTTCAAGATCACATTCCTCATGTAATTCAATAAAATGTGGAGAACTTGCCAATTTATCAATGGGATTTTTAGAAGTATGGAATTGGCCAAGTTCTATGTGATCATAAAAGATTGGTGATTCAATTTCACAATGGATAGGAAATGGATCCAATACTGACTCGGGAAATGAAGTGAAATTATGTGAAGACACCGGAGTCATGATTGAATCAGGAAGTAATATGGAATCATCAAGTGAAAGTTCAGGATCAAAATCATGTTCCAGTTCAATTTCAGAAAAAGGAAAACTTGCCAAATTGTCAATTGGATCAGAAGTGTGGACAAGTTCATTTTTAGAAAATGAGAAACTTGCCAAAATGTCAACGGGATTTGAATTTTGGACAAGTTCAAATTTAGGAAATGAAAAACTTGCCAATGTATCAATTGGATCTGAAGTTTGGACAAGTTCAGGTGAGTGTGCTGAAATTGAATCTGGATTTCCAAGATGACAAGAGTCTTGAGTCATATCAATAGAGTATGGTATAACTGGATTAGTCAAATGTTGATAGGATAGAGTTTCCTCTTTCCTAAGAAGGTTATCCATTGTTCTTTCACACTATTGATAGACTTGGCATGTGATTTTTGATATTGTAACATAGACTCTTGCAAGATGTCTATACTCTTTTCTAGAATTGATGTATCTTCAAATGATTGTTCTAGAATGGGAGTATAGGAATCTTGACTTTGGAAAGTTTGTGAATAGTGTGAGTCAAAAATGTGTGGTGATGGAAGAGTGGACTCACACAAGAAATCTTTACTCGTTTCCATGACAAATGGTTGTTCATTAGGAAATGGTGGAACTGAGTAAGACTCTTGAAAATACTGTGGAACTGGAGAGGGAAATGGTTCTGGAAGTGTTTGCTCAGCTCTCTGTAAGTTAGCTTCTAAACTCCTTAATAAGTCAGATTTGTCTTCAAATGGAGGCTCAGAAAAAGAAGTGTATGACGTGGACTCGGGAAATGAATATTGTGGACAAGGTGAATATGATGGACAAGGATTTTGAAAATTTGACTCGGGGTAAGTGAATCCCCAATGACTCGATGAAGAGTTGAAATTATTTTGGACATTATAATCATTAGATGGGGTGTATGGGTCGTATTGATTCGGATAAGGCCAACCCGGTGTATGTGGTTGGTGCATATTATAAAACACCGGGTTGGAATTATCCGAATATGGAGTGTGTGTGACATATGGATGGAAAGAATTGTAATTGTAAGCCATATCACACAATCACAAACAAAATCAAACAAACAAACAAACAAAAGAAAGAAAGAAAATTCTAACCTAAGTTAGGGTAGACTTAGACCTAGACGACTCCTAACAAATAGACCGTCCACGGGAGGTTTAGTGCAGACTCTAACCACAAGCTAATCAGCCAGGGAAGGGTAAGGTTGGTGGGAGGTTTTCCGTCAGGAGACGTTCCTTAATTAAGTAACCAGCAACCTTCGGGCTTTCGGCCCTCAACCCCTTTCCTAGACACCGATTTTGCAAGAGTTAAATTCTAACACTTTTCCCCCTTAGGATAATCTCCTAAGTGAGTCCGAGATGTCCCTAGGGCCAACGTCTACTTTTTATTAAATTAGGCTTGGGTTAGTGAGTGCTTGGGAAAATGGTTTTCGGGCTAAGGAAAGGGTAATGACCTCCCCCACCTTATCTTATTTACGGGTATGCCCTTAAAATTGAATTGTGCAAGTGTACAAGAAATATAGCTAGGATACACTCAAAGTAAGAAAATCAAGCAAGGAGTTTGTCCTAGTCTAAATGCAATGCAAACACGTACCTTGCCTCCAGCACTCTTCAACAGTAAAAGTAAAGAATTGAAAAGACACGTGCCTAAAATGCAAGTGTCTAAACAATTTTTAGCAATTTCAATCAACTTTTTACTGTTTTTTAATTAAGCAGGTATATGGTGAAAAATACAGGATTTCAAGTATAGCAGAAGATGTAATTTGCAGATCTGAAGCCCCTGCAGAAAATTTGTCAGAAGTGAACTCCTCTGTGCCGCGGCCGCGCGGCTTTTGCCGTGGGAACGCGGTACTTTGGAGGGATCCTGGTCTCTGCTTTCAAGAGCAGAGGCCCAGGTCCACTTATATGTGACTGCAATGAATATTTTCCTGTTTCTTTACCTGTAACCTGCAAACAGAGAAGAAGAATCGTTTAGTACTTCACTTTAAACCAAAAATAACGTCGCTCTCCCCGGCAACGGCGCCATTTTGGTTAAACGAGAGAGGTGTACTTATTATGTAGTAGATGTATTTGATGTACCCTTTCTTGTCTCCGCTATAGCATAGGGCTATACCGAGTCGAATCTCAGGGAGAGCTCGCGATGGAAGCTTTAACGTGTGGTAGTGAAGTGAACAAACGAGTATTCTTCTCTTACTTATAAACTTAGTGAATCAAATGCAAAAGAAACTAAAAGAAAGGATGGCTATGTTCATGGTGGAAATCGTTGGAAAAGAAATCAAGAAGTGGATGTGGTATCACAAGAAAAAGAAAGAAAACTTAAAGAAAGCAATCCATGACTAGCTTACCCTGCTAGCTTGCCAAGACTTACTAGACTCCTTGATAGCGAATGCTTGCCTAATGTTGTCACTCCATTAGCGTAGGATTCGTCTCGCTTGTTGACCTAATTACTTTCTCACTTGCAAGATGGTGGTTTAACCGTCGGAGAAGAGAAGATCATACAACTTGCAAGATTAACAAAGGCAATCACCCATGAGTTAGTGAAGTAAGCTAAGCTAGTGGTAAACTAGTACATGGAGAAGAATTTAGCTACAACAAGCCATAAGAAAAATACAAGAAAGCATGAAGTAAATTGCAAGAATTAAAGAAAGCAATAAAGAAAGCAATTAAAGAAAGCACATAGAACTAGAACCAAGCTTCAAGTAGAGGAAGGAGGATGGATCAATCCTTGTTGCTTCAAGTGTCACCCTTGATTACACAAGCTCTCTCCCTCACAATCACTCTCTTCTCTAATCTTTAATTAATCACTTAATTATTGCTAATTAAGTAATTAATTGGCTATCTCTCCTTTTAAGTGTGTACCTGCAAATATGTAGAGAGGAGGAGTAAAAATCACATATTTATTTGTAATATGCATGGGGATTATGATGTAAAATATGCAATATTGTGTACTAATCACTCATCATGGAATAGAGAAATGGCGACAATGCCAAACTCTTTATGACGGTTTGACTATTCTACCAAAACCCTTTTAGAAAGTATGTGCCAAGGGAGATTCTTGCAGAAGGATGAAAATGAAGGATAGGATTTATATGAAAACCTAGATGAAAAGACCATCCAATTTGAACCTACTAGTGAAAACTCTAGGAATCCAAACTCCATCTCTTCAAAAGGAGGTCTCTATTCAATTGAATCATCCATAGCTAATGAGGCTAAGTTAGCTAACTTAGCAAGAACACTGGAAGCTTTAGAAACTAAGGAACTGAGTCCAGTCAATCATGTCAGCCCAAACCAATTTTCAACTCTGGGTTGTACTTATTGTCAAGCCATGAATCAAGTGTTTGAGGAGTATCCTGTGTTTCAAGCTCAGCAACAATACCCTGAACCGATGAATACGGCCTTTTCAAGGCCGAATAATAATCCTTATGCACCAACGTACAATTGTGGCTGGAGAAATCACCCTAATTTCTCATGGAGCCAAAATAACAATGACCACTCACGGTCAAATCATGCTAGCCACTTCCATCATGCCAATAATTCTTCCAATCATCAACCCAACTTTTCTAATTTTCACAATAATTCTCCAACCATCTACCTAACTTTTTAAACTATCAACAAAACTTTCCCCACCAAGCTCCACAATCTTCCTTCCAGAATCCTCAACTAGAAAGGAGAATGACTGACTTTGAGAGAAACATGAAATGATATATGAAAAACCAAGATTCTCTCATGCAAACTATATAGAGATTAAAGGTTCAAATGAGTCAATTAGCCACTCCACAGAATGAGAGACAAAAGGGTACCTGGCCTAGTCAGCCAATAACGAATCCTAGGAATTATCAACAAGCTCATTTGGCTGAGGATCAATCAATGAATCAATGTAATGTTGTTCATACATTGAGGTCGGGAAAGAATGTTGATAACCAAGTGTCAATACCATCTAATCCCATTCAGCACAACCACAATCAAGCATCCACCTCCTCTAATCCAAATCCTTCCAAATCTGACGAATCTGAAAAAGATAAGTCAACTAGTCAGGTACACCAGCCTATAGTACCATTTCCTAATAGGCTGAAAAACAACAAGCAAAATCTACACATGGATAAGATAATTGAGATTATTAATTAAGTGAAGATAAATGTGCCACTTCTTGATGCCATCCAACAAGTCCCATCCTATGCTAAGTTTCTTAAGGACATGTGCACCAAGAAGAGAAAGACTGATGTACCTAAAAACGTCTTCTTAGCCACTAAAATTAGTGAGCTACTATCGGGTCCGATCCCTGTTAAGTACAAGGATCAAGGTAGTTCCACCATTGCCTGCACAATTGGATAAGCCGAGATTAGTCGTGCACTTCTTGACTTGGGGCAAGTATCAACTTGCTTCCATTCTCAGTTTATCAACAACTCGGGTTGGGCGATCTTAGTCAACCTTGAGTCACTATTCAACTGGCTGACCGTTCAGTAAAAGTTCCAAAAGGGGAATGTCCTTATTCGGGTCAGAAAGTTTATTTACCCTGTCGATTTCATAGTTCTAGAGACACAACCTGCGTCCAATCATAGGGCTCAAACTCCTGTTATCCTACGGCGACCATTCCTTGCTACTGCCAATACCATTATCAATTGTAGGAATGGGTCCATGAGGTTAACCTTTGGGGACATTACTAGAGAAGTCAATGTCTTCAACTTAGGAAAACAACCCCGTGATGTTGAGAACCAAACATTTGAAGTCAACCTCATAGAGAACTTAACAAGTGAACATAGGGAAGAATTGAAACTAGAAATTGAGTGTGACTTCGGGTTAGAGTCTGATGACTTTAATCTTGATCAGGTTGTTGAGTTTGATGTAAATGGGCATCAAACCCTATTTCATAAAATATGGAGCCAACAAATTTGACTAATCCTTCCAGTGAGCCTTCCTCTTCCTTAGAATTGAAAGCCTTACCTGCGCATCTCAAGTACGTCTATCTAGGCGAACAAGAGACCTTTCCTGTCATCATTGCCTCCCATTTAAATGATAGGAAAGAAGAAGATCTTAAGCTATTCTAAGAAAACATAGAGAAGCCATTGGTTAGACTATGACTGATATAAAGGGATTAAGTCCAACCATAATTCAACATCACATTCATCTTAATGAAGTTGCAACACCTAAAAGAGACCCGCAGCGTAGGTTAAACCCTATAATACAAGAAGCTGTTCATGTTGAAATTGTGAAACCTTAGACAATAGGATAATCTATCCCATTTCTGATAGCCAGTGGGTCAGTTCTATCCACGCGGTTCCAAAGAAATCCGGTTTCACCGTAGTGGAAAGCTAGAACAAAGAGTTGGTCTAAACTCGACTCCCCACAAAGATCCATGTTTGCATTGACTATAGGAAGCTTAATGCTGCAACTCGTAAGGACCATTTTTCACTTCCCTTCATTGATCAAATGCTTGAACGTTTGGTGGGCCACGAGCATTGCTGTTTCTTGGACGGTTACTTGGTGTATAATAAGATTCCTATTGCTTTTGAGGATCAAGAAAAGACTATATTTACATATCCATTTGGGACATTTGCTTATCATCGAATGCCTGTCGGCTTATGCAATACTCCAGCAACGTTTCAACGTTGCATGTTGAGTCTTTTTTCTGATATGGTAGAACGATTCTTACAAATCTTCATGGATGATTTCTCCATCTACGGAGATTCGTTCACTCAATGTCTCCACCATTTAGAACTTGTCCTCCAACGTTGTGCTAAGAAAAATGTGACACTGAAGTAGGAGAAATGCCACTTCATGGTAAAACAATGGAATTGTCTTGGGTAATGAAATCTCCAAGAAAGGAATTGAAGTGGATAGAGTCAAAATTGAGGTTATTGCAAAGCTTCCCATGCCCAAATGCGTGAAGGATATTAGATCCTTCTTAGGACATGTTGGTTTTTACCGAAGATTTATCAAAGACTTTAGCAAGATTGCTAGGCCCTTGACTAATCTTTTAGCTAAGGACGTGTCCTTCACTTTCGATGCTGAATGTATGAATTCTTGGGAGAAGCTTAAGAGAGAGCTTATTTCTGCACCAATCATATCTGCACCGGATTGGTCTAAGCTGTTCGAAATCATATGCGATGCTTTCGATTTTGCCATAGGCGCTGTCCTAGGATAACGCATTGTAACAAGCAGCACATGATTTACTACTCTAATAGGACTCTCAACGATGCTCAATTGAACTATACTACGACTGAGAAGGAATTCTTGGCAGAAGTGTTTGCCTTAGAGAAATTTCTTCCCTACCTACTAGGGTCCAAAACCACCATTTTCACCAATCATTCTGCGCTTACGTACCTCATGATGAAGAAGGATGCCAAGGCCTGACTCATTTGTTGGATCCTCCTCATTCAAGAATTCGATCTCGAGATTCGAGACAAGAAAGGCGTAGAAATGTCGTTGCTAACCATCTCTCACGAATCCCTAATTCTCCATGCAATGAATTACCCATAAATGAGGATTTTTCCTGATGAAAATCTCTTAGCTATCTTTAGGGAACCTTGATTTGCTGATATAGTGAATTACTTAGTCACAAACCAAACTCCATCTCATTGGTCCAAAAATAATTTATACCGGTTCTTATCCCAAGTCTGGTATTTCTCTTGGGAGGAACCGTATCTTTTTAAGTACTGTTCTGACCAAATTATTAGGAGACGCATTCCTGATGAGGAGGTTAAGAGTGTTCTATCCTTTTATCACGAACTTGCATGCGGTGGACACTTTGGTCTCTACAAGACTGATGAAAAAGTGCTACAAAGTGGGTTCTATTGGCCAACTTTGTTCAAAGATGCTTATGAATTTTGCAAGACGTGCCCTAGATGCCAGATGGTAGGAAGGATCTCAAAACGAAATATGATGCCCCTCAACCCAATTCTAGAAATAGAACTCTTTGATGTTTAGGGCATAGACTTTATGGGTCCATTTCCTAATTCATTTGGAAACCAATACATATTGGTTGTTGGGGACTATGTGTCCAAGTGGGTAGAAGCTATTCCTAGTAGAACTAATGATAACAAAGTTATCATAAAGTTTTTGAAAGAGAATATTTTTTCACGCTTCGGAACCCCTCGTGCTATCATTAGTGATAATGGCACTCACTTTTGCAATAGATCCTTTGAATCTCTTATGCGAAAGTATGCCATAACTCACAAGTTATCAACACCTTATCATCCTCAAACCAGTGGGCAGGTTGAGGTTTCCAATAGACGAGTCAAGCTTATCTTGGAGAAAACTGTGAACAAAAATCGAAAAGATGGTCCACCAAACTCGTAGAAGCCCTATGGGCCTACAAGACCGCTTTCAAGATAATGCTAGGGATGTCTCCTTATAGGTTAGTCTATGGTAAAGCTTGTCACCTATCCGTTGAGTTTGAGCATCGGGGCTTATGGGCAATCAAGCAGTTGAATTTCGACTTGACTAAGGCCGGTGACCTTTAGAAATTACAAATTTTTGAATTAGAGGAGTTAAGAAATGAGGCCTATGAAAATGCTAAGATCACTAAAGATAGAGTTAAGATTTTTCATGATAAACACATCATAAGAAAAACCTTTGTCCATGAATAAAAAGTCTTACTCTATAGTTCTAGGCTTCATCTTTTTTCAGGAAAATTAAAATCAAGATGGACTGGGCCATTCGTTGTAAAAACCGTGATTCCACACGGTGCAGTAGAGATCAGTGATACCAAGAATGGAAATGACTTTAAGGCAATATCAATGCCTTAAACCTTTCTTGGAATCAGTGCCGGTAAATGAAATGGCTATAGGTCTTTTTGACCCAGTGTATCGGTAAGTTTCCTCTTTTCCATTTTATTTCATGCATCTATACATTTCTTTCATACATTGGGGACAATGCATGAGATAAGTATGGGGGATGGTTCTAACATGACTAATATAACTAAAAAAAAAGAAAAAGAAAAATATATATATATTCCCAAAAAAAAACTTTTTGAAAGGTAAGAACAATATTTTGATATTTGTTTTGTAAGGAATTAAGTCAATTTTAAAGAATAGGAAAATCATAATTAGGATTTCTTACACTTGGTCAAAATAAGATGACTTGTTTGATTTTTTGGGTTTAGAAGAAAATTTATGAAAGTAATTTAGTCTTGATCTTTACCTTGATGAAATATGCACACTTTATCACTTACAAACTTAGAGTTCAAAAGCAAAGACTCTTATGCCTTATTAAAAAAAAAACTATATATGTATAAAAAAAATAAACAAATTTTATTATTGATTAGCTAGGTGCTTTGACCTAATCAAGCCTTGGTATTTATGCAAAAAATAATTAGATAAGTTTGAAATATATATATATAAATCCTCTGATTAAGCTGGGCATTTGTGCCTCATGAAGCATAAGTATTAACGCCTAAAAGGGGTACATTTTATAAATAAAAACCTTGGTTTTGTGACCTTGTCTGGTCGAATGTTTAAGTCCTTAGGGGTGTTTTCTCACTTGGTACCCTAAAACTATTCGGTTTGTGTATCACCGACTAAAGGCTCGTTACATTGGCAGATTAGAAAGCCTAATGGAATTGAGGAATAAATACTACCAAAAATAAATATAAGTAAAGCATAGGAGTTAATGTTAAAGAACCCTTAGTCAAACTTCACAGTCACGATGGTGCATATGATTCAGGGTAAAGTAATAGACTAGATGAGAAATACAATTTGACTCCTTACTTTGATTGATGACATATTTTTGAATAGAGACTAAGTTTAGGAATGAAAAATTTGATATTCCTATAACTTATAGATTACTTAAAACCTTACAAATATACTTCAAATATTTTCTAGTTTCAAAATGCTTTTCGAAAACACTAACATTTTTTTCTTTTTTATGGTTTTTGTGGGTGCAATCCACTGAAAACTCTCACGAGACAAAACTCGTCCACTATGGATAACCTAGAGGTTTAACGGTTTGTTACACATGCTCAGTGCAATCGAGTAACCTGCGAAAGTGGTCTAATAATTGATTAGGATTAGATTTGATATTTTGTTCGAGGGCGAGCAAAAGATAAGTGTGGGGGTGTGATCGGTCACATATATTGCATATATATTGTCACATCATCATATTTTTTAATCTAATAAATGCTATTAATAAGTCTTATTCTTCTTTGTTAAATGTAGGCCCATTGCTAAAGGATAGAAAGAGAAACGAGACCAAAGCCCATCAAATTCTGAATTAATTCAAAATAAATTCAAAATCAAGGAATCAGGGTAGATCTTGGCAAATCAGAGAGGCTGAAAATCAGTTGAAATGAATCTTCCCAAATCAAGTGGTTGAAGCCAACAATCAAAGCTTGTTTCATCAAATCCTAGAGCAGAAATAAGAAAACCAGCAGAAGATATGGGAGAATCACCAAACCAGGAGCATCCCCCATTTAGGTGTGGCCACCTGGCCACACCAGGGCTGCGAAAACGCGGCCCTAGCCGCGTTTTCGCGGCTTTGTTAGGGTTGTTGGGGAGCGTTTGCTCCCCCAATCTTCCTACGACCTCTCCCATCTGGTTTTTTCCCTATAAATGCCATTTTCAACATAGAAAAAAGGAGAGAAGACTAGGATTAGAATTTTTGTTTATTCTTTAAGATTTTAGGCTCTTTGTTAGATAGTATAGAAGTTGTAACTTTATTTTATAATTTGTACTTCAAATCAAATACTAGTGAGAGAGAGGAATTGAATGATTGTAATCCAAAAATTGAAGTGCATCAATAAAAGGATCAAGCTTTCTCTTTTACCACTCTAATTCACGGTATGTCTTGCTTTACTTACAAGTATTGTTTTTCATCTTCCATGAGTAGCTAATTTTACTTTCTGGGCTCACTAATTACTCTCTTCTATCGCCTCTCTCTTGATTGATTTTCATGAAAGCAACACTTTTTGAATCAGAAAAAAGTACTTAGTTAAACTTTGTTCTTGAAAGCAAATGAGGATGTCTTTACTTTAAACTTGGACTTTCAATGCTCTTTTTAAACTGTTTTTATTCCATACTTGCTTCTTCGCGCTTGATGATTTAACATTCTCTTTTTAATGATTTGTAACGAAAGGGCTTAAGATTTAAATGAAACAATCTTATTTGTTTTACTTGGACATTAAAGAAACTAAAGATTTTTGCTTATGATAAAAGTGATGCACCCAAATGTTCTTGAGATAAGTACATAGTTGAGTAAAAAAATTAGTGAGCCCAGATCTTCTCCTTCTTATATTAAAAACAACAAATCACTTTTAAAGCTTTTTAAATCACCTTTTCCAAAGCCTTCTCCAAATTTGCAAATTTTCTTTTAATCATTTCCCTTTTTTCCATCATCTTTTCAACTAAAAAACTCGCACTATTCTCAGCTTTCAAAACAAAATACCGAAAAGCTTTTATCGCATTCCTCCTCGTGGACACGACCCGTTAGCCAAAAGCTACACGGTAAATCATTGCTCTTTCATTTTACAATCAGTCTTCCTAAATGAAGTTGAAACTCTCATTGAGTCAAGTTAATATCACACCTCTGGCTTACATCCTTGTCAAGTTAACATCACACTTCTGACAAGATTTAATTCAACCCGTTAAGCTAATATCACACCTCTAACGGTAAAAGTTCTCCTAGATCCCCCGCGAGTCTAGTCTCACTTGTTATTCTTATCAACAGAATAACAAGTCCACTTAAAAACATTGTTAGGTTAACAATGCACCTCTAACAGTGTTTTCATAAAATCCCTAGCTGAGTCTTAGTCAAGTTAATACCAAACCTCTGATGAAAACTCATTTGTAATCCTCCGTGGGGGTACAAATTTTACTTGTCATTCTTATTTATAGATTGCCAAGTCCACAAGAACTATCCTACTCCTGTCAAGTTAATATCACACCTCTGACAGTATTCTTGAATTCCTGAAACAAGATTTTTTCCCAAACTTTGACTCGTTAAGATTATTATCACTTTTTTAGCAAGTCAAAGGCCCTTACTTCTATTTGTCTGATTTTCAATGCGAAAAAAGAATCCAAGACAATATAAAAAGACAAGAAAATGTGTCAGTTTTATTTATATTCAAATATATGAAAGTGATACAAAACGCTCTCTTATACAATAAGAGTGAGTGTTACAATAAAGGAGTACAAAGAAGTCTCTCTCTCTCTCAGTAAAAGGTTGCTGATTGGTCACTAATATTACACATTTAATATCATATTCTCCTACTTATTATAGAATAAACTCTGCATTTTCCTAATTAAATGTTTAATTTATTTGCAGGCCCATTTCTAAAGGAGAGTGAAGAGAAATGAGCCCAAAAGCCCACCAAATCCTGACTTAATTCAGAATAAATTCGAAATCAAGGAATCAGGGCTAAATCTTGGCATATCAGAGAGGTTGAAAATCGGTTGAGAAGAATCCTCCCTGAATCGATCGATTGAAGCCAAGGATCAAAGGCCATTTCGTCAAAATCCCGGACATAAACTGCAAATCCAGATAAAGATAATTACGAATCAAGAAACCGGGGAGCACCACCAACAGGGTGTGGCCACCTGGCCATACCCTGGCCGCGAAAACGCGGCCAAAGCCGCGTTTTCGCGGCTCTGTTGGAAAGTTAGGGGGAGCGTTTGCTCCCCTATCTTCATATATCATGTAGGTGGGGTTTTGCCTATAAATACTGGGATTTTCAGAGCCTCCAGGGGACGACCATGCAGAGATAGGATTTAGTCCAGTTTTTTATTCTTTGTAGTGTAGGTTTTTGTTTTCTTTTTATGTAATTTTAATTTCTTTATAAGCTTAGGTTAGATTGAGATTAATGTAAGTAAGAGAGAGAGGCTTATGTTGAGAGTGACACCGATGTACCTCCTCCTTTCTTCCATCATTTCTGCAAGCAATAAAAGGTAACTTTTTTTTATGTTCGTCTTTTGTTTCCTTCTTCTTCTTTCTACTTTTTCTCTTTTTGGTTATGATGAGCATTCAAGTGATCTAATAGCATCACTATAACAATGTTTGTGTGAGTGCCAACGATATTTCATGATGACGTTCTCCCCCTCAAGACTCCGTATCATTTCATTCTTGTTCGTCTTGATGATGTAATGCGAATGGGGACTGAGCTCAATCTTATGGCTTATGCGTTGAACGCCTCCAAATCAAGGTAGAACATGCAAGGGTTCCAGGTAAGTCATCAACCAAAGGAGGTAAGTATTTCTTTAATATTTTCTTTCCTTTCTTTTAATTATTTAGTTTAGAACACCAACAACACCCACTTCTTTTATCACTCCTGTTCCATTTCTTTGTACATATCCAATTCTGGTTTGTCCATCTTCCCAGTCTCTCACTTACTGCCTAACTTCATTGTAATTTAATTTTCTTTTCTTTTTAAGAACTAAAAGAAGAATTTTTAACCATTAATGGTAGCATAAAAGAGAACTTGCTTAAAAAGCTTCCATTGCTAGTCCCTCCTTGTGGATCACGACACGCATAGCCACTTGCTATTGCGGTAGAATTGAGCACTTGCACTTTTCATTCTTAGTTCTGAAATTCTGTATTCTTATGTGCAGGTTACAACCTCAATCAAATTTTGGCGCCGTTGTCGGGGAGGGTAACGGTTTTTATTGAATTTTTAGAACTATAACGAATTTTTCTTCTCTGTTGCAGGTTATAGGGCAGGAAAAGCAAGAAAAAAGATTGCAGTAACATATAAGTGGTCTTGGGCCTCTGTTCCAGAAAACAGAGACCAAGCCACGTTTGCTCGGCTCTAGCCGCGGTTCCGCGGCAAGGAAAAGTTCACTACTGACTGGCTTTTTGCAGGGCTGCTTGCTTTACAAAATTAGAGTTTCTGCAAACTTTATTTCTTGTATGACAGCACCAGGAGCCTGCTAATAAACCAACAGTAAAATACTTGTTGAAAAGTTTGAAAAATTGATTAGACGTTTGCATTTTAGGCACGTGTTTTTTCAATTCATTTACTTTACTATTGAAGAGTGCTGGAGCAAGGTACGTTCGCATTGCATTTAGAATAGGACTCATCTCTTGGTTGATTTACATGGCTTTGAGTGAATCTTGTTTGCATATCTTGTACACTTGCACAAACTGATCTTAAGGGCACCACCCCATAACAAGATAAGGTGGGGATTTAATCACCCTTCCTTGACCCAAAAATCAGATTCCAAGCACTCACTAACCCGAGCCTAACTAAAAATGAGTAGACGTTGGCCCTAGGGACATCTCGGACTCAATTAGGAGATTATTGATTGGTAGTGAAAAGTGCATTTTTATCATCATATTTACCATCACATTTTCATATTTATTCATTTAATTCTGCACATTTATTAATAATTTGTAATTTATTGTGTGCAGGCCTCGAATTGTTATTTTAGCAATAAATAAAGCCTAAAGAGCCCAAAAGCCCAGATCCAAGCCCATGTTTGAAGCCCAAGAGTTAAAGTGCAAATAGCAGATTGTCAAAGTGCAATTATGAAAGGGCTAAAGTTGCAATTATTAAAGTTTAGGGAAGGATAGAATTCTACCCAACCCTAAACTCTTGCAGGATGTGCATAAAGGCCAAGATAGAGAGGAATTTCGTGGAGAGAAGATTTGAAGAAATCTGGATTAAGGGTAACTTGATTACCAAGTTATCTCGAAAATCCAGATTAAAAGGCCAGGATCAAAATTCCAGAAGCACAAGCCACAGGGACGGACCAGGAGAGGCCACGCGCCAAAGCGCGTGGCCAAACGTCACCAGAGTGCCGCGGATCCGCGGCAAAAGCCGCGGAAACGCGGCACTTTGATCTTATCCATGGACCAGATTTCGTGGAGGTGTTTTGATGGGACTCTACTTCCTTCTGCCCTATAAATATCACCTGCAGTGCAACGTACAGAGCGTCCAGCGTCCAGCAAAGGGCCAAAGTTCAGATTTTTAGGGTTTTTCCTCTTTCTTCTAGGTTAGGTTTTCTTTTTTTATCTTTTGTAAATTCTGAGAGTGGAGGAAGCTTTCATGGAGGAAAGAGTCCATGCTTGTACTGAGGTGACAGCGGTGTAAGCCAACTCTTCTTCAATTGTTAATGAAATCCATTCAAAGGTTTGTTTTTGTTATGTTTATTTGTTCATCTCTTCTATTTTATGTTGTGTTCTTGTTCTCTTTGATCTTGTTTTCTATATTGTTTCCTTCTCTGATGTCTTGCAAATCGTGAGAACTTGACGCTTTGAGACTACCTAGCCGAAGAAGGAACCTTGACGGCCCATGGCGATGAACAAGTCTTCATAGCTTGTTGTTTTATTTCGTAGAGTAGATTAAGAAGGCAGACGATCCCATAAGACGTGCTTGTACGCCTTCCAAGAAAAGGGAAATCATCGCAACGGTTCAAACGGCAAGCAAATAAAGAGATAAGTTTTCCTTTCTTTTCTTTTATTTTCTTTTCGTAGATTAAATCCACATCTCTCCAATATTCTTTCCCACAACTCATTGTAAATACCACGTTTCTTTGTAAATACCATCGTGACAATTAACTAAAAAAGATAAATTTTAGAGATTAACTTGCTTAACGCTTCTATCGCAGTCCCTCCTTGAGGATCACGACCCGCATAGCCTTGCTACCGCGGATTAGAACTGAACCTCACACTACTATTTCTAAATTTAATATCCTTATTTTTGTGTGCAGGAAAACTCAGTCAACAAATTGGCGCCGTTGCCGGGGAGGGACGGTAAGTTATCTCTAAAATAAAAAATTTTTAACTAATTCTTTATTCTTTTCTGTTTGCAGGTTTGGAGAACAGGAAACAGAAACTTATCGCAGCAGTGGACATATAGCTATCCTGTGCCTCTGCCCTCGAAGGCAGAGCACAAGGACCTGCAACTTTGCCGCGGAAACGCGGCCAGAGCCGCGGATCCGCGGCAATTGCAGTGAATTACTCACTGAATTTTTTTTTTTTTTTGCAGGTCTCTGTAAATTAAAATACTGCTTATTGATATATTCTGTTTTGTTCTGTGATAAACCTGTATACTGCTAATTAATTCAACAGTAAATTATTTGTTGTTAAAGATAAAATTGATTAGACGTTTGCATATTAGGCACGTGTCTTTTCAATTCCTTTATTTTTACTGTTGAAGAGTGCTGGAGAAGCAAGGTACGTACGCATTGCATGTAGAATAGGAATCATCTCTTGGTTGATTTTCTGCTTTGAGTGATTCTTATCTATTTATCTTGTACACTTGCACTAATTCATCTTAAGGGCATAACCCATTAACAAGATAAGGTGGGGATTTCATCACCCTTCCTTAGCCCAAAAATCATATCCCAAGCACTCACTAACCCAAGCCTAACTAAAACTGAGTAGACATTGGCCCTAGGGACATCTCGGACTCAATAGGAGATTATCCTAAGGGGGAACAGTGTTGGAAGTTGACTCTTGCCAAATCAGTGTCTAGGAAGGGGATTGAGG
This sequence comes from Agave tequilana, assembly GCA_038442645.1. NCBI lineage: Eukaryota > Viridiplantae > Streptophyta > Magnoliopsida > Asparagales > Asparagaceae > Agave > Agave tequilana. The sequence goes on from JAVJIF010033390.1 coordinate 275,992, forward strand.
GCCGAAAGCCCGAAGATTGGTGGTTATTTAATTAAGGAACGTCTTTGACGGAAAACCTCCCACCATTCTTGCCCTGACCTGGCTGATTAACTTGTGGTCAAAGTCTGCACCCGACCTCCCGTGGACAGTCTAACCAGTTAGGAGTCGTCTAGGTCATAGGTCTACCCTAACTTAGATTAGAATTTTTCTTTTTGTTTGTTTATTTGTTTTGTTTGTGTTGGTGTGATATGGCATATAATAATAATTCCAATTTTAATCCATATTACACCCCTAACTATTATTCGGATATTACCAACCCGGCATACCCTAACTTTGACCAATCTAGTGTGCCGGAATGGTCTTATCCGAATGAATATAACCCACACACTCCATCTTATGACTATAATTTCCATAATAATTTCAACTCGTCACAGAGTTCATGGGGTTTCGAGTCCCCCGAGTCTAATTCTCAACCTAATTGTCCTTCATATCCATCTAGTCCACATTCTTCCCAAAATTCATACTCAGATCCACCCATTCAGAATAGAAATCCATCTATCTTGGAAATGATGAGTAGGAATGAGTCCAAGCAAAAATCACCATCAATTTTAGACATGATGATACGTGAGTCCACCGACTCACAAATTTATCACGATTACCCGTCCTATTTTCAAGTCCAATCAGAATATGATCCACCTATCGACTATGAAGGGATGCTAGCTGCCATGACTGAGGCTAAATTAGCCCGTGATCATGACATAGATTTGATGGTGGAATGCTTACACCGGCCGGCTGATTCTGATATCGATGACCACTTGATTAGAGCCGACGAACCAAGTTGCTTGGAACAACAAGTTTCTAATTCAGTACCATCTTATGAACTTGCCGAAACTTCAAATTCTGATAATTTGGCAAGTTTTTCCTTTCCCGAATTAGAACTCGAATGTGACCTAGATTCTCAAATCTATGATCAAGTTCAAATTCCTGAATCATTATTGACTCCTGTTTTGTTACCCGACTTAGGTAATATTTTAGAGTCAGTTTTGATTCCCACATCTATCATTCCTGAACTTGAATCACCACCATTGAGTCACATTCCATTGTGGGAAGATGATTGTGGACTTGAGTTTCAATTTTTTGACTTGGACCCACTTCTCGAACTTAGCCCGACTCCTGAGCCCTTACTTGATTTGAGCTTCTTCCCTGAGTCAGTATTCGTTCCCGTACTTCCCATGTCCAAATCAATCATTCCATCTTTTCATACTCCATTTTGGGACAAGGAGGTTGAGACAATTAACTCTGAAATTTATTATGAAATTTGGAAATTTGATGTTCTAAAAAATGATTATACATATATTTTAGTGGGTTATGTAAGGAAAGTTTCTGGTGGGTTCCACCAAATTATCTGTTATCTTGATTGGGCCGCATTTCGTGGACCAATTAGACCACCTCCGGAACCACCACCCTAAGGTAACTTCCGCCTTCCCTTGTTCTGTTTCATGCATATATGCATTCATTCATACATTGAGGACAATGCATGAGATAAGTGTGGGGGTGGGCTTTACTAACATACTAACATAGGTAGACACTAACAAAATTTGCTAATAAAAAAAAAATTTTTTAAAAAAAATGTTATAAAAAGGACAATATTTTGACTTATTTTTTTGAAAGAAATCTAAGTTAGTTTTAAGGATTAGGAAAATCATGATTAGGATTTCTAAAAACTTGGTCAAAATAAATAAATTGTTTAATTTTTAGGTATAGGAGAGAAATTGAATAAATAATTAGTCTTGATTTTTACCTTAATGAAATATGCATACCAAATGCATATCTAGGATTCTAAGACAAAGACCTTGTGCCTCATATTTAAAAAAAAAAAAAAAAAAAAATCACCAATTAAGCTGGATACATGTGCCTCAAGAAGCATAAGTATTCATGCCTAAAGGTGAGTAAATAAAATAAAGTCCTTAGTTTTGGGGCCTAGTTCACTCGAAGTTGAGTCCGCGGGGTGTTTTCTCACCTGGTGCCCTAAAGCCAACCGGTTTGGGAGTCATCGACTTTAAGTTCGTTACATGGGTGGATTAGAAAGCCTAAGAAAACTAAGAAATATAATATATGTATTAACACATCTAATAATCAATTAGTTAGGTATGAGGGCCTCAAGAAGCCTTGATACTTATACGAAAGAAAATTAGATGAGTTATACATGCAAAAAAAAAAAATATAGATATTAACACATCTAATAGTCAATTAGTTAGGTATGAGGGCCTCAAGAAGCCTTGATACTTACACGAAAGAAAATTAGATGATGTTATAAAAATAATAAAGAGGCATGAGAGTCCAAGTTAAGGAATTCCTAGATTCATAAGGGTGCGTATGACTTTTGGTAACGAAAAAGACTATATTAGAAATTCAATTTTAATCCTTACCTAAAATGAATAACAATTGACTTTATAAAGACCAGGTTTGAAGAATGAATAAAATGATAATCCTAAAACTTATAGACTACTTAGTTTCTTCAAAAGTATTTCAAATATTTTCCTTTTTATGGATTTTGTGGGTGCAATCCGCTGAAAACCCTCACGAGACAACACTCGTCCTCTAGGGTAACCTAGGGGTTTAACGGCTTGTTGCACGTGCTAAGTGCAATCGTGATTCCTACGAAAGTGAGTTAGGTTAGATTAACTTTTCATTTCTTTTTCTTTTTCTTTGTTTTTACTCGAGGACGAGCAAAAAGATAAGTGTGGGGGTGTGATTGGTAGTGAAAAGTGCATTTTTATCATCATATTTACCATCACATTTTCATATTTATTCATTTAATTCTGCACATTTATTAATAATTTGTAATTTATTGTGTGCAGGCCTCGAATTGTTATTTTAGCAATAAATAAAGCCTAAAGAGCCCAAAAGCCCAGATCCAAGCCCATGTTTGAAGCCCAAGAGTTAAAGTGCAAATAGCAGATTGTCAAAGTGCAATTATGAAAGGGCTAAAGTTGCAATTATTAAAGTTTAGGGAAGGATAGAATTCTACCCAACCCTAAACTCTTGCAGGATGTGCATAAAGGCCAAGATAGAGAGGAATTTCGTGGAGAGAAGATTTGAAGAAATCTGGATTAAGGGTAACTTGATTACCAAGTTATCTCGAAAATCCAGATTAAAAGGCCAGGATCAAAATTCCAGAAGCACAAGCCCACAGGGACGGACCAGGAGAGGCCACGCGCCAAAGCGCGTGGCCAAAAGTCACCAGAGTGCCGCGGATCCGCGGCAAAAGCCGCGGAAACGCGGCACTTTGATCTTATCCATGGACCAGATTTCGTGGAGGTGTTTTGATGGGACTCTACTTCCTTCTGCCCTATAAATATCACCTGCAGTGCAACGTACAGAGCGTCCAGCGTCCAGCAAAGGGCCAAAGTTCAGATTTTTAGGGTTTTTCCTCTTTCTTCTAGGTTAGGTTTTCTTTTTGTTTATCTTTTGTAAATTCTGAGAGTGGAGGAAGCTTTCATGGAGGAAAGAGTCCATGCTTGTACTGAGGTGACAGCGGTGTAAGCCAACTCTTCTTCAATTGTTAATGAAATCCATTCAAAGGTTTGTTTTTGTTATGTTTATTTGTTCATCTCTTCTATTTTATGTTGTGTTCTTGTTCTCTTTGATCTTGTTTTCTATATTGTTTCCTTCTCTGATGTCTTGCAAACCGTGAGAACTTGACGCTTTGAGACTACCTAGCCGAAGAAGGAACCTTGACGGCCCATGGCGATGAACAAGTCTTCATAGCTTGTTGTTTTATTTCGTAGAGTAGATTAAGAAGGCGGACGATCCCATAAGCCGTGCTTGTACGCCTTCCAAGAAAAGGGAAATCTTCGCAACGGTTCAAACGGCAAGCAAATAAAGAGATAAGTTTTCCTTTCTTTTCTTTTATTTTCTTTTCGTAGATTAAATCCACATCTCTCCAATATTCTTTCCCACAACTCATTGTAAATACCACGTTTCTTTGTAAATACCATCGTGACAATTAACTAAAAAGATAAATTTTAGAGATTAACTTGCTTAACGCTTCTATCGCAGTCCCTCCTTGAGGATCACGACCCGCATAGCCTTGCTACCGCGGATTAGAACTGAACCTCACACTACTATTTCTAAATTTAATATCCTTATTTTTGTGTGCAGGAAAACTCAGTCAACAATTATCCTAAGGGGGAAAGGTGTTGGAATTTGACTCCTGCCAAATCAGTGTCTAGGAAAGGGATTAAGGGCCGAAGCCCGAAGGTTGGTGGTTATTTAATTAAGGAACGTCTCAGACGGATAACCTCCCACCAATTTTGCCCTTACCTGGCTGATTAGCTTGTGGTCAAAGTCTGCATTATACCTCCCGTGGACAGTCTAACCAGTTAGGAGTCATCTAGGTCATAGGTCATCCTAACTTAGTTTAGAATTTTTTATTTTTATTTGTTTGCTTATTTGTTTGTTTTTTTTTCTTTATTTGTATTCTATTGTGTGATATGGCTTATAATAGCAATTTTTCCAATTTTAATAGTAATCCATATTACACACCGACCTCTTTTTCGGATATTACCAACCCGGCATATCATAACTTTAACCAACCTAGTGTGCCGGATTGGTCTTATCCGAATCAATATAACCCATGCCCCCAATCTTATAACCATAATTTCAAGAATAATTTTAACTCTTCACAGAGTCAGTGGGGATTCACCTCCCCCGAGTCCAATTTTCAACCAACTTGTCCTCCTTATCCACCTTGTCCATAATAGTTCCAAGATTCATACTCACTTCCACCAGTCCAAAATAGAAAACCATCAATTTTGAAAATGAGTTTGCGTAGTCCAAACAACAATCACAAAATCTGATGGACTCACAATTTTATCACCAATTTCAAAACAACACTTCATCTTTTCAAGGCCAATCGCAACAAAACGATGAACCTATCAACTATGAAAGATGTTTGAAGCTATGACTCAGGCTCAAAATGCTCGTAATCACGACATAGATATGATGGTCCAATCTCTCCGTTTGGCCAGTTCTGATGTCGGTAACCATTCTGTTAGAGCCGAAGAGTCATGTTGTTTTGGAAAACAAGGTTCCATTTCAGAACAATCATTTGAACTTGCCCAAACTCCAACTTTTGAAAATGATATTGACAGTTTGGCAAGTTATTCCTTTCCTGAAATAGAACTTGAGAATGAATATGATCCTGAACATCAACTTAGTGATTCAATTCTACTTCTTGATTCAATTATGACTCTGGTGTCTTCACCTGATTTCAATATTTTTCTCGAGTCAACATTGGATCCTGTGCCAATTCATCATGAAATTGAATCACCCATCTTTGATGATCATATTGAACTTGACCAATTTTACACTTTTGAAAGTCCTATTGACAAATTGGCAAGTTCTCATTTTTATGACATTGAACTCAATGAGAAATGTGACCTAAATTCTCAAATCTGTGATCCAGTTCAAATTCCCGAATCAATATTGACTCCTATTTTGTTACCCGACTTGAGTAATATTTTAGAGTCAGTTTTGATTCCCACACCTATCATTCTTGAACTTGAATCACCAATATTAAGTCACATTCCATTGTTAGAAAATGAATGTGGACTTGAGTTTCAACTTCTTGACTTGGACACACTTCTTGAACCAATCTCGACTCCTGAACCTTTACTTGACTTAAGTCACCTTCCTGAGTCTGTATTAGTTCTTGTACTTCCTGAGTCCAAGTCAATCATTCTATCTTTTCACACTCCATTTTGGGACATGGCGGTTGACAAATTTGACTCCGAAATTAATTATGGAATTTGGAAATTAGATGGGGTTAAATTTTTAATAAAAATCCTTTATGGATACATCATTTTAATGGGTTATATTAGAGAGATTTCTGGTGGGTTCCTCCGAACTCCACGAAAAGTCGATTGGGCCGCATTTCGTGGACTAATCAGATCACCACCGGAACCACCACCTTAAGTTAGTATCTTCCTTCCCTTTCTTCTTTTTCATGCATCTATGCATTAATCCATACATTGAGGACAATGCATGAGATAGGTGTGGGGGAGGGTCTAACATAACTTACGTTTTTTCTTTTTATTAAAAATTTTTTTTCTTTACTTTTAAAAACTTTTTGAAAATAGAAACAATATTTTGACATATTTTTTGTAAGAAATTAAGTCAATTTTAAGGAATAGGAAAATCAAAATTAGAATTTCTTATATTTGGTGAAAATAAGATTATTTGTTTGATTTTTTAGGGTTAGGAAGATAATTTGTCAAAGTAATTTAGTCTTGATCTTTACCTTAATGAAATATGCATACTTCATACACTTACACACTTAGGGTTCAAAAACAAAGATTCTTATGCCTTATATATAAAAAAAAAAGAAAAAAATATATCTATGAAAGATGAACAAATCTAATTATTGATTAGCTAGGTACTTTGGCCTAAGCAAGCCTTAGTATTTATGCGAAAGATGATTAGATAAGTTTGAGAAAAAAATATATAAAAATTCTCTGATTAAGCTGGGTATTTGTGCCTAATAAAGCATAAGTATTCACGCCTAAAAGGAGTTCAAATAATAAAATCCTTTGTTTTTAGGCCTTGTTTGCTCGAGCCCTTAAGTCCTTGGGGTGTTTTCTCACTGGTGCCCTAAGACCATTTGGTTTGGGAGTCATCGATTAAAGGCTCGTTATATGGGCAGATTAGAAAGCCTAATAGAACTAAGGAATAATACCACAAAAATATATATAAATAAATAAGACATAAGAGTTAGAGTTAATGAACCCTTAGTCAAAATTTTCACGATCACGAGGTGCATATGACTTAGGGTAAAGTAATAGACTAAATGAGAAGTACAATTTGACTCCTTACTTTGATTGATAACAAATTTTTGAATAGAGACTAAGTTTAGGAATGAAAAATACAGTTTTCCTATAACTTATAGATTACTTAAGTCTTACAATTATATTTCAAATATTTTTCTCTTTCAAAATGCTTTTCGAAAATATTAACTCTTTTGTTTCTATTTCTTTATGGATTTTGTGGGTGTAATCCACTGAGAACCCTCACGAGACAAAACTCGTCCTCTAGGGGAACCTAGAGGTTTAACGGCTTGTTGCACATGCTCAGTGCAATCGCATGACCTGCGAAAGTGGTCTAATAATCCTTAGTATAGTTTAGTTGTTTTGCTCGAGGACGAGCAAAAGATAGGTATGGGGGTGTTATTGGTCACTAATATTGCACATTTAATATCATATTCTCCTACTTATTATAGAATAAACTCTATATTTTTCTAATTAAATGTTTAATTTATTTGCATGCCCATTCCGAAAGGAGAGTGAAGAGAAATGAGCCCAAAAGCCCACCAAATCCTGACTTAATTCAGAATAAATTTGAAATCAAGGAATCAGGGCTAAATCTTGGCATATCAGAGAGGTTGAAAACCGGTTGAGAAGAATCTTCCCTGAATCGATCGGTTGAAGCCAAGGATCAAAGGCCATTTCGTCAAAATCCCGGACATAAACTGCAATTCCAGATAAAGATAATTACGAATCAAGAAACCGGGGAGCACCACCAACAGGGTGTGGCCACCTGGCCACACCCTGGCCGCGAAAACGCGCCAAAGCCGCGTTTCCGCGGCTCTGTTGGAGAGTTAGGGGGAGCGTTTGCTCCCCTATCTTCACATGATCCTATAGGTGGGATTTTGCCTATAAATACTGGGATTTTCAGAGCCTCCATGGGACGACCATGAAGAGATAGGATTTAGTCTAGTTTTTTATTCTTTGTAGTGTAGGTTTTTGTTTTCTTTTTATGTAATTTTAATTTCTTTATAAGCTTAGGTTAGATTGAGATTCATGTAAGTAAGAGAGAGGCCTATGTTGAGAGTGACGCCGATGTACCTCCTCCTTTCTTCCATCGTTTCTGCAAGCAATAAAAGGTAACTTTTTTTATGTTCGTCTTTTGTTTCCTTCTTCTTCTTTCTACTTTTTCTCTTTTTGGTTATGATGAGCATTCAAGTGATCTAGTAGCATCAGTATAACAATGTTTGTGTGAGTGCCAACGATATTTCATGATGACGTTCTCCTCCTCAAGACTCCGTATCATTTCATTCTTGTTCGTCTTGATGATGTAATGCGAATGGGGACTGAGCTCGATCTTATGGCTTATGCGTTGAACGCCTCTAAAGCAAGGTAGAACATGCAAGGTTCAAGGTAAGTCATCAACCAAAGGAGATAAGTATTTCTTTAATATTTTCTTTCCTTTCTTTTAATTATTTAGTTTAGAACACCAACAACACCCACTTTTTTTATCACTCCTTTTCCATTTCTTTGTACATATCCAATTCTGGTTTCTCCATCTTCCCAATCTCCCACTTTCTGCCTAACTTCATTGTAATTTATTTTTCTTTTCTTTTTAAGAACTAAAAGAAGAATTTTTAACCATTAATGGTAGCATAAAAGAGAACTTGCTTAAAAGCTTCCATCGCTAGTCCCTCCTTGTGGATCACGACCCGCATAGCCACTTGCTATTGCGGTAGAATTGAGCACTTGCACTTTTCATTCTTAGTTCTGAAATTTTGTATTCTTGTGTGCAGGTTACAAACTCAATCAGTTGCACTCACTCCTTAAGGCATTTCCACTACTCCAAATACAAAATGTTTGGAAGAGCGTTGAAGAAAGACTGATCAATGTGGAGATGATCGGATGCTGATTAGACCATGATGCTTGATGCAAACATTGAAGAAGCTCATTGCTGATCAAGAACAATGGTGTTTCTTGAGATCAAAATACAGAAGAATATTTTGATTCCACCCGAACAACTGGTGTCGGCCATGATCCTTCGTTGATGAACATCTCCACCATCAGAAAGTCATCTAATGAGCATGAGTTTTTCGTCGATGTCACTTCTGGGGGTAAGATTGGTGAAGGGAGGATCTGAGACCTTACAGGTGACGTCCTCTTTTCCGTGACCTGCAAGAGGACCATACCCACCACCATACCCACTATGACCATGACAAACCCGGGGGCACTGCCGGTGTGTCATGTCCAATAAGGCCTTGGCGGATGTCATCAATCGCGCAAATCCTCCTCGCCCATGAACAAGAGCCTTAATTTCTCCAGTGCTCGCCTATCGAACAAGCTCGCTGGTCGAAATATTCTCCCAAGGGCCCAGCGAACATGCAAAAGGCTGACTGAGACTACCATAATCTGCAAGGAACAAAGAATAGAAGGTTAAAATTCTATTAAAGCAGAAACAGAAATGTAAAAGCTGACGTGGTTGAAGTGGTAAACTTCAGACGCAAAAATGACCAGTACAGAAATTCTAAAGTTCTCTCAAGGCAACAACATAAAAACTGAAGGACAAATGCGGTTGAAGTTATGGACTTCAGACGCGGATTTAACCAGCACAGAACTGAACGCTGTCTTATTTTAGACCCACGTCCAAAATACGAGACGCAAACGCAGAAGTCGCGACACCCGCGTTTTAGAAATAGGGTCACCACATCCAAGTCCAGAGGCCCCGAAAGAATGAAAACTCTTTAAGTCAAGAATCTCAAATGCGGACTTTATATACAAAACTTGTGTCTCAAGATCCAAATACAGAGTTCATCACACTCGCATTCAAAGGACTTTGAGTTAGAATTTTAGATCAATCAACTTACACTTCATCAAGAAGTCTAAAAGACGCGACTTCCGAATAACGGGCACATCAGTTAGACTTCCAGAGAAAGATTTAGAGATCAACTCTCTTTGAGAGGCAAGAAAACAGAAACTCAGCGAGACTGAGTATTTCATGGCGACAAGCGGTTCCTACCCGCAGAAGAAACCTTTAGAGGTTGAACTTTATGCATCAAGGCGCGGCCATAAAAGGTACTTAAAGCGATGCCTTTTGATCTTGAAATCACATGATAGTGATAATCTCTGGAAAAGATTAAAGTAAAGCATGAAAGCTTTGAGTTCTCGCTATCCATTGGAACACATCCCTTTGAAAAGAAGAAAAATAAGTCAAGACGAAGACCCTCAGAGCGTATGCTCTTAAGAGAAACAGTATGAATAATAGACTGTTATGAAGATGATGCCTATTTATAGGCAAACCATGACGCTTACAATTGATGACGTAAAAATCAGAGTCATTAGCCTTAATTCCTGTACGAACGTCAAAGCCCAATAAGGAGCTGACGTGTGGATTGCCTCTTCGGGAAACATTGGAGGGCACAAGTCCCCAATCGTGAACGCCGACTTGGCATTTAAAGGGCCAACCAGATCTTTAAGATGGGCTGCATGTGACGCTTACAAGGTTGCGTCAAGCGCAGACTCAAAGGTTGCGTCCTAAGATCCGCATCCTCTCATGAACCCAAAGGCTGCGTTCTTTTCAATCCAGTTAAAAGATCCACAATCACGTCTCCTCGAGTGGTTCAGAGCCGCGTTTCCTCAGCGAATTGGGTCCATTCAGGGGTTGCGTCTTAAGTTCACGTCAACTTGAGAGATATAAAGGCTGCGTCCTGAAGTTCGCGTCCTCAATAACCAGCGGAATTCCGCGCGTCACTCTTGAGGAGCCCAAAACTACGCCTCTACTATAAGATGAACATCACATCCCCATCGGGAGCTCAGTATAGCCTGAGTTTGTGCCCTATCAAGGGACCAGAGTCGTGTCTCTCTTGAGCCAATGTTGCGTTCGCATCAACTAGCTGAGATCCGTGCGTCAGTCTTGAGGAGCCCGAGGCCGCGTCTTCACTACATCCTGAATTCTGCATCCTGACAGAATCAAGGGCCGCATCTATGGATCCGCGTCCTTCCATAAATATGAAGGCCGCGTTCCTTTTACTAAAGAACACAAATTCGTGTCTCAGAATAACGCCTTTTTGTCTTTAAGCCGGAGCCGCATCCTTATCAAAAAGAAAATTTCGCGCGTCTTCCTTGGCGAGCCTGAACGGCGTCCCCATTAGTGAGTCAGAGTCGCGTTTCCCAAAATCGCGTCTCCGCTGCAAATGAGAGCCGCGTCTCACTCAAGAACTCAGTTCAGCCTGAGTTTACTATTCTAAAAACTGAGTTCATCCACAGGCAACAAAGAATCTGAAGGGATAAAGATGAGACAAAATTTTAAAGACTTTTATTATTTGACTCGAAGGTAATTAAATTAGCACAAAAACTCTTATTTAACAAAAAGAGTGTTACAAAAAGGAGAAAAAGGCTAATAATCTTGATTCCCTAAAGAACGGATTTGTTCCCGGAGGTGATGCATATCGAGCTGACGCGCCCTTTCAGCTTCCATCAGATCTTGGACTCGCAACTCTTCCTCGGACAGAAATCTCTTCGTAGCCAGTTGCGCCTGAAGAGACTCCAACTTGGAGGAGTGAACAGCAAGGTTTTCTTGAACCTGTGCCCTGGCGGTTTTCAGCTCTTTCAGCCTTTTTCTAGCAGCAACAAGTTTCTGCTCATTGGTCTCGATCAAGGCTTGCACCCTGGCAATGGTAATCCGAGCAATGGTTATAACTTGTTCTGCACTCTGGATGACAATTTCAGATTCCTTTGAATCGCCAATCAGTCTTTGGTGGTCAGCCTGGAAGCGCTTAAGAGGGTGTGTTTCTTCAGCCATCTGCTCTTCTATGTCTTTTCGTTCATATTCTTGAGCGGCAAGAAGCTTACTCAATGTCGACTGAGCCTCATCCATTGAGCTAGCATTCTCCAGGGTCTTGAGCCCCTTCAGATGGCTCCCCAGCTGTGCAACCTGTTGGCCCAAAGGCCCATCACTCTAGTTTTAATGATGATCAACTCATGTAGTTATAGTACTAATGATCATGTGTTTATTTAGTCTCAGATTTGTGATCAAGATCTTAGTTTGTGTTTAGATTCAACAAAGGATTTAAAGTCAAGTTTTGGAGCTAGCACGGTTTGATTCAAGAGCTTGTGCATCAAGACCACATCAAGTACTCTAGAGGAGTCCAGCTCTTTGGATCAAGTTTGGACCAAGTCAAGAAGATGAGAAGACTTCAAATGAAGACCTTTAAGATCAAGACTTGTGTCTAGGTTTGTTTTTATAAGATTTTGTTTTAGATTAAAATGTAAAGGATAGAATAGTTGGTGGATTGCTCAAGTAAATCATATACACACACACTCTTGATTTAGATGAGTTTTCATAAAAGAGTTTTTACTTTGGAAAAATACAAAAGAGTTTTCATTTTGAAAAATACCGGTTTGGCTTTTGGTATTCAAAGTTTACATGTCTTTAACCAAAACCATGTTTAGTGCTTATTGTCAAAAACATAGATATTTCAACATGTATGTGTAGTGGATCATATCCATACACCCTATGCTTTCAAAGTGTTTAAAATATCTTGTTTTTGTATTTGGAGAAGTTTTGGAAAAATCTATTTTGGAAAAATACGGTTTTTAGTTTTCGGCAAAATTTCTAAATTACAAAAATAGTTCAAAATGTTTGTAACATGTCTTGATTTTACTCAAACATGTTTGTATATCAAAATATTATACTGAAACTATTTTTGTAGATTTTTTGTGAATTTATGGGATTTTATTTTAAAATCAAACCAAGTTCTTAATCCTTTTTAGAGTCTGTTCTGGCTTCTTCCGGTCGACCGGACCGGTCGACCGGACCGGTCGACCGAGTTTGAAGTCGGTCGACCGAGTCGGTCGACCGACGTGCGCAGAACGTGGACGCTAGGACTGCTGGAGGGCCGGTCGACTGCCAGAGAGCTCTGCTCTCTGGAAAGCCCCGGTCGACCGGGCCGGTCGACCGGCAGAGAGCTCTGCTCTGTGTTCCAGGGCCTCGGTCGACTGGGCCGGTTGACCGCTGGCTCAACGGTTAGAAATCTGACCGTTGGCCAGTCGACCGGGCGGTCGACCGACAGGTCATTCTGGCTCCCAACGGCTAGTTTTTCTAGCCCTATAAATTGGGGCTTTGGGGGGCTGTTTGAGATAAGATTTTGAAGAAGTTTTTAGGCTAGTTTTTCCTACTCATTTCAGTGGTTATATCCACAGGTTTTAGAGCCAATATTTTCAAATCAAAAGAGAGTTTATCAAGAGTGTTTTAAAAGTGATTTTCTTGAGTTTTCCTCCACCATTTCAATCCTAGTTTTCTCACACAACACTTGAGCTATCCATTTCTATATCTACCTATAGGGATCTTTGTTGTGAGAGGATTTTAGGTGATCAAAGTGTTGTGATCACCAAAATTCTACTTTGTACTTTGAGGAGGCGGACTTGCGGGTTCGCGGTGTTTCGAGTTCGTGTGTGAACTCATTGTTTGAGGTGCGACCTCGGCGAGCTAGTGGGCTTGCGGTGTGTGAAGGGACTAGAGAGTCCAATGAGTTCAAGTGTGAACTCGCCTTGTAGGTGTTGCGGCACCGAGTGATCCGGTGGGATCGATTTTAGTGGAAATCCTTCAAGTGTTGAAGGCGGGGACGTAGAGCAAGTGTGCTCGAACCTCGAAACAGATATCCCGTGTTTGTGATTGCTCTCTCTATCTCTTACTTGTTTATATCTTGCATGCTTTTATTTCTTTCATCTTTATATGCTAGATATACATTTATGCTTACATTGTTATATGCTTAGGGATTGTTTGCTAACACTTGTATTCAACCAAGAGAGCCAACGCGGCACCTCAACTCTTATTTAGAGGAATCTTGAGGAGTTAGTCCAGAGCCCTTCACGGGGAATCCGGCTACACTCTTGTGTTATACGTGATCTTTAGTTTAAGAAGCTTTTAGTTTGCATCATATAAGTTTTAATTCCGCATTATTGACCATTAGATTAGCTCATCACCTATTCACCCCCCCTCTAGGTGATTTATACAACCATTATCAAGCATGCCCTAGCCTAGGAAGGACTCCCAGTATGACCAATGTTCTCGATCTGATTTCGAGAAGTATTAGGCAAACTCGAAAGAACTGCCCCCAGAAAGGATCAGGTCAACACAGGACCTCATGGAAGCAAAAAATTGTTGCATCATTTGACGTGCTAGCTCTTCTATGATGTCGTTAGCTGGAGATAACCCTGCTGATGTACTCTTGGACCCCCTTTCCATGATAAGATGAGAGACAGGAACCAGTTCAGCTTGCATAGAGGTGAGGCCGACAATAGGTTCGTCAGATACTAAGGTAATCACTGATACCTCGGGGATAGTTATTGTTGTAGAAGCTTCTACTGCAACAGAAATAGCAGCAAACTCCACAGCACTGGGTGCCCCAGCCGAAGTTTGAACTGTGCTATCTTCTGCACTAATGTTTGCCACAGGATCCTCTACTTGAGCTATCCCAATGCTCTCTGCAAACCACAACATTAAATGTCAGTGGTAATGGTAAAAAAAGGGGGAAGAGTGTCAATACACCAGTATTCTCTTACCAAGTTGAGGATCTGAAGGCGACAGATCCTTGGATAAGCCATTTAGGGATGAGGCCTACCTAACCTCGGCGGTTGCACCCTCTTGAGGCATCTCGGTAGCAGGAGCCAGAAGGCCTTCCTGTTGGGCCAACTCTTGGATCATCTCCTCAATATGAGAAGAAGTTGTGGCTTCACTACCGCAGCCAACCCTGCAGAAGAAAGTCAAAAGGAAATGTAAAAACTCATTCCTAACTTAATGGGGAACCGGTTCAAGAAGACAAAGAAAATACCTTCAGTAGCAGCAATTATTGCTATCGGTGAAGCCGTCACAGGGTCGTATCCCTGTATCTCTTCCTCTGAGATGTGCGAAAATTTGCTTGTGTCAGGAAGAGCAGGTTCATTGTCAAAGTCGACCTCCTCGCTAGAATAATATCCATGTTCTTGGGACGAGGAAGACGACAACTCAACACAGGAGGTCTCCGCAATTAAGACCTTACTACTAAATAACCCAGTAGTAGGGCTGGGATCAATAATTCGCGAGGTGGCCATCAATACACTGGGAGAGCCAGACTGCTGCACCTCCACCCTTCTCTCATGAGCTGAAGAAGATTTAGTTAGGCCGAGATTCCCAGAATCTCAACGTCATCCCTCCCCACCAAGTCAACTTCGTGTCGCTCAACCTCTTCAGCTATGATGGGTTCACCTGCAAGTTCCCCCTCTTCGAACATCATGGGGCCCCTGCTGCGCATACTGTAGGAGCGAAGGACAGGGACTTCCTCCTCCTCTTCTTCTTCATTCCCCTGCTCTCCAATACCAGGAGAAACTACTATAGGCATCAAAGCTTCTACCTCCGATTCTCTTCTATCCTTCTTTCGGATAGGCTCACCCTTGGAAGCAGAGCCGTGGGAACATTTGGGCACAACCTGTCGACTCTTTTTAGCAGGCTGCCCCTTAGGTATTGCTGCCTGTGGCCCCATCCCTGCTTCCCCTCCTGTTTCCCTCTCGGCTGTCTGATATTGATCCATACCTCGCACACGTTTGTTGGACTCCAACTTGTCTTTATAAGACGCCTTGATGCTCTTAATGCAAGAGGTATTTATTCCGAACCCACGCATCCTACTAGCCAGGGAGTACCAGGTGCAGAAACTGAGGCTGATATAACAATTGGGCATCTTGTGAGGCAAGCTGAAAATAGCTTTTGTCCCCCCAGCTACACTGTAGTACCATGCCGGAGCACCTTCAAATAAATTCCCGCTGAAGGAGAGATCATCATTGGGGTTGTCAGTATACAATTGATCATAGATGAACTATCGAGCGAAGCGATGGGCATGTAAGGCTCGATCATACATGAATTCCCTTGCCGAAAGATCAGATATCCAGGCCGAAATTGATCAGCCACCAGAAACTCCCGATGCCAGCCTTGTGAAATCATCTGGTCCCGCAAGGTCGGCAAATTTATCCCCGTAAGACGCACCAGCTCTCAGGGAAGCAACGGTTGAGCTGATAGTTCAAAGCGTTCATAATACACTTTCGAACAAAGAATATGTAGTAGTTAGACAAGCTCGAATTTTCTAGCTTCTGCACGAAAAGGACAAACCTGTAGAAGGAGGCACCGCCGTCATCAGTGAAGGGCAGTGCATAACGTACCAAGCCATCAAGTACGTATATGGAAGCTCGATCCTGAGGTTAGGGGTCTTCACTCTTAGCCTTCCCTCTGAATCAACTTTTGGCCTGCCCTTGGAGTCGACAATGGCTTCCACTTGGCACAGGCTTTTAACCAGAGCCTGTAACCCACTCTGAATTCTAGCCACCATCGTCGGAAGGAGAGCGATAGACTTTCCGTAGGCGAGCAAATCGCCGGGTACACCACATCGGCAACAATTACTTTATATGGCAATGTTGGCACCACACAACGTTTCAGTCATAGCATAAGGAAGCCCGCCAATAGAGCCCGGTCAGAAATAGGAACTCGGGCCTGCTAATTAAAACTTTCAAAAATGTATCAGATCTGAAAGTATCCTCGTTCAACTCAGTGGTGTAAGAGCTTGCAGAGGCATCGATCCTCTCAGTAATTTCCTCGTTAGTGCAAGGGGCTAGAATAGTCACCGGGCTATCCTTCTCATTTATGCCATTGAACAGATAGCTCGCCCAAGACATCTGCTTGACACCCCTGTTCCTCCAGGAGGATATTTGGCCGCAGATGTGAAAGTGGCACAACATTTCCCAATATGTCTCATACACCTGAGGGTCCTCTTTCTTCAGGAGGTGAAGCTCCTCAGAAGTTGGGACGTATTCTTCATAAGGGGCATCTCCCATAACAAACCCCGAGACTTCATACAATTCATGAAGAGCGAGCCCCATCTCTCCGACTAGAGTAAAAAATGTGCCCGTCAAAAGATTATAGTGCTCCAGGACACCATAAAAATTATGGGGACTTTGCGGGAGGCCATATTGTACGACCTTGACCGAGTGATATAACTACACTTGCTGCAGCAGAGCCCCGAGCTCAACAAGAACAAATCCAACAATCCTACCCTATCAGGATTTGTTAGTAGAATAAACCCACCCGAGCGGACGAAAGTCGACGGGAAAATCACCCCTAACTTTCATAAACTGGTTGATGAAAGTAGCGCCAAGCTGAGGGGTTTCTCCTCTCGGATATTCAGATCTGACCAATCTGGGAAATAAACCAAAGACCTCTTTCCCATGGCCAGCAAAGTGTGTTTCTTTGGCACCTAATCTGCCGAGAGAGATGCCGGAGACAAAACGGGAAAGATCCCAATCCATCGCACGATGAACAGACATGTGCTGAAGATAGGACAAGGAATACATCCTCTCCATATTGGGAAGAAAGACCTCCTGTCCTCCATCTGTCGGAGCCACTTGTAATCTCCGTCATGCAGAATCCTATCATCCTCATCAATAGCGTCACTGAAGAGGAAAGCAGGCTTCCGTAATGGAGTGCGGGAATCCGTCTCGAACAGCCCATCAGAGATAATCTCCCGAAGGGTCACCATACTAGCCTTGGAGATCCTCTCCTTTTGCTCCTTTGACTTGCCAGTAGTAACAGGGGCAATCTTCTGAAGTACAAAGGTCATATTTCTATCAGCGCCACCTATGTGCCCAAAGTGGTACTTCTTGGACAAGGGGTTGGAAGAGTTTCGCACTACAAAGATGACAACAATTAGTAAGGAATCTGAAAGAAAATGGCTAGATATGCGAAATTTAGGCGCAGGAATGAATCCAGATGCGGAATCAGCAAAACCTCCGTCTACTCTCAAAAACACGAGGTTTGCATGAAGCCCGCATTTCAAAATCCAGAACTTAGAAAAATTTCTAAGTATCAGACTCAGATGCGAAATTCAGTAAAACTTGCGTCTGATCTTACAAGACGCGAGAATTATAAGAAGTCTGCATCTGAACTCCCCACACTTAGAAATATTCTGAGCATTGAGTCTAAAACGCAAGGCTCAATGAGGCCTATGTTCAACGAACAGATACGGACTCAATTTGATGAAGCCAAGACGCGAAGGTTGTTAAACTCACGTCTTGTCCATCAATTCAAGAACCGCGTCTGAAGATCAAACATGGGCATGAGCCCCGCGTTGGCGGTTCACATTCAAAAGAGACTTAAGAGTAAAAAAAAACTCTGTAAGCCCCTTCAATGGCAGAAACCAGGTTAGATGATTTTACTACCTGAAATAGGGGCCTCCTGCGTGGAAGGACCACCATTTGAATCTCTGGAGCGACAGCGCTCGAGGACGAGGAAACAGGTTTGGTCTTTGGTGCCATTTCGACCGTAAGATCAGTGTCACAGACAGTGAAAATGGAAAAAGCTTCGAGCTTTTCTTAGCCCTAGATATAATGCTCAGCGAAGAAAAAGAAGAGTCTAATGATGACTCTTGAAAGACTGTTGTATTTTATAGGCACAGTGATCCGCAGAGATATGCGGCGTTTGGCTCGAGGCCTAATCCCCACCTGACGCGTGGCGTGTATATTAAATGCAACGCAAAATTTGCGCGCCAAAGGAAAGATGTCCCCTCAATTTCGCCGAACAGATGGCAACGCGCCCAAAAAACGGATTCGTGTTTAACAAAAACCGCGTCCCTCAAAAAAGTTGCGCCTTTTCAGTAAGGCCAAAGCCGCACCTAGTTAACAGAGTGAGAGCTACGTCTTTATCTCAAAGATCGCGTCCCTCCAGGAGCCGCGTTTCTTCAGTAAATTAATAGATGCGTCCCACTCTGAATTAGGACTGCGTATGACCCCGACATCTACAAGACATACATTCAGTCTTTGCTTCTACAAATTAGTTCAACAGTAGCAGGCGACTGTTCACCCCTGGTTTAAAGTACACAACAACCAGCTTAGAGCACTGAGGAGGTCTGGACTGCGTATCTAGACACTCACCACGATCATCTCTGGTGGCTTCAAAGGGTTTACAGTACACTCACGAAGACCATACTCCAGATAAGATCAAGCTCAGAGTATCTCAAAGGATTGTCAGTTCAATCATGAGAAGTATGAATTCAACCAGAGTCCAAAGTATTTTGAAATCCGTCCCAGTCAACCGCGGAATATCGAAAACTTTGGAGGGGTTCTATAGACTGTCTAAAAATCACTGAAGACAAGTCAGCAAAAAGCATAATCAAAGCTCTAGATGTAAGGCTAATCATCGCCACCAGTGCGGCACCAAGATGCGAGGGTTGAAACCTGCATCTCAACATCACTGCAAGGACCGAGACCGTGAGGGTTGAAACCCGCGTCCCAGTATTATTGCAGTGCCAAGACGCATAGTCCAAAGCCCACGTCTCACATGAAGCTTGACGCAGAATTAGAAGCTCGCGTTTCTCAAGCATCACTTCAGTGGTAAGACGCAAGGCTCAAAACCTGCGTCTCGGTTATAACTACCCTCATTACTGGGTCAACTACTGCCTACGTAATGAGGGAGTTAACCCCTATTATGGAGTATTTTTAGGGGACACATTTACCCCTGAAACCTCTATAAATAGCCTAGTTTGCTATGGAAGAGGGGTCAAAAATTCTTGGAAAGAACTTCAGTTGTAAGTCGTAGAAGCACCAAGACCTCTAGCTGAAAAGAAAGAGAGAGTTCTACCCTTTAAACAACTTGCTGCGTACAAGTTCGTCTTTGCCTACAATCTCTTTGAGATCCTTGGTGGACAGAAGCTGTGTTACTTCGTTTACTATCCAAAGAGAGGATTCTCAAAGAACCTGACGTTCACCCAGTCAACGAAAAACAAGATTCACTTTCCATCACCACGTTAAGAACCCGACGCTAAACAAAGGGGAGATTTAAGCGTGAAATATCTCCCGTCTCTTGTAAGAGGATTATTGATCCGCTGTAATTTCTTTACAATCAAACAAAGAAGTTACTCCTCGATCTTCATTTTCCCCCACCAAACAAAGCTTCTTGAAGAAAAAATTATAATAATGCCACTCTATAATAACTCTTCCTTTTTTTTGATCATGTAACTCTCTCTAGCCTAAAAATAAAATAAAAAATAAATACATTGAAGAATAAAAGAAAACCTAAACTAAATTTCTCTCTAGAGTGGTCTCCTTCTGCCTTCAAGGTATGAGAGTATTTATAAGAGAAAATCAGAGGGATAGAAAGTGAATGAAGATAGGGGAGCTGGTTATTTCTAAATTTGAATCCTTCTTTTATCTCCAAACTTAAGTTGATTTATCCAAAATTTTATGTAGAAATTCAATTCTGATCTGCAAAATGTTATCGTGTTGATTGCTAAATTGACATATCAAATGACAGATTTAAACGAGTGGTCAATTTTAGAATTGTAGTCCCTTAAGTCTTCTTTCTGGATCATCCGGGATCATTAGATTTGAGTTCGGTAGCGAACGTTATAATTAAATTACTAAAATGTATCCAGTCTGAATCCGAATATAAATTACTTCATCTCCTCTGTTGATCTTCTCTCTATCCATTTATCCTCTTGAATCTTTAGTTTGTCTTCTAAAATTGATAAGATATCCATTTATCTTTAGAGAAACCGATAGGGTTTTCAAACAATCCATTTTTTCTTGAAATTAGATGATATTATCTTATCTGATATATCCAGTTTTCAGATAAGATAGCTGCTGGAACCTTTGGATTTGAAATGATCCCCTTGATTTGCTTGACCTTTTGAACTGTTTGAATTTAATTGAATAAATCTGTTAATCTCTCTATTTTCTTCGTTAATTACACTACAAACCACTGAACATGAAAATATAATAAAAAGCAGAGTTTTATTTAAAAATAAATGAAGAAAGTGTGACATATGTGATGCAAAATATGCAATGTACGTGCACAATCACCACCCACTTATGATGCATCTATCATTGATTTATGAAAGTTTAAGATGAGTGCATATTTAAAAGCCATAGGTTTGCATGTTTATCTTGCCACTGTTAAGAAATCCTATCTTGGTAATGACAAGTACCTAGAGGCTAACACACAAGTGAAATCACCTAGAGGGGGGTTAATAGGAGACTAGCTAATCTAATGGTAAATTAATACGAAATTAAAACTATTTATACAACTAAAAACTATTATGCACAACACACCAAGTATAAAACAAGAGTGTAGCCGGATTCCCCATGAAGGGCTCTAGACTAAGTCCTCAAGATTCTTCTAGATAAGAGTTGAGGTGCCGCTATGGCTCTCTTGGTTGAATACAAGTGTAAGCAAACAATCCCCAAGCATGTAACAATTAAGCACACAATATATCAAGCATATGAGAGATTTGAGCAATAAGCATAAGCAAGATATAAACACAAGTGAGAGATAGAGAAAGCAATCGCAAACACGGGAGATTTGTTTCGAGGTTCAAGCACCCTTACTCTACGTCCCCGCCTTCAACACTATTGATTGGTAGTGAAAAGTGCATTTTATCATCATATTTACCGTCACATTTTCATATTTATTTATATAATTCTGCACATTTATTAATATTTTGTGATTTATTGTGTGCAGGCCTCGAAATAATAAAAAGAAAGAATTAAAGCTTAAAGAGCCCAAAAGCCCAGATCCAAGCCCATATTTGAAGCCCAATAGTAAAAGTGCAAGTATCAATTGTCAAAGTGCAATTATGCAAGGGCTAAAGTTGAAATTATTAAAGATGAGGGAAGGATAGAATTCTACCCAACCCTAAACTCTTGCAGGATGAGGATAAAAGCCAAAGAGAGTGCAAAGATAAAAATTCAAAGAATTCGGATTCAGACTGTACACGTTTTAGTGTTTAAATCATAACTTTTGCTACAGTTATGCAAATCCGATGATTCAAGATGCTCCAGAAAGAAGATTTGAAGACCTACAACTCTTATGTTAATCAAACTTTCCAATTCAATCCGTAGATAAGCTGATTTTGGCGATCAACATGAATAGAAGTGGCAGGACAGATTTGAATTTCTGGAGATAAGATCTTTTTGGGAGAGTTGTACTAGGACTCTACATCTTCCAACACCTATAAATATCCCTGCAGATGCAACACAGAGAGTACACAGTCCAGAGAAGAGCCAAGGGCCAAAGTTAGGGTTTTTAGGTTTCTTTCCACCTATGTATATTTTTTATTCTTTTGTAAAAGCTGAGAGGAGATGATGTATTCATGGAGGAAGGGATCTGCTTGTACTGATGGTGACAGTCGGTGTAAGTGTTATTTTTCCACCATTGTTTAATAATCAAATCAAGGCTTGTTTTATTTTATTCTTGTATTATTCTAGTTTCTTTTATTCTTATTTTAATCTTGTATCTACTTTCTTCTATTTGTTCTCTAATGTCTTGCCCACCATGAGATCCAACTGCTTCGAGAATACCTAGCCGAAGAAGGAACCTTGACGGCCCAATGGCGATGAACAGGTCTTCATAGCTTATTTTTCATTTCGTAGAGTAGATTAAGAAGGCGGACGATCCCATAAGCCGTGCTTGTACACCTTCCAAGAAAAGGGAAATCATCGCAACGGTTCAAACGGCAAGCAGACTAAAGAGATAAGTTTTCTTTCTTTTTCTTTTCTTTTCTTTTTTGTAGATTAAATACAACTCATCTCCATATTCTTTTCTACCACCCATTGTAAATACCACTTCCTTTCTAACTTAACAAATAAAAATAAAAACTTTAGAGAAACTTGCTTAACGCTTCCATCGCAGTCCCTCCCTGAGGATCACGACCCGCATAGCCCTGCTACCGCGGATTAGAACTGAGACTTGCACATCTATTCTTAAAACTAACATATAATATTTTGTGTGCAGGAAAAATCAGTCAACAAATTGGCGCCGTTGCCGGGGAGGGACGGTAAGTTTATCTCTAATAAAAATTTAATTTTTAACTAATTCTTTATTCTTTTCTGTTTGCAGGTTTGGAGAACAGGAAACAGAAACATAGCAGCAGCAGTGGACATATTGCTATTCTGTGCCTTTGCCCTCGAAGGCAGAGCACCAGAACCCACTGTTTTGCCGCGGATCCGCAGCCAGAGCCGCGAAAACGCGGCAACAGTGGTGAATTACTGATCCAATTTTTTGCAGGGTGCTTCAAGTTAAAAATTCTGCTTTCTGCTCTGTTCTGATTTGTTCTGTGATATACCTGTAAATTGCTAATAATTCAACAGTAAATTATTGGTTGTTAAAAATAAATTTGATTAGACGTTTGCATATTAGGCACGTGTCTTTTCAATTATTTTTATTTACTGTTGAAGAGTGCTGGAGACGCAAGGTACGTACGCATTGCATGTAGAATAGGACTCATCTCTTGGTTGATTTTCTGCTTTGAGTGACTCTTATCTGTTTATCTTGTACACTTGCACTAATTCATCTTAAGGGCATAACCCATTAACAAGATAAGGTGGGGATTTCATCACCCTTCCTTAGCCCAAAAATCATATCCCGAGCACTCACTAACCCAAGCCTAACTTAAAAAATTAGTAGACGTTGGCCCTAGGGACATCTCAGACTCAATAGGAGATTATCCTAAGGGGGAACAGTGCTGGAAGTTGACTCTTGTCAAATCAGTGTCTAGGAAAGGGATTGAGGGCCGAAAGCCCGAAGATTGGTCCTTATTTAATTAAGGAACGTCTTTGACGGAAAACCTCCCACCACTCTTGCCCTGACCTGGCTGATTAACTTGTGGTCAAAGTCTGCACCCAACCTCCTGTGGACGGTCTAACCAGTTAGGAGTCGTCTAGGTCATAGGTCTACCCTAACTTAGGTTAGAATTTTTTTTTTGTTTGTTTATTTGTTTGTTGTGTTTGTGTTGGTGTGATATGGCATATAAGAATAATTCCAATTTTAATCCATATTACACCCCTAACTATTATTCGGATATTACCACCCGGCATACCCTAACTTTGACCAATCTAGTGTACCGGAATGGTCTTATCCGAATGAATATAACCCACACCCCCCATCTTATGACTATAATTTCCATAATAATTTCAACTCGTCACAGAGTTCATGGGGTTTCGAGTCCCCCGAGTCTAATTCTCAACCAAATTGTCCTCCATATCCATCTAGTCCACATTCTTCCCAAGATTCATACTCAGATCCACCCATTCAGAATAGAAAACCATCTATCGGGGAAATGATGAGTATGCACGAGTCCAAGCAACAACCACCATCAATCTTAGACATGATGATGCGTGAGTCCACCGATTCACAACTTCATCACGATCTCACTTCCTCTTTCCAAATCTAATTCTAAAAGAGGCTTGAAGCCATGACTCAGGCTAGATTAGCTCGCGAGCATGATTTAGATATGATGGTTCAATCTTTGCGTTCTTACAGTTCGGCAAATTCTGATATCGCTGACCACTCTCTTAGAGCCGACGAACCAAGTTGCTTTGGACAACAAGATTCTATTTCAGTACCATCATGTGAACTTGCCGAAACTTCAAAATCTGATAACTTGGCAAGTTTTTCCTTTCATGAATTAGAACTTGAACATGAATATGATCATGATCCCCAACTTGATGATTCAGTTTTATTTCCTGATTCAATAATGACTCCAGTGTCTCCACCTGATTTCACTTTTCCCGAGTCAACATTGGATCCTATTCCAATTCATCATGAAATTGAATCACCCATTTTAGAAGATCATATTAAACTTGACCTAGATTCTCACAATCTCTTTACTTCTGAAACTGATTGTACAATTCTGACGGAAGATATTGACCTTAGTTTTGAAGAATTGTATGGTGATGAGCTAGAATTCCTTAATATTGGAAGTAAAGAGATATCACCCATATTAGGTCACATTCCATTGTGGGAAGAAGATTGTGGACTTGAGTTTCAATTTCTTGACTTGGACTCAATTCTTGAACCTAACCCGACTCCTGAGCCCTTATTTGATTTGAGCATCTTCCTTGAGTCGGTATTCGTTCCCGTACCTATAATGTCCAAGTCGATAATTCCATCTTTCCATACTCCATTTTGGGACAAGGCGGTTGACACAATTGACTCTGAAATTTATTATGAAATTTGGAAATTTGATGGGTGGAAATTTTAAAAAATGATTACACATACATTTTCGTGGGTTATACAAGAAAATTTTTGGTGGGTTCCTCCATGAAATACTATATTATCTTGATTGGGTAGCAACGCTTGGCCCAATTAGACCACCACCGGAACCACCCCCTAAGGTAATTTTCCGCCTTCCCTTGTTCTTTTTCATGCATATATGCATTCATTTCATACATTGAGGACAATGCATGAGGTAAGTGTGGGGGTGGGCTTTACTAACATACTAACATAGGTAGAAACTAACAAAAAAATTTGTCTAAAAAAAAAAAAAAAATCTAAAAAAAAAATGTTATAAAAAGGAAATATTTTGACTTATTTTTTGAAAGAAATCTAAGTTAGTTTTAAGGATTAGGAAAATCACGATTAGGATTTCTAAAAACTTGGTCAAAATAAATAAATTGTTTAAATTTTTAGGTATAGGAGAGAAATGAATAAATAATTAGTCTTGATTTTTACCTTAATAAAATATGCATACCAAATGCATATCTAGGATTCTAAGACAAAGACCTTGTGCCTCATAAAAAAAAAAGAAAAAAAAAGAAAAAAAATCACCAATTAAGCTGATACATGTGCCTCAAGAAGCATAAGTATTCATGCCTAAAGGTGAGTAAATAAAATAAAGTCCTTAGTTTTGTGGCCTAGTTCACTCGAATTTGAGTCCGCGGGGTATTTTCTCACCTGGTGCCCTAAAGCCGACCGGTTTGGGAGCCATCGACTTTAAGTTCGTTACATGGGTGGATTAGAAAGCCTAAGAAGACTAAGAAATATAATATATGTATTAACACATCTAATAATCAATTAGTTAGGTATGAGGGCCTCAAGAAGCCTTGATACTTATACGAAAGAAAATTAGATGAGTTATACATGCCAAAAAAAAAAAAAATTATATTAACACATCTAATAGTCAATTAGTTAGGTATGAGGGCCTCAAGAAGCCTTGATACTTACACGAAAGAATTAGATGATGTTATAAAAATACTAAAGAGACATGAGAGTCCAAGTTAAGGAATACCTAGATTCACAAGGGTGCGTATGACTTTTGGTAACGAAAAAGACTATATTAGAAATTCAATTTTAATCCTTACCTAAAATGAATAACAATTGACTTTATAAAGACTAGGTTTGAAGAATGAATAAAATTGAGGATCCTAAAACTTATAGACTACTTAGTCTCTTCCAATATAAGACAAATATTTTCCTTTTTATGGATTTTGTGGGTGTAATCCGCTGAAAACCCTCACGAGACAACACTCATCCTCTAGGGTAACCTAGAGGTTTAACGGCTTGTTGCACGTGCTAAGTGCAATCGTGATTCCTACGAAAGTGAGTTAGGTTGATTAACTTTTTCTTTTTCTTTGTTTTTACTCGAGGACGAGCAAAAGATAAGTGTGGGGTGTGATTGGTAGTGAAAAGTGTATTTTTATCATCATATTTACCGTCACATTTTCATATTTATTTATATAATTCTGCACATTTATTAATATTTTGTGATTTATTGTGTGCAGGCCTCGAAATAATAAAAAGAAAGAATTAAAGCTTAAAGAGCCCAAAAGCCCAGATCCAAGCCCATATTTGAAGCCCAAGAGTAAAAGTGCAAGTATCAATTGTCAAAGTGCAATTATGCAAGGGCTAAAGTTGCAATTATTAAAGATGAGGGAAGGATAGAATTCTACCCAACCCTAAACTCTTACAGGATGAGGATAAAAGCCAAAGAGAGTGCAAAGATAAAAATTCAAAGAATTCGGATTCAAACTGTACACGTTTTAGTGTTTAAATCATAACTTTTGCTACAGTTATGCAAATCCGATGATTCAAGATGCTCCAGAAAGAAGACTTGAAGACCTACAACTCTTATGTTAATCAAACTTTCCAATTCAATCCGTAGATAAGCTGATTTCGGCGATCAACATGATAAGAAGTTGCAGGACAGATTTGAATTTCTGGAGATAAGATCTTTTTGGAGAGTTGTACTAGGACTCTACATCTTCCAACACCTATAAATATCCCTGCAGATGCAACACAGAGAGTACACAGTCCAGAGAAGAGCCAAGGGCCAAAGTTAGGGTTTTTAGGTTTTCTTTCCACCTATGTATATTTTTTATTCTTTTTGTAAAAGCTGAGAGGAGATGATGTATTCATGGAGGAAGGGATCTGCTTGTACTGATGGTGACAGTCGGTGTAAGTGTTATTTTTCCACCATTGTTTAATAATCAAATCAAGGCTTATTTTATTTTATTCTTGTATTATTCTAGTTTCTTTTATTCTTATTTTAATCTTGTATCTACTTTCTTCTATTTGTTCTCTAATGTCTTGCCCACCATGAGATCCAACTGCTTCGAGAATACCTAGCCGAAGAAGGAACCTTGACGGCCCAATGGCGATGAACAGGTCTTCATAGCTTATTTTTCATTTCGTAGAGTAGATTAAGAAGGCGGACGATCCCATAAGCCGTGCTTGTACACCTTCCAAGAAAGGGAAATCATCGCAACGTTCAAACGGCAAGCAGACTAAAGAGATAAGTTTTCTTTCTTTTTCTTTTCTTTTCTTTTTTGTAGATTAAATACAACTCATCTCCATATTCTTTTCTACCACCCATTGTAAATACCACTTCCTTTCTAACTTAACAAATAAAAATAAAAACTTTAGAGAAACTTGCTTAACGCTTCCATCGCAGTCCCTCCCTGAGGATCACGACCCGCATAGCCCTGCTACCGCGATTAGAACTGAGACTTGCACATCTATTCTTAAAACTAACATATAATATTTTGTGTGCAGGAAAAATCAGTCAACAACTATGAAGGATTTTCACTATAAAACCGATCCCACTGGATCACTTGGTGCCGCAGCACCTACAAGCGAGTTCACACTAGAACTCCTTTAAAGTCTCTAGTCCCTCTTTTGTTCCAGCAAGAACAAACGTACTCAAGCACGCAAGCTTGCCGAAGCCGCACCTCTACACCAAGCTCTCACTAAAACTCGAAACAACGTGAACCCA
Source organism: Agave tequilana (assembly GCA_038442645.1). Classification (NCBI taxonomy): domain Eukaryota; kingdom Viridiplantae; phylum Streptophyta; class Magnoliopsida; order Asparagales; family Asparagaceae; genus Agave; species Agave tequilana. The sequence continues at coordinate 303,833 of JAVJIF010033390.1, forward strand.
CAAGTCCGCCTCCTCAAATACAAAGAATGAAAACTTTGGTGATCATAATACTTTGATCACCTAACACAACTCTCACAACAACTCTCCTATAGGATAGATATAGCAATGGAAAGCTCATGTATGTGTGAGAAAAACTTGGATTGATTTGGTGGTAAAAAACTCAAGAAATCAGTTTTCAAAACACTCTTGAAAAACTTTTCTTTAGATATGAAAGTATTAGCGCTAAAACAAGTGGAAAACCTCTACAATACATAGGAAAACTAGCTTTGAAACTCTCCAAAAATCTTGTGTAAAACAGGCAAAGGGAGGCCTCTTTTATAGGCATCCAAAATCTGCCCGTTGGAGGCCAACTCAGCAGTTCAGACTGCTGTCGGTCGACCGTTGGTGAACAGCCAACGGTCGGATTTCTGACCGTTGAGCCACCGGTCAACCGGCGTGTCGACCGGAGCCTTGATACAGAGAGCCGACACTCTCTGTTGGTCGACCGCCTGGTCGACCGGGCCATATCTAGAGAGCAGAACTCTCTGACGGTCGACCGGGTCGGTCGACCGGCCCTCTAGCCAAGCAAGCTGTGTACATTTTGTGCACGTCAGTCTACCGGCAGGAGGCCAGAAACAGCACATTTTAGGGATTAAAAACTTGTTATTTTTCCTTCAATAAAATCCCATAAAATCTCTAAAAAACTATAAAAATAAGTTCAGTATTATACTTTGATATACAAACATGTTTAAGTCAAAATCAAAATATGTTACAAATATTTTGAACTATTTTTGTAATATGGAAGTTTTGCCTTAAACAAAAATCTGTATTTTTCCAAAATGATTTTTTCAAATTGAAAACTGATTTTTTCAAAACTTCTCCAAATATAAAAATAAGATATTCTAAATACTTTTAAAGCTTAGTGTCTATGGATATGATCCACTATATATATATGAAGAAATATCTATGTTTTTGACATTAAGCTCTAAAAAAAGGTTTTGATAAAAACATATGTTATATTTTGAGACTTAAAAACCAAATCGGTATTTTTTTTCAAAATGAAAACTATTTTATGAAAACACATCTAAATCTTATGTGTGAGTGTAAATAAACTTGTGCAATCCACTAACTAATCTATCTTTTACATTTTATCTAAAAATAAAATCTTACTATAAATAAAACTAGACACAAGTCTTCTCTTGAAGATCTTCACTTGAAAATCTTCTTCTTCTTCTTTACTTGGTCTAAAACCTTGATCCAATGATCTAGACCCCTCTTGAGTACTAGATGTGATCTTGATGCATTAGCTCTTGAATCAACACATGCTAGCTCCAAAACTTGACTTGAAATCCTTTGTTGAAGCTAAACACATACTAAGATCTTGATCACATATCTGAGACAATTAAACATAAGATCATTAGTACTATAACTACATGTTAATCATCATCAAAACTAGAGTGATGGGCCTTTGGGCCAATAATAAGCCATAGAAGAACTTAGACATGCACTTAGAAAAGATCATATTTCTTTGATTTCTCATTATGATTCTGCTATTGTAGTGTGGAATACATTGACCTCTCCCGAGCTACAAATGACAAACTATGTGGAGAGAGAAGCTATTGTGGATGAATCCAATCAAGTTTGCTTCATGGTCCAAGGAAATGACTCCCTAGAGGTAACTTCGGACACTCAACTAGATGATTGTGCTAGTTCTTTATGTGATGAAAATGTTATGGAAGCACATGCTTTAAATAAAGAACTTTTCTTGTTTTGTGAAAACTTGCTTTCAAAGTACAAAGCTTTGAAAAGCAAGAGTTTTAATATAAAAAGAGAAAATGAGAATTTATTTTCTAAACTTGATTTGTTTTGCAAGAAAGGGTTGAGATTTCAAATGAGAGGGACTCATTGAAAGTTCAACTTGCCTTGCTTTAAATGAATAAAATTTTGAAAAATGAAAATGAGTTTGATCTCGTTTTGAAGAAAAATGAGGATTTGTCTTCAAAACTTGATTTTTTTTAAAATAAAATAATTTTTTGAAAAATAAAATTGTTTTAATTTCAAAAGAATTGGATTTTGTTTCAAAGAAATTTTTTTCATTAAAAATGATTTTGTTTCCCATTCTTGTCATAATCTATTAATACATCTCCTAGTGAAAAGAATTTTGTTGCATGCTCCACTTCTTCTTCAATTATTAATAATGATATTTGCATGTTGAAGAAAAGTGTAGATTGTTTGGGCTCCACTTTGAGCCAATGTGTTATGAATCACAAGAAATTAGAATCCATGTTTCACACGAAACATGCTCCACCTATGCATGCACGCCCATCATAGCATACACATGCTCATCATGCTCTCACACATGATTTTATGTATGCTAATATGTACACTTGTACACATTGTAGACATAAGAACCACCTTGTAAAATTTTGTTATGATAGATTACATAATTCAAATTTTGTAAATAAGTTTGTTTGGTTTAGGAAAGGTGCTAATTCTCATGGACCCAAAAGATATGGGTACCAAAATCCACCACTATTATATCTGATGTAGGTGTGGGCTCTCACATGACGTGAGGGTATTGGTGTCTTGATGGTAGATGCATTCCGAGCTCAATGGTGACATTTTTGGATTCATCACTTTCAAGGATGTTTAGGTGAGAAGAATCACCATGATTTGGAGACCTGGAGACTAGTTCAATTGGGTTTGGTAACCATCTCTAACTCTCATTTTGTTTATATGCTTTTTATTGTTGATTATTTGCATATTTTTGGTTTTAATGTTCATTATGTTAAATGCGATATTATTAGACATGTGACATACATAGATAGTCTTTAGATACACCCATGTTCATATGGATTCATATTTTTGTGTTCTCACTATTATTTAACTACTATGTATATTCTAGTTCTAAAGCACGTGCATTTAGCCTAATGATCATATTTCTTATGTTTTTATACTTTATGTTTTGATTACTTATTTAGATGTAAATTTCATTAAAACTTGCGTTATTACTTGTAGTAAGCTACATTTGATTATCATGTGTTTATACTTCATTGCTCATTTGTACTCATTACATGTAATTGTATAACCTTATTTTGATGATTCTTCCATCTTTGCTCATTTTTTTCTATTTTTGTACATGTTTTATATTTGCTTCATGTATACGTTAATTTTGTCCAAAACTATAAGATATCATGTCTATCTAGAGTCACTTGCCTTCATGCTAAATTCTTTTATGCTCGTTTATGTTTGGGATATGTATGTATACATTTAGTTTCAACAAAACATACATATATCTTGAAGCTTGTTTATTTTTTGATTAAAATTAATTTTTTCATAGTTTCATGTCTTTTTGATAAAAGGAATTTATTTGTTTTAATTGAGCTTCAATGCCTTATTTCTATGATTTTTTTGATTACATGATTTTTGTACACTCTATATATCTTTTGTTTACTCATGGTTTTTGATTCATGAGCCTATTGAGCTTTATAGATTTGAAGCGTCGATTCTCGTGTAGTTTTCATATATTATGAAATATATATTTATTTTAATCCTTACTTGAAGGATTTCGTACTAATCTTCAAAATTATCATAAAACTAGTTTCGTTATTCTTCAATTTGGTAGTATTTTTCAAACTATGCTAAAATGATCTTCAAATCATATTTTTGAAAACCCTTACCATCCAAGGGCGGTTGGTTGGGCGACCATGCCTTGTATACCCTTATTGAATATCTTTCAAACATGTCCATGATAGGATGGTAGGTATGAGTTATACATGATCTTAATGAAAATTCATTTTTGTATTCTCATATTTGTTTTTTATATGTATGAATCTTATTTTCAATTAATATTATATTGCTATGATGATACATACATATAGATATATTTTTTCTTGTGCTTATTTTATAATGTCCATACATTTTTTTAGCACAAATTGATTTTATGCTAAGCTTTATCTTTTTAATGATAATTGGTATCTTTACAAGCTTATACATAGTTTTTATTGGTATTTCATAAAAGAGAAGAAAAATTCTTGTTTTGTCTCTCAATTGGTTTTATTTTCAATTGTATCTTACTCCCTGATCGATCGCTAAGATTGCACATTTATTATCATATTCTCATACTTATTATTAAATAAACTCTGCATGTTCCTAATTATTGTTTAATTTATTTGTAGGCCCATTCCTAAAGGAGAGTGAAGAAAAATGAGCCCAAAAGCCCATCAAATTCTGAATTAAATCAGAATAAATTCGAAATCAGTAAATCAGGAAAAATCTTGGCAAATCAGAGAGGTTGAAAATCGGTTGAAATGAATCATCCCAAATCAAGCGGTTGAAGCCAAAGATCAAAGGCCATTTCATCAAAATTCCGGACTTAAACTGCAAATCGAGCTAAAGATAAACATCAATTGCGAAGCCGGGGAATTCCACCAATAGGGTGTGGCCACCTGGCCGCGGAAACGCGGGCAGCGCCGCATTTTCGCGGCTTTGTTAGGGAGTTAGGGGGAGCGTTTGCTCCCCCTATCTTCTCACGCCTCTCCCCTCTGGGTTTTTGCCTATAAAAGCGAGGTATTTCACTATAAATGGGGACGACCATACAGAGATAGGATTTAGTCCAGTTTTTCATTCTTTGTAGTGCAGGTTTTTTTTTCTTTTTATGTAATTTTAATTTCTTTGTAAGCTTAGGTTAGATTGAGATTCATGTAAGTAAGAAAGAGAGGCTTATGTTGAGAGTGACACCAATGTACCTCCTCCTTTCTTCCATCGTTTCTGCAAGCAATAAAAGATAACTTTTTTTTTTATATTTATCTTTACTTTTGTTTCCTTCTTCTTCTTTCTACTTTTTCTCTTTTGGTTATGATGAGCATTCAAGTGAATCTAGAAGCATCAGTATAACAATGTTTGTGTGAGTGCCAACGATATTTCATGATAATGTTCTCCTCCTCAAGACTCCGTATCATTTCATTCTTGTTCGTCTTGATGATGTAATGCGAATGGGGACTGAGCTCGATCTTATGGCTTATGCGTTAAACGCCTCCGAAGTAAGGTAGAACATGCAAGGGTTCTAGGTAAGTCATCAACCAAAGGAGGTAAGTATTTCTTTAATCTTTTCTTTCTTTTCTTTTATTTCTTTAGTTTACACCAACAACACCTACTTCTTTTATCACTCCTTTTCCATTTCTTTGTACATATCCAATTCTGTTTCTCCATCTTCCCAATCTCTCACTTTCTGCTGAACTTCATTGAAATTTATTTTTCTTTCTTTTTAAAGAAACTAAAGAAGTACTTTTAACCATTAATGGTAGCATAAAAGAGAACTTGCTAGAAAAGCTTCCATCGCTAGTCCCTCCTTGTGGATCACGACCCGCATAGCCACTTGCTATTACGGTAGAATTGAGTAACTTACACTCTTTAATCTTAAAATCTGAAATTCTATATTTGTGTGCAGGTTCAACCTCAATCAAATTTTGGTGCCGTTGCCGGGGAGGGACGGTAAGCAATTCTCTTTAAAAGTTTACATTTTTGGTTAACTTTCATCTTTATTTTTTGTACAAATTTAACAACAAGGAATTCTTGCTGCAGTGGACACATAAGTGGCCTTGGACTCTGCTCAAGAAAGCAGAGCCAGGAAGCCCTCAGATTTGCTACAGTACTGTGGCAAACTGAGTGAACTACTAACCTGTATTTTCTACAGGTTGGCTGAATTGCGTAGTTTAAATATCTATAGCATTTATCTCCTTGTTTGACTCACTGTATATATATATATTTCTAATACAACAGTAAAAAGCTGATTGAAAATGCTAAAAAATGATTTAGACTTTGCATTTAGGCACGTGTCTATTTCATTACATTTTCTATTTACTGTTGAAGAGTGCTGGAGCCAAGGTATGTGTGCATAGCATTTAGTATAAGGTTCATTCTTGTATGATTGCTTGAATGTTACTTTTTTCTATATACTAGTACACTGCACTAAATTGATTTAAGGGCTTGTCCTATAAACAAGATAAGGTGGGGAAGTCATTACCCTCTCTTAGCCCACAAACAATCTCCTCACTCACTAACCCAAACCTAACTAAAAATGAGCAGACGTTGGCCCTAGGACATCTTGGACTCAATTAGGAGATTATCCTAAGGGGAAAGGTGTTGGAATTTGACTCCTGCCAAATCAGTGTCTAGGAAGGGGATTAAGGGCCGAAAGCCTGAAGGTTGGTGGTTACTTAATTAAGGAACGTCTTTGACAGATAACCTCCCACAAATCTTGTCCTGACCTGGCTGATTAGCATATGGTCAAAGTTTGCATTATACCTCCCGTGGACAGTCTAACCAGTTATGAGTCGTCTAGGTCATAGGTCTACCCTAACTTAGTTTAGAATTTTTTCTTTTTATTTTTTGCTTATTTGTTTGTTTTATTTCTTTGTTTGTATTTTATTGTGTGATATGTCTTATAATAACAAATTTTCCAATTTTAATGGTAATCCATATTACACACCAACCTCTTTTTCAGATATTACTAACCCGGCATATCATAACTTTAACCAACCTAGTGTGCCGGATTGGTCTTATCCGAATCAATATAACCCATGCCCCCGATCTTATAACCATAATTTCCAGAATAATTTCAACTCTTCACAGAGTCAGTGGGGATTCACCTCCACCGAGTTCAATTTTCAACCAACTTGTCCTCCTTATCCACCTTGTCCACAATATTTTTAAGATTCATACTCAGTTCCACCAGTCCAAAATAGAAAATCATCAATTTTTGAAATGAGTATGCGTGAGTCCAAATAAAAATCACAAAATCTGATGGAGTCACAATTTCACCACCAATTCCAAAATAACACATCATCTTTTCAATAAAATGATGAACCAATTAACTATGAAAAGATGCTTGAAGCCATGACTCAAGCTCAAAACGCTCGTAATCATGACATAGATATGATGGTCCAAACTCTACGTTCTCACCGTTTGGCTAGTTCTGATGTCGCTAACCATTCTCTTAGAGCCGAAGAGTCATGTTGCTTTGGAAAACAAGGTTCCATTTCAGAACAATCATTTGAACTTGCCCAAACTCCAAATTTGAAAGTGACATTGACAGTTTGGCAAGTTATCACTTTCCTGAAATTGAACTTGAGAATGAATATGATCATGAACCTCAACTTAGTGATTCAATTCTACTTCCTGATTCAATTATGACTCTGGTGTCTTCACCTGATTTCAATCTTTTTCCCGAGTCAACATTGAATCCTGTGCCAATTCATAATGAAATTGAATCGCCCATCTTTGATGATCATTTTATTGAACTTGACCAATTTCATACTTTTGAAAGTCCCATTGACAAATTGGCAAGTTCTCATTTTTATGAAATTGAACTCAATGAGAAATGTGACCTAGGTTCTCAATTTTGTGATCCAGTTCAAATTCCCGAATCAATATTGACTCCTGTTTTGTTACCCGACTTGAGTAATATTTTATAGTCAGTTTGATTCCCACACCTATCATTCTTGAACTTGAATCATCTATATTAAGTCACATTTCATTGTGAGAAACTGAATGTGGACTTGAGTTCTAACTTCTTGATTTAGACCCACTTCCTGAGCCAATCTCGACTCCTGAACCTTTACTTGACTTAAGTCACTTTCCTGAGTCGGTATTAGTTCCAGTACTTCCTGAGTCCAAGTCAATCATTCTATCTTTTTACACTCCATTTTGGGATAAGGCGGTTGACAAAATTGACTCCGAAATTAATTATAGAATTTGGAAATTAGATGGGGTTAAATTGTTAATAAAAAACGTTCATGTATATATCATTTTAGTGGGTTATATTAGAGAAATTTCTGGTGGGTTCCTCTGAACTCCATGAAAAGTCGATTGGGCCGCATTTCGTGAACCAATCAGACCACCACCGGAACCACAACCTTAAGGTAATATTTCCTTCCCTTTCTTATTTTTCATGAATCTATGCATTAATTCATACATTGAGGACAATGCATGAGATAGGTGTGGGGGAGGGTTCTAACATAACTTAGGTTTTTCTTTTATTAAAAAAAATTTAACATTGTCTTTACTTTTAAAAACTTTTTGAAAATAAAAACAATATTTTGACATATTTTTTGTAAGAAATTGAGTCAATTTTAAGGAATAGGAAAATTAAAATTAGGATTTCTTATACTTGGTCAAAATAAGATTATTTGTTTGATTTTTAGGGTTAGGAAGATAATTTGTCAAAATAATTTAGTCTTGATCTTTACCTTGATGAAATATGCACACTTCATACACTTACACACTTAGGGTTCAAAAACAAAGATTCTTATGCCTTATATATATATAAAAAAAGAAAAAAAAGAAGAAAAAAATATTTATGAAAGATGAACAAATCTAATTATTTATTAGCTAGGTGATTTGGCCTAAGCAAGCCTTGGTATTTATGCAAAAGATAATTAGATAAGTTTGAAAAGATATATATATAAATCCTCTGATTAAGCTGGGTATTTGTGCCTCATAAAGCATAAGTACTCACGCTAAAAGCGGTTCATATAATAAAATCCTTAGTTTTGAGGTGTTATTTGCTCGAGTCCTTAAGTCCTTAGGGTGTTTTCTCACCCGGTACCCTAAGACCGTTTGGTTTGGGAGTTATCGATTAAGGCTCGTTACATGGGCAGATTAGAAAGCCTAATAGAACTAAGGAATAATACCTCCAAAAATATATATATATATATATATAAATAGACAAGGCATAAGAGTTAGAGTTAAAGAATCCTTAGTCAAATTTTCGCGGTCACAAGGTGCATATGACTTAAAGTAAAGTAATAGACTAGATGAGAAGTAAAATTTGACTCCTTACTTTAATTGATAACAAATTTTTGAATAGAGACGAAGTTTAGGAATGAAAAATTCTGTTTTCCTAAAACTTATAGATTACTTAAAAACTTACAATAATATTTCAAATATTTTTCTTTCAAAATGTGTTTTCAAAATACTAACATTTTTCTCTTTCTTTACGGATTTTATGGGTGTAATCCGCTGAAAACCCTCACGAGACAAAACTCGTCCTCTAGGGGAAACCTAGAGGTTTAACGACTTATTGCACATGCTCAGTGCAATCGCGTGACCTACGAAAGTGGTCTAATAATTTTTAGTATAGTGTAGTTATTTTGCTCAAGGATGAGCAAAAGATAGGTATGGGGGTGTGATCGGTCGCTAAGATTGCACATTTATTATCATATTCTCATACTTATTATTAAATAAACTCTGCTTGTTCCTAATTATTATTTAATTTATTTGTAGGCCTATTCCTAAAGGAGAGTGAAGAAAAATGAGCCCAAAAGCCCATCAAATTCGAAATTAAATCAGAATAAATTTGAAATCAAATCAGAATAAATTCGAAATCAGTAAATCAGGGCAAATCTTGGCAAATCATAGATGTTAAAAACTGGTTGAAATGAATCATCCCAAATCAAGCAGTTGAAGCCAAAGATCAAAGGCCATTTCGTCAAAATCCCGGACTTAAACTGCAAATTCAGCTGAAGATAAACATCAATCGCGAAGCCGGGGAATTCCACCAACAAGGTGTGGCCACCTGGCCACACCCTGGCCGCGAAAAACGCGGCCAGAGCCGCGTTTTCGCGGCTTTGTTAGGGAGTTAGGGGGAGCGTTTGCTCCCCCTATCTTCTCACGCCTCTCCCCTCTGGGTTTTTGCCTATAAAAGGGAGGTATTTCACTGTAAATGGGGAAGACCATGCAGAGATAGGATTTAGTCCAGTTTTTCATTCTTTGTAGTGTAAGTTTTTGTTTTCTTTTATGGAATTTTAATTCTTTCTAAGTGATCAATCACATATTTTGCATATACATTGTCATCTTACCATACTTTTTAGCTAATAAATCCTATTAATAAGTCTTCTTTTTCTTTGTTAAATGTAGGCCCAATTGCTAAAAGAAAGAAAGAGAAACAAGCCGAAAAGACCACCAAATTCTGACTTAATTCAGAATAAATTCGAAATCAAGGAATCAGGGCAAAATCTTGGCATATCAGAGAGGTTGAAAACCGATTGAAAAGAATCCTCCCAAATCGAGCGGTTAAAGCCAACAATCAAAGGCTGTTTCATCAAAAGAGCAGAAACGAGAAAACCAGCAGAAGATATGGGTGAATCACCAAAGGGGGGAGTTCCACCACTTGGGTGTGGCCATCTGGCCACACCAGGGCCGCGAAAACGGGGCCCTAGCCGCGTTTTCGCTGCTTTGTTAAAGAGGTTGGGGGAGCGTTTGCTCCCCCAATTTTCATATGATTCCTCCCTCTGGTTTTTCCCTATAAATAGCAGTTTCAACAGCGTAAAAAGGAGGGAAGACTAGGATTAGAATTTTGTTTATACTTTAAGGTTTAGGTTCTTTGTTAGATAGTACAAAAGTTGTATTTTTGTTTTGCAATTTTTAGTTCAGTACAAATACCTGTGAGAGAGAGGAATTGAGTGCTTGTAACTTGAAGATTGAAGTGACATCAATACAAGAATCGAGCCACATTTTCTTCCAACTCATTTTACGGTATGTCTTGCGTTATTTACTTGCATTTTTCTTTGTCTTCCATGAGTAGCTAAATCGGTTTTCTAGGCTCACTATTGTACCTCTCTCCAATTCTTCTTCTCTTCTGATTTAATGAAAAAGACCCAATGAATCATTTGCATGCCTAACTTAAAGCCTTTCTTCTTGAAAGTGTTCTTGAAGGCACATGAGGATGGGTTTGAATTTTTGAACTCCGACTTCTTTTAAGAACGTTTCTTGAACTGTTTTTATTCCATACTTGCTTCTTCGCGCTTGATGATTTAACATTCAATTCAAAACAGTTTCTTAAAGAAAAGAGCACTTTTTCAACTATCTTATATGTTTTACTTCAAACTTTCTAAAGTCAACCTTAAGTTTTGCCTATGATCAAGTTGAGACACTAAGGATTTCAATAGAAGAATAAACGGTTGAGTAGTGAGCCCAGATCTTCTCCTTCTTATATTTAAAACAACCAAACAATTTTCAAAGTTTTTTAAATCACCTTCTCCAATGCCTTCTCCAAAGTTGCAATTTCTCTTTTATTCATTTCCCTTCTCTCCATTCTTCTTTTCAACTAAAAAATGAGCACAATTCTTTTGTTACTAAACAAAACACCGAAAAGCTTTCATCGCATTCCTCCTCGTGGACACGACCCGTTAGCCTGAAGCTACACGGTAAACTCTTAACTCTTTGATTTTGTAATCAATTTTTGGCGCCGTTGCTGGGGAGGGAACGGTGTATTTGTTTTTTAACAAGTTTGGTGTGTTGTTTCAGGGACTTGAAGATTCAGATCTAGCATTCAAGCTTTACAAGAGATGACTTGCAAATTCTGTGCCCCTACTCTCGAAAGTAGGAAACAGAATTTCAAGAAATTGCGTTGCAAAAGTTGAAAAATTCATTGGACTACTAAAACTCTTTTTTGCAGGACATATTGCTCGCAAAAAAATTAAGTTTTTGTATGTTATATTCTTGCTATATCTGCTATCCACTATCCCTGTTTTAATCCAACAGTAATTTGAGTGATTGTTAATTGCTTAAAAAACATTTAGACTTACATTCTAGGCATTTGTCTAATTATGTTTATTTTACAATTACTGTTGAAGAGAGCTGGAGACAAGGTACGTATGCATAGCATATAGTTTAGGAAACATTCTTGGGTGATATTTGCTTTTGAATGCTACTTTTCTTTATTTTGCACACTTTGCACAATTAACTCTAAGGGCAAAACCCAATTCAAGATAAGGTGGGAAGTCATTACCCTTCCTTAGCCCACAAACCATTTTCAAGCACGCACAACCTAAGCCTAAATAAAATCTGATAGACGTTGGCCTTAGGGATATCTCAAGCTCGCTAGGAGATTATCCTAAGGGGGAAGGTGTTAGAATTTGACTCCTGCCAAATCAGTATCTAGGAAGGGGATTGAGGGCCGAAAGCCCGAAGGTTAGTGGTTACTTAATTAAGGAACGTCTTTAACGGATAACCTCCCACCAATCTTGCCCTGACCTGGCTGATTAGCTTGTGGTCAAAGTCTACATTATACCTCCTGTGGACAAGAAACCAGTTAGGAGTTGTCTAGGTCAAGGCTACCTTAGACTAGGCTTGGTTGATTACTCTTGTTGACTGTTGGTAAACTTGTTTGTGATTGTGATTGTGTTTGTGTATGCAAGTGTGGTCAAGAGACCCTAACTCATCTAGGTTGACTAGAAACACATCACCACCCAAGTTTGGACCAAGACCTGATCCGGTTATAGCTCAACCAATATCCTTGCAGGATAGGTTCTATCCCATTCGAACCTCACTTCCATCTTGCATTCTACTTCCATCGGTTGGTGAATACAATTTTGAGCTCAAGCCTCAATTCATCAACACACTCCCCAAGTTTCATGGCTTAGAGTCCGAAGATGCTTACTTCTTCATAAGAGAATTTGAGAAAGTAAGTCTTATGATGAAAATCCCACACCTTTTAGACGATGCTATTAGGTTGAGATTTGTCCCTTTCGCTCTTAAGGACTTAGCAAAGAAATGGCTTTACAGCTTAGCGGCCGGTTCGGTCACATCTTGGGATGGTTTCATCAAGGTCTTCTTGAAGAAATTCTATCCAATTCATAAGACCGCTCTCATTAGGAAGACCATCATGCAATTCAAGCAAGAATCGAGTGAACCATTCTGGAGGTACTTTGAACGCTTTAAGGATCTCCTTGTCCAATGTCCACATCATGGAATAGAGAAATGGCGACAATGCCAAATTCTTTAAGACGGTTTAGACTATTCCACCAAAACCCTCTTAGAAAGTATGTGCCAGGGGGTTCTTGCAGAAGGATAAAAATGAAGGATGGTATTTGTATGAAAACCTAGCTGAAAAGACCATCCAATGGGAACCTACTAGTGAAACATCTAGGAATCCTAACTCCATCTCTTCAAACGGAGGTCTCCATTCTATCGAATCATCCATCGCTAATGAGGCTAAGTTAGCTAACCTAGCAAGAAGACTGGAAGCTCTAGAAACTAAGGAACCAAGTTCAGTCAATCAAGTCAGCCCAACCAATTTCCAACTCTGGGCTGCACTTACTGTCAAGCTATGAATCATGTGTTCGAGGAGTGTCCTGTGTTTCAGGCTCAGCAACAATACCATGAACCGATGAATGCGGCCTTTTCAAGGCCGAACAATAATCCTTACGCACCAACGTACAATCCTGGCTGGAGAAATCACCCTAATTTCTCATGGAGCCAAAAATAGCAATGACCATTCACGGTCAAATCATGCAAGCCACTTCCACCATGCTAATAATTCGTCCAATCATCAACCCAACTTTTTCAATTTCCATAATAATTCTCCCAACCATCCACCTAACTTTTCAAACTATCAACAAAACCTTCCTAACCAAGCTCCACAAGCCTCCTTCCAGAATCCTCAACTAGAAAGGAGAATGACTGACTTTGAGAGAAATATGGAAAGATACATGAAAAACCAGATTCTCTCATGCAAACTATACAGAGGTTAGAGGTTCAAATGAGCCAACTAGCCACTCCACAGAATGAGAGACAGAAGGGTACGCTGCCTAGTCAGCCAATAACCAATCCTAGGAATTCTCAACAAGCTCATTTGATTGAGGATCAATCATTAAATCAATGTAATGTTGTTCATACATTGAGGTCAAGAAAGAGAGTTGATAATCAAGTGTCAACGCCAACCAATCCCATTCAGCACAACCACAATCAAGCATCCACCTCATCTAATCCAAGTCCTTCCAAATCTGACGAATTTGAAAAAGATAAGTCAACCAGTTAGGTGCACCAGCCTATAGTACCATTTCCTAATAGGCTGAAAAATAACAAGCAAAATCTACACATGGACAAGATAATTGAGTATTTAATTAAGTAAAGATAAATGTGCCACTTCTTGATGCCATCCAACAAGTCCCTTCCTATGCTAAGTTTCTTAAGGACATGTGCACCAAGAAGAGAAAGACTAATGTATCAAAAAAGGTCCTCTTAGCCACTAACATTAGTGAGCTACTATCGGGTCCGATCCCTGTCAAGTACAAGGATCCAAGCCCACCATTGCCTGCACAATAGGACAAGCCGAGATTAGTCGTGCACTTCTTGACGTGGGGGCAAGTATCAACTTGCTTCCATTCTCAGTTTATCAACAACTCAGGTTGGGCGATCTTAGTCCAACCCGAGTCACTATCCAATAGGCTGACCATTCAGTAAAAGTTCCAAAAGGGGAGATTAATGATGTCCTGATCTGGGTAGGGGAGTTTATTTACTCTGTCGATTTCATAGTTCTGGAGACATAACATGTGTCCAACTTCAATCATAGGGCTCAAATTCCTGTTATCCTAGGGTGATCATTCCTTGCAACTGCCAATGCCATAATCAATTGTAGGAATGAGTTTATGAGGTTAACCTTTGGAGACATGACTAGAGAAGTCAATGTTTTCAATCTAGGAAACAACCCCGCGATCTTGAGGACCAAACATTTGAAGTCAACCTAATTGAGAACTTAACAAGTGAACATAGGGAAGAATTGGAACTAGAAACTGAGTGTGACTTCGGGTTAGAGTCTGACGACTTTAATCTTGATCAGGTTGTAGATTCTGATGTGAATTGTGCCTCGAACCCTATTTCACCAATAATGGAGCCAACAAATTTGACTAGTCCTTCCAACCAGCCTTCCTCTTCCTTAGAATTGAAAGCCTTACCTGCGCATCTCAAGTACGTCTATCTAGGCGAACAAGAGACCTTTCCTGTCATCATTACCTCCCATTTAAATGACGGGGAAGAAGAAGATCTTAAAACAATTCTAAGAAAACATAGGGAAGCCATTGGTTGGACTATGACTGATATAAAGGGATTAAGTCCGACCATCGTTCAGCATTGCATTCATCTCAATGAAGATTCCACACCTAAAAGAGACCCGCAGCGTAGGTTAACCCTATATGTAAGAGGATGTTCAAGCTGAAATTGTAAAACTCTTAGACAATGGGATAATTTATCCCATTTCGGATAGCCAATGGGTCAGTCCTGTCCACGCGGTTCCAAAGAAATCTGGTTTCACCGTAGTGGAAAACTAGAAACAAAGAGTTGGTCCAAACTCGACTTCCTACGAAGATCCGAGTTTGCATTGACTATAGGAAGCTTAATGCTGCAACTCGTAAGGACCATTTTCCATTTCCCTTCATTGATCAAATGCTTGAACGTTTGGCGGGTCACGAGTATTACTGTTTCTTGGACGGTTACTCGGGGTATAATCAGATCCCTATTGCTCCTGAGGACCAAGAAAAGACTACGTTCACATGTCCATTTGGGACATTTGCTTATCGTCGAATGCCTTTTGGCTTATGCAATGCCCCAGCAACGTTTCAACGTTGCATGTTGAGTCTTTTCTCTGATATGGTGAACGATTCTTAGAGATCTTTATGGATGATTTCTCCATCTACTGAGATTCATTCACTCAATGTCTCCACCATTTAGAACTTGTCCTCCAACGTTGTGCTGAGAAAAATCTAACACTGAATTGGGAGAAATGCCACTTCATGGTAAAACATGAAATTGTCTTGGTCATGAAATCTCCAAGAAAGGAATTGAAGTAGACAGAGCTAAAATTGAAGTTATTGCTAAGCTTCCCATACCCAAATGCATTACGGACATTAGATCCTTCTTAGGACATGCTGGTTTCTACCAAAGATTTATCAAGGATTTTAGCAAAATTGCTAGGCCCTTGACTAATCTGTTAGCTAAGGATGTGTCCTTCACTTTCGATACTGAATGCATGAATTCTTGGGAGAAGCTTAAGATAGAGCTTATTTCTGCACCAATCATATCTGCACCGGATTGGTCTAAGCCGTTCGAAATCATGTGCGATGCTTCCGATTTTGCCATAGGCGCTGTCCTAGGACAACGCATTGATAACATGCAGCATGTGATTTACTACTCTAGTAGGACTCTCAATGATGCTCAATTGAACTACTACGCTACGACTGAGAAGGAAGTCTTGGCAGTAGTGTTTGCCTTAGAGAAGTTTGTCCCTACCTACTAGGGTCCAAAACCACCATTTTCACCGATCATTCTGCGCTTAGGCACCTCATGATGAAGAAGGATGCCAAGGCCTGACTCATTCGTTGGATCCTCCTCCTTCAAGAATTCGATCTTGAGATTCGAGACAAGAAAGGCGTACAAAATGTCGTTGCTGACCATCTCTCACGAATCCCTAATTCTCCATGCAACGAATTACACATAAATGAGGATTTTTCTGATGAAAATCTCTTAGCTATCTCTAGGGAACCTTGGTTTGCTGATATAGTTAATTACTTAGTCACAAACCAACTCCGTCTCATTGGTCCAAAAATGATATATACCGGTTCTTATCCCAAGTCCGGTATTTATTTGGGAGGAACCATATCTTTTTAAGTACTATTTTGACCAAATTATTAGGAGATGCATTCCCGATGAGGAGGTTAAGAGTGTTCTATCCTTTTGTCACGAACTTGCATGCGGTGGACACTTTGGTCCCCGCAAGACTGCTGAAAAGTGCTACAAAGAGTGTTCTATTGGCCCACTTTGTTCAAGGTTGCTTATGAATTTTGCAAGACGTTCCCTAGATGCCAAATGGTAGGAAGGATCTCAAAACGAAATATGATGCCCCTCAACCCAATTCTAGAAATAGAACTCTTTGATGTTTGGGGCGTCGACTTTATAGGTCCATTTTCTAATTCATTTGAAAACCAATACATATTGGTTGCTATGGATTATGTGTCCAAGTGGGTAGAAGCCATTCCTTGTAAGATTAATGATAACAAAGTTGTCATAAAGTTTTTGAAAGAGAACATTTTTTCACGCTTCGGAACCCCTCGTGCTATCATCCGTGATAATGGCACTCACTTTTGCAATAGATCCTTTGAAGCTCTTATGCGAAAGTATGTCATAACTCACAAGTTGTTCACACCTTATCATCCTCAAACCAGTGGGTAGGTTGAGGTTTCCAATAGATAAGTCAAGCTTATCTTGGAGAAAACTGTGAACCAAAATCGGAAAGATTGGTCCATCAAACTTGTAGATGCCCTATGGGCCTACAGGACCGCTTTCAAGACGATTCTAGGAATGTCTCCTTATAGGTTAGTTTATGGTAAAGCTTGTCACCTATCCGTTGAGTTAGAGCACCGAGCCTTATGGGCAATCAAGCAGTTAAATTTCGACTTGACTAAGGCCGGTGACCTTCGGAAGTTACAAATTTCCGAATTAGAGGAGTTAAGAAATGAGGCCTATGAAAATGCTAGGATCACTAAAGATAGAGTTAAGATTTTTCATGATAAACACATCATAAGAAAAACCTTTGTCCCTGGACAAAATGTCTTACTCTATAATTCTAGTCTTCATTT